>OX578284.1:53744782-54344782 GCA_951217055.1 Gerris lacustris | reverse complement strand
TGCCCATGCTCCTACTACTTATCACTCGCGCTCCCCATGCTTCTATCACTCCCTACTCGTGCTGCCCATGCTCCTACCACTCACCACTCGCGCTGCCCATTCTTCTACCACTCCCCACTTGCGCTGCCCATGCTCCTACCACTCGCCACTCACGCTGCCCATGCTCCTACTACTTGTCACTCACGCTACCCATGCTCCTACCCCTCACCACTTGCGCTGCACATGCTCCTACCACTCGCCACTCGCGCTGCCCATGCTCCTGCCACTCGAGCTGCCCTTAGCTCCCCTCGTTGGCGGTTTTTCGTACGGAAGTCAAAGGACAGGCAGCGGGGGGGGGGGGGAGTGTTTACAATCTGCTCTTTTACTTAATTGCCTAATAGCTGAAATTTGTACCAGTTATAACTCATTATAAGTTAAACATTCCCACGGAATTTCGTTTTGATTACCTGCCGTATTTTAGAAATACCGACTTTTGAAATTTGATACTTTAACTCTAGATAGATTCGGAACAATTTTGCCAATATCAACAAATGAAGTATCGATACAAATTGATTAACATGAAGGACAAGGTGCAACATAGATATGTTTTGTTTAAATGGTATAAGTGAACACAATTTCAAGTTTATAGCTTTTCTAGATGTACCCAAACATAATATGAGTGAGTTGTCAGTAAGCTTTACAGTGTGCGTAGAAATACATCTTAACTGATAAACCCAGATTATTATAATCATCCCGTACAGTACCGATTAAATCACAAAACAAAGTAGTCCAAAGTAATCAAATTAGAAAAAAAATAAATGACATAAATAAAAATTTTGACAAGATATAAGTATTTCAATATTTTACGAGGAAATTGCAAGTATTCACATATTTGTCAAGTAAGTATCTCATGATAGTTATAATTACTATTAAATAAAGCATCAATAATTTTAATTTATAATGTGTCACTGTTAAAAGTAATGAAATGCGTTATAAATGTAACAAAATTATGAAGAAAACGTAAAAAATTTAAGTGTCATGGAAAATCTTTCCAAGGAGACATGTCTTCAAAAATTACGAGATGCCAAAATGATCTAACATCTGCTTGGCTGTATGCAACAAGCGACTGTTCTAAATCGTACACTTGACGGTACTAATTTACTTTAAATTTAATGTTAATACCAATTTACTTGTAAACTCATTCACTTGGTGAATGGTGTGCTATTTGACAAACATTTAATCGGTTACTCACCCAATATTTGATTACCACTTATAAGGAATTCTTTTGTCTAAATAGCAATTTAAGACAAAGGGATGTTTAGTTAAAAAAAACTTTGGGAGAGGCATTTCACACTTCTGCGTGTAAAGATAATATCACAATCAATTTTAACTAATATGACAAGGGAATATTTACATATTAAACTAATGAGGAGTGGGTACCAAGTAAATGAATGCCCATTGCAAATGTCACACAAATATTTTTGAAATCAAGTGCTATGACAAAGTAGGCCCATGGAAACTCCAAAAGAAAGCAACTTGTCTATTCTTAATACTCATTACGAATAGGAGAGGGCACAAGGAGATAAATAACAATAGTCCACAGGCCACCATAAGAAGTGAGTCGCTGATTGATAAAGTTTTCTTACCTTATGGAATCGCTTATTTATGCCGTGTCCACCGATGAATTGGGTATATGGCAACTGGGCGATGGGCCATTTCTTTTTTGTTGACATGCCAAACTTGCCCTTCTGCGGGAACATTGAAAAGAGATAAAGTTTTGATTTTCATAGGATCGTTTAATTAAATTATTTAAAAAACAGTGGAACACGTGGCCACCGATAAGAGTGGTCCGTTTGGGGTGTCCACCGCCCCAAACATACCGCTCTGCGGGGACGTTGAAAAGAAAACGGCCCACTCGTATCGGTGGCCACCTTTACCACTGTTTTTGAAATAATTTAATTAAACGATCCTGTGAAAATCAAAACTTTATCTATCTCTTTTCAATGTTCCCGCAGAAGGGCAAGTTTGGCATGTCAACAAAAAAGAAATGGCCCAGCGCCTAGTTGCCATATACTCAATTCATCGGTGGACACGGCATAAATAAGCGATTCCATAAGGTAAGAAAACTTTATCAATCAGCGACTCACTTCTTATGGAGGCCTGGGGACTACTATGAGTTAAAAGGATGTTTAGTCAAATGTACTTTAGGACAAAGGAATAGCACACTTCTGTTTTAATAAGGGGAGTAACAGTCTATAGAAGAAAATTCCGTACACCTTCTTTAGATTATTACCCCCTCTGTTTACTTTATAAGGGGAGTAACAATCTAAAGAAGTGCCTAGGAGGGCACGATACTGAAACTAAATCCTTATTTCTAATAGCTATTACTAATATGGGTACTTCTTTAGATTGTTACTCCCCACTGTTTTTTAGAATATGAATGCTTTGACTAAATAACTATTAAGACAATGGGATGTTTAGTCCAATGTACTTTGGGACAAAGGGATATCCCACTACTGTTTTTATAAGGTGAGTAACAATCTAAAGAAGTGTCCTAATATTGACATAAATTGATAAATCTGCACTATTTGGCCCACCTATTTCGTACTGAACGATTTATTTCGTATTTTTTTATTTTATTTCTTTTTTAACTGTTTCCTTTTTTACTTTCTCATATAAAGAGAAAGTATGTTGATGTCGTGAAAAAAAGTAATTCTCGAAAACGGTTCCGACAAATTTGATTTAAAACGTCAAAAATGTAAATACGAATCTAACGATATAAGCCGTTGCCCCGGGTAAAGTCTAGTTCCTGAGAAAATAGCTTTAAACGTGGATGTGAGAGGCCGGTTACTATTCCCCGATGAAGAGAAGTTATTTTTATAATAAATTATAAAAAAATGATAAAATTTTCAATAATAATTAAACATACCTTTATCGTTTAATATACGCGCGCGATAAAGTCCCCCAAAGATCTTGCAATTTATTGATTATAAGAAGTGTAAATTTTTTAAACTATTCTTTAGTGTGTGTTATCAAGAAGAAAAAAAAATAGAAGTAATTCCTTTTCTAATACAGATTCTGAAGCAGTATGGGAAAATCAAGTGATAACTGAAACATATCAAGCAATGAAGAGGGAAAGTCAATTTGAAATAAAGAAATGAATTTTGGAACCGGTTAAGAGAATTCTAAAAGATACCATCAAAGGAAAATCCTTAAGCGTTTCTAGAAACAAAGATAGCTGACGAGGTAACAATCTCAGAAATTTAGATGTGTAATTTTAAATTACAAAATAATGTCATTTTAGATAAAGTTACTTCGATTCAACGAAAATGGAGTTGAGGTCTATAGGATGACTAACATGCCAAACAATGGATAACCTAGATTGTGATCAATGAATAAAACTCATACTCATTTGGTGGTGAGGAATGAAAACTATGAGAATAGTTGCTTCGGCTAAAGGATGCGATCTAGCTGAGGGACTCCTCAACGGGGGTGAGGTCGGTCTGCTTCATTTAACAGCTATAAGTCACGTTGTAGGAAGGAAAATAAGAATATGGGATTCTTCAGGTCAGATCCTTGGAATTTTCGGCAATCAAACGAATAATAAAGAAGTAAATTACTTTGCGAAGTATTCTTTGGAACAGAATAAAGACTATGGAAACGTTCGAATCGGAAGTTTCAATGATGGGAGCCATGACCTAAAACCAGATTATATTTATGGATCAAGTGATGCGAACACAAATATTAAAAATGGTTATGTGGAATTGCAATATCAGAGTTTCGACAATGGAAGAGTTGGTCATTGGGTGACTAAAGATTCCGAGAATCTTTCAATAAAAGTAAATAGTCCATTGACGAGAGGAAATAATTGCTTGTTTGTTGCAATCTGCCAACAATGTCGGGATTTCGAACCGGAGATGTTGAGAACGTTGACTGCGGATGTAATTCGACGAAAGGAAATAGTGATTGAAGATGTTTTCCCACAATTCCAAGGTGCTGGCATTCTACTTTTAGGTGGTGCAAAGTATGAAGGGAGATCTGCGAATCATGCAAAAAAAATTTTAGATGCTTCTCAAGGTACTGTGGGCCACAGGCATGCAGCGCAAGCTCATCCCAGAGGCCATGCATCACATCCTAGTGCAACGGGCAGAATTGACTGCGTAGAAAATTACAGTATGGGCGCGACTAAGGATTTTCCGAAATCAGCCTGGCTATCCAGAGATGAGCAGGACTATGCTATACATAGGCTTCTACTTACCGACCAAGTTCAAAATGGTATCGACAGACTCAACAATGGGGAGACAAGAATCGTTATTCAAATGAATCCCGGCTTTGAAATCCTACTTGGATTATGGGCAGGAGGTGTAATGTTCAGGTAACTAATTTCTTGCCAATATTAAAATTATAGTTAAAAAATTGTGCTATATTGCTCTATTGATATTTACTAATATCAAATCAAATATTTCTTAATTTACCACTATTTTCAGAGGACCACTGCGCGCAGAATTTGTAACTATACTGCTTCAACATCATAATGGGAAGCACAACGATCCTGCCGCCGATGTTCAAGTGTTCACTTGCTATCCAATGGCCCCGAAAGGAAGCGAAAACCAAAGTACAGATATACCAAGAAATTTATCATTTAAAAGACCTCTGACTCCCCCAGATGAAGAAGAAGAAGAAACTAATAAGAAATCACGAACAGATTTGTCATTAGAGAAATAAAGAAGTACCTAAACAAATTAAATGTTTATTTTGTATGTATAAACAAAGTAAGGAAAAACAAAAATTCAATTTTGCCTCTTGAGATAAGATGGTTTATACTATACATTCGGACACTCAAATATCTAGTTCCTAAGAAAATAGCTTTAAACGCGGATGGAGAGAGGCCGGTTTCTATTCCCCGATGAGGAGAAGTTATTTTAATAATAAATTTTGATAAAATGTTCAATAATAATTAAATGTACCTTTGTCGTTTAATATACGCGATAAAATCCTCCATAGACCTTAGATCTTACAATTATCTGATTATAAGAAGTGTACATTTTTTAATTTTTTTTAAACTATACTTTAGTGTGTGTTATCAAGAAGAAAAAAAATAGAAGTAATTCCTTTTCTAATACAGATTCTGAAGCAGTATGGAAAAATCAAGTGATAACAGAAACATATCAAGGAATGAAGAGGGAAAGTCAATATAAAATAAAGAAATGAATTTTGAAACCGCTTAAGTGAATTCTAAAATATACCATCTAAGAAAAGCCCTTAAGCGTTTGCTTTAAACGAAGATACCTCACAAGGAGACAATCTTAGAAATTTAGATATGTTATTGTAAATTACAAAATAATGTCATTTTAGATGAGTTACTTTCGATTCAACAAAAATGGAGTTGAGATCAATAGGATGAACTACCACATGCCAATCAATGGATAATGTAGAATTTAATCAATGAATAAAACTAATACACATTTGATGGTGAGGAATGAAAACTATGAGAATAGTTGCTTCAGCTAAAGGATGCGATCTAGCTGAGGGACTCCTCAATGGGGGTGAGGTCGGTCTGCTTCATTT
This sequence comes from Gerris lacustris, assembly GCA_951217055.1. Classification (NCBI taxonomy): domain Eukaryota; kingdom Metazoa; phylum Arthropoda; class Insecta; order Hemiptera; family Gerridae; genus Gerris; species Gerris lacustris. The sequence goes on along the minus strand of OX578284.1, from coordinate 54,339,235 downwards.
AACAGCTATAAGTCACGTTGTAGGAAGGAAAATAAGAATATGGGATTCTTCAGGTCAGATCCTTGGCATTTTCGGCAATCAAACGAATAATAAAGAAGTAAATTACTTTGCGAAGTATTCTTTATATCAGAATAAAGACATATTAGAGAAAGACTATGGAAAAGTTCGCATCGAAATGCTCAATAATGAGAGCCTTGACCTAAAACAAGATTATTTTCATAGATCAAGCGATGCGAACACAAATATTAAAAATGGTTATGTGGAATTGAAATATCAGAGTTTCGACGATGGAAGAGTTGGTCATTGGGTGACTAAAGATTCTGAGGATCTTTCAATAAAAGTAAATAGTCCATTGACACGTGGAAATAATTGCTTGTTTGTTGCAATCTGCCAACAATGTAGGGATTTCGAACCGGAGATGTTGAGATCGTTGACAGCGGATGCAATTCGACGAAAGGAAATAGTGATTGAAGATGTTTTCCCACAATTCCAAGGTGCTGGCATTCTACTTTTAGGTGGTGCAAAGTATGAAGGGAGATCTGCGAATCATGCAAAACAAATTTTAGATGCTTCTCAAGGTACAGTCGGTCACAGACATGCAGCGAAAGCTCATCCCAGAGGCCACGCATCACATCCTTGTGCAACGGGCCGAATTGACTGCGTAGAAAAATACAGTGTGGGCGCAACTACGGATTGCCCTAAGTCAGCTTGGATGACGAGAGATCAGCAGGACTATGCTATACATAGGCTTCTACTTACCAACCAAGTTCAAAATAATATTCACAGACTCAACAATGGGGAACCAAGAACCATAAGTAAAATTAATCCAGATTTTGAAATCCTAATGGGATTATGGGCAGATGGTGTAATGTTCAGGTAATTTTACTTTCTTGCCATTATTAAAATCTTAATTAAAAATTATGCAATATTATTTTCTTAATTTTTACTAAATATTAAACCAAATATTTCTAAATGTACCACTATTTTCAGAGGACCACTGCGCGCAGAATTTGTAACTATACTACTTCAACATCATAATGGCAAGCAAAACGATCCTACCGCCGATGTTCAGGTGTTCACTTGCTTTCCAGTGGCTCCGAAAGGAAGCGAAAACGAAATTGTAGATATACCAAGAAAGTTCTCATTTAAAAGACCCCTGACACCCCCAGAAGATGATGAAGAAAAACCTAATAAGAGATCACGAACAGATTTGTCATTATAGCAATAAAGAAGTGCCTAAAGAAATTAAATGTTTATTTTGCACGTTTAAAATAAAATTTTAAGATAAACCAAAATTAAATTTTGCCTCGTGAGGTAAAATAGTTTATAGTTTATACTATACATTCCAAGACACTCACAGTTTTCTTAATGAAACTTTCATAGCTTGTGTGCTATTGTAAAATCACCCTTAATTAGGGAAGGGAGTTTCATAAATGGTTCAATAGATTTTGTTTTTAGGGTTATACTATTCCGATTAAACATTAGTCTCAAGTCTAAGCCTAGGACATACATTGCTGCATTTGTTTAGCTTATTACTTTTCAAGTTATTAGCATGAAAGAAAACTAATAAGAGTTCAGTTTGATAATAGAAGTACATATTCAGACAATAAACAATTTACATCATACTCTTAAGACAGGGGTCGGCACCTGGGGCCCACGATGCACTCGCCGATATCCGATATGACCCAAAATTGTCAATTTTTTTTTTCTCTCTTTAACTTGTTGGCATCGAAAACTTCCCCCTAAGGTAAACCTATAATAAGGTATTAAGTTTTTGAGATTTTTAATATTGTCGATTTTTTTTTCTCGTCAACAAACGGCATGTGCGCCTCTGATTTAGTATTGTCCTTGTAGGAAAATATTTTGCTGACCCCTGCTCCAAGATTCACTCTAAAGTCTATTGTCTATTACTCTAAGGTTACTACTAAGAGTGGTGTGATAGGGCGCCAGGGTAGCCGAGCGTGTTAGGGCGCTCGCTCAGCTATCAATAAGTCGAGGTAACTCGAGGTCGTGGGTTCGAGTATCCCGAGTATCCCAGAGTATCCCGTGCCATGATACTCTGAATTGCATCAATGATTCGCGTACGGTGCAGGGCGAGGGACACCCTTTATGGGGACTCTTCCCCCACTCTTTAGTGTGGGTCCGATCCGTGTCATGACGATTTAATTTGTATCTATGGTTCGAGGACGGAGCAGGGCGAGGGACACCCTTTATGGGGACTCTTCCCACGCTTTGACGCAAGCTTATATAGCTTACTAATGACCACACCATACAATTGTATGATGTGTGAAGTAGCTGGAACTCTCCACCACGGGGCGTAAAAAGGGCCTAAGTGATCGCCTAATTCAAGGTTCGAACAAGTTCGTCCTACCCGTTCTAGTAAAAAAGTACTAGACTACTACTACTACTAAGAGTGGTGTGACAATAAGAAAGTGGTGGATAGTGTTTTGAAGACACTTATGTCAGGCACCAAAAATCCATTTATGATCAGGATTTGATTCTCAAAGGGGTAAACAAGTTTTACACATGTATAGATTGATTTCTGAATGAGAAGTTGCCAATTTGGCCACATCTTTAGATGGTCCCTCCCCTTATAAAAAACTGAGGGGAGTAACAATCTAAAGAAGAGGGGAGTAACAATCTGAGCACTTCTTTAGATGGTTCCTCCCCTTATAGAAAAAACCGAGGGGAGTAACAATCTAAGAAAAGGGGAGTAACAGATATTCTTTAGATGGTTCCTCCACTTTTAAAAATACTAGAGGAGTAACAATCTAAAATATCGGTCCGAGACAACTCAAGTACTCATTCAAGTACTTTTGGGTATCACGGTTGTATATATGGTATATCCGTTATTACATGATGAAATAACATTTAATTACTACATAAAAGTAAAAAAAAAAAAAAAAAAAAAAAATAGGTCCGAGACAACTCAGACAAACTTTTTCATATACGAGTTCATAATTATTTAGCCCAGTGTTTTCCATTTATTAATTTTCGTATGTACATTTAATTAGTATTGAACATTTCATCAATATTTATCATAACAATAACATCTCCTTGGCAGGAAATCGAACCCAGGCTCTCTCCGTACGCGTTTTAAGCTATTTTCTCAGGAACTAGATTTTTCCTGGGAAAACAGCTTATATCATTAGACTAGTATTTAAATGGACTACATTTTAGAATGTTTTAATCAAAATCCTCGCAACAGTTTTCAAGAAATAATTTATTTTCACGTATTTTCAGAGTTTTTGGGGGGTAGCGCCCCCAAATTTGGAGCTAAAATTAATATCTCGATTTTGCCTCGGGGTATGATTTTTCTGAACATGCATGCCAAATTTCGTCAAAATTGGCCCAGTAGTTTAGGCTCCAGGCGTACGACAGACAGACATTTTTTAAAAACCACTTTTTTGACTCAGGGGACCTCAAAACGAATTTTCACGCCATCACAATACTTTCTCTTTATATAAGAAAGTAAAAAGGGAGTAGCATTAAAGGATGTTCTTCTTTAGAGTGTTACTACCCTTATAATAAACACAAGTGTGATATTCCTTTGTCTCAAAGTACAATGGACTAAACATCCCTTTGTCTAAATAGTTATTTAGTCGAAATCATTTATATTTTTTAAAAAAAGGGGAGTAACAATCTAAAGAAGTAACCCAAGTTGTTCATTTTGTCAACCAGGCCACCAAAATTACCTGGTTTTTTTTACCTATCCCTTCTTAAGCCCTGATAACTTGGCTCCATGTTATTACAGGTATATAGGGGCAAGATGGCGGATGGAATAGAGTTATTATTCAGTGCGATCCAAGATGAAAGTATTGCTGATGTTATGAGACAGCTCGACAGTGGAAAAAGTTCAGTTAATCAAAGGGATATGGAGCAATATGGACAAACTCCTCTTCATATAGCTGCAACTAAAGGTCAGTCAAGTTCATTCGCTTGGACAAACCCTATTAGAAAGATTTCGTAAACATCGAGGCTAACTTTGAAAATATCCAGGTAGAATTAGGTTTGCTGTCTTGAATGAAATAGATGGACTAAGTGGATAGTTCTAAAGTAGGTAAAAATATCCTAAACAGAAAAACAGATGCTCAAACAAGTATGTTCTTTCCCCAATAAAACTCAAATCATGTGGAAAATCATTTGTAGTTACAGGTAAGGCCACGTGCCGTGAATATTGGAAAGGTATTGCAATTCCCCAATCCAAATTATCCTTATGTCAATCCTTTGAATCAGTCACATGCCAAAAAATAATAAGTTTTTTTTTATCATTTGCATAAAAGACTAGTTTTAATCATCACAAAGCTATTATCCTATGTCAATCCTTTGAATCAGTCACATGCCAAAAAATAATGCGTTTTTTTATCATTTGCATAAAAGACTAGTTTTAATCATCACAAAGCTATTATCCTAATGTCAATCCTTTGAATCAAGTACAGCCAAAAAATTATGCGTTTTATTATCATTTGCATAAAAGACTAGTTCCAATCATCACAAAGCTATTATCCTTATGTCAATCCTTTGAATCAGTCACATGCCAAAAATAATGCGTTTTTTTATCATTTGCATAAAAGACTAGTTTTAATCATCAAAAAGCTAGTATCCTTATGTCAATCCTTTGAATCAGTCACATGCCAAAAAATAATGCGTTTTTTTTTATCATTTGCATAAAAGACTAGTTTTAATTATCACAAAGCTATTATCCTTATATGTCAATCCTTTGAATCAGTCACATGCCAAAAAATAATGCGTTTTTTTTTATCATTTGCATAAAAGACTAGTTTTAATTATCACAAAGCTATTATCCTTATATGTCAATCCTTTGAATCAGTCACATGCCAAAAAATAATGCGTTTTTTTATCATTTGCATAAAAGACTAGTTTTAATCATCAAAAAGCTAGTATCCTTATATGTCAATCCTTTGAATCAGTCACATGCCAAAAAATAATGCGGTTTTTTTTATCATTTGCATAAAAGACTAGTTTTAATCAAAACAAAGCTATTATCCTTATATGTCACTCCTTTGAATCAGACACATGCCAAAAAATAATGCATTTTTTTTTTATTATTTGTATAAAAGACTAGTTTTAATCATCACAAAGTGCTCATATCTTGAAAATTAAACTTTGAAATGATGTTTAATTATTAATTTCAAGATGGGAACATTAATTTTATTTAGTGTTTATAAGTATAATTTTGTATTAAAATTCCTTTAAGAGTGTTTTAATAAATAGTATACCAATTAGTGCGGTACTTAGCTTTATATACTTTAATGACTTAATGCTTTAACAACCTATTATTGTCAAATTTAAAAAAAACTCTTTTACATAAATTAAAGAATCAATTTAGCAAAAAAAGCGCAGATGGTAGAAACTAATCTGGAGCTATCTGCGGGCTACTTTCGATAAACTATCCAAATTTCATAAAAATCAATGAGCACTTGAGAAAATTTAGGTGTAAATAAATGAATGTTTGAGTGCATGTGGAAGAGAAATAAATGGGCGCAAGAAAGTTATTATAGCATCAACAATAGGCTAATTTTGACCTACCATTTTAATTTCGTTAAAATAGGACTAGTAGTTTTTAAGGTATGTTGGTTAGCAAAAATTAAGCGACAGACTGATAGACCGACAGACAAACTCGGGACCAAAAATGTTCCCTGATGTCTGAAACGGATTTCTTTCTTGGAATTTTTGAAATTAGAGACATAATCAAATTTTGTTCTTCTAAATTCTATACGACCACATAGCTTCCGTTAACTTTGGTAAGCTCGGAAGCAAGATAAATATTTAATAACGTCAAAATTACAAAACATGCACTTCTTAGTAGTTTTTAAGGATTTATATGGGTCTTTGGGCGTTTCAGGTAATATGGAAATGGTGAAGATGCTAGTGGAAAAATATTCAGCTAACTATGATCTTGAGGATTTGTTCGGAGAGGTTTGACATTTTACTTTTTATAATCATAATAATTCTGTAATTTGTAAAACTGTAACTTGATATATGTTATTACAAAGATAAGGGATATATGGGGTGTTATTAGATCTAAAACAGGTGGGTGCTCCCGGAGAAAAATAATTAAACATTAAGTTTGTAATAAAGAATAGGAGCGCATGTGGAGTTGATGTCAATAAAATAGGTAATAAAAAATCAGAGGGAAGTACTTGCGTCCAAGTACTTTTTAGGGTTTTGTAGATGAGTAAGCATACCCGTTATGTAATTATGATTTTTTTGTCTTCGATTTTCAAAAAATAAAATTTTGGGCGCACTTCACTTTTTCGCGTCCAAAATTGGCAATTTTTAAAAATTTAGGATGAACTCCCGGCATTTTATACGCGCCACAATAAGGTATTAGCATGAATTATTTCGAAATTTTGGCAACAGCCGATCTATAGTGGTTGGGGGGGGGGGGGGGGGGATTTTTTTTGGGTATATTTTGATTTTTTTAACCAATAAGAAATGCAAAATTTAAAAAAGCATATATATATTTGTGTCCTACTCTTCAGCAGCTTTCATTTGATACCCCACTCAAAAATTTAAAAAAATTAAAATTTTTGAGTTTATCACATTTTTTCGAATTGCGCATGCGCACATCTAATTTTGAACTTCTATATAATTTTCCTGTGGTTGTGGAAAAGTTATATATAATGGTTCCTGTGGCTGTGGAAAAGTTGCATCAGTGTTTCAAATTTCAGCACTTTCGCTTAAATGGTTCGGGAACTATGAATCAAAGAGCGACGGACAGACTGACACATCACCCTCGGCGTAAGGGTTTTGAGAAGAATCTACAAAACCCTAAAACATCAGCCCGAGACAACTCAGACTAACTTTCTAATATAATTTCGGTTCCAGATCCCTAGAAACCTTTTGTTTCGATTTTTAAAAAAATTAGATTTAGATTCATCATTATCTCGGAAACTGGATTTTTCCGGGAAAACAGCTTATATCGTTAGACTCGTATTTAAATGGACTATATTATAGAATTTTTTATTTAAAATAGTCCGAACCATTTTCGAGAAATATTTTTTTGTTTGTTTTACGTTTAAGTTTTTGGGGGTCCCTAAATTTGGAGCTAATATACATTTCTCGATTTCACCTAGGGATATGATTTTTCTGAACATGTATGCCAAATTTCGTCAAAATTGGCCCATCAGTAGTTTAGGCTCTATAAGTGTCAACAGTTAGGCATCAGTAGCTTAGTTTGTACTCTACAGACAGACATTTTTTAAAACCACTTTTTTTGGACTCCGGGGACCTTTAAAACGGGGAAATCCATCAAAATCGAATGTTAGCGTGATCACAATACTTCCTATGAGAAAGTAAAAATGAAAGCTTCTCCACAAATGCACATTTTGTGGACAAACTTTCGTTTATTATTTTTATAAAGTTTGTAATGTTTAACTCCTACGAACCTAATAAAAACCTTTTACAAATACCAGCCAAGGAATGCTTAGTTCACACCTAAACACCTTCACAAACCTCTAAAGATTAGTTTGCAGGTAAAACCATATGGTCAAATCAACCCCTCTTAACCTGCAATTGTTATTTTTACAGGTTCCTGTCCATAAAGCAGCTGACGCTGGTCATATTTCAGTAGTCTCATATCTCCTGTCAAAGAAATGCAAATACTCAGAAGACGTACAACACCTAGTCGAATCAACAGGAGATACGGCTGAAGATAAACACGGCGACAATCAAATAGGTGAAACTAAAGAAACAAACAAACTGCCAATTGACAATCAAATAGGCGAATGTAAAGAAACAACCGACAAACTGCCTATTGACAATCAAATAGGCGAATGTAAAGAAGCAACTGACAAACTGCCTATTAGCAATAAAATGTGTGAAGGATCACCTTCAATAAAAATTAAGAACCCGGATTGCAACGAGCAAAAGACAAAAGTATCTGAATGACAATTTTAACACATCTTATTAAGCAATATAATTATACTAAGTATTAAAACTTGAATGTTTTTTTTTTAAAGATTAAAGTAAGACCATTTCGTTTAGCAATGCCAAGATGATAAAGATAAAATTTCTTCAAACATTAGAAGAAAATAACTTAATTGACTAATTTATTAATTGATACATATAAAAATCTACCTATTTTTTCGTCCTGTACTGGGTTTGTAAAATAATTGTTAATACAGTCTCTTATAACGAACTTCTGTACAAAGAAAATCTCTATCTCGAATATTTTCACATAAAAATATGTCCACAGAACAAACATTCTCTACAACGAACAAAATTCATAGAAATAAGGATAAAGATCCGACCGACAAACTTTCTGTGAAGTATTAGCGGTGTTTTTGCATCCCTTTATTTTCTTAGATTAGAACTATTTGTAGGAGTTTTTTTGCACTAGCACTCTAATACCTTTAGCGTATTCTTTCTCCATTAGTTGAAGTGGAATCGGGCATCTTCGCGCAGTATAGAGAAATCTCTTTTAGTCTCAGTTTAAGAATTATTTTCGGACTATTAAGTAAAGAAGCGCGCTTCATGTAAGTACGTGAGGCGCGATAATCGCCGGTTTCTGTACGATTAAGTTTAAATTATTTTAAAGTGTGAAAATTCCAAAAAGGGTACAGTTGTGACAAATGCCGAAATGCACCTGTGTGCCCAATTTCATGTTCCTAGCTATAGTAGTTAATGAATTGAAACATGCCAACGGACTGACAGACAGAGCCGTTATATAAGGTTTCTTTTCGTACTTCGTACGGAAACCTAAAAGCTCTTGAATTTTTACCGAGTAATTTTACTCACCGAATAAGTGTCAAAAAGAAAATCATCTCTTTCAGTAAAACTTATCTATTCAAAGAGGTAGTTAAGGAATAAAAATGAAGAAGTATCCCGTTAATATGATATAGCTCCGAGTTCAGTGTCTACAATTTTGACAAACAGGGGTTCAATATTTAAACTGTATAAAACAAGTGGAGATTTTTTTTTTTTTAAAACCTAGAGAGGTTGTAAGTCTTCTGCAATGGGATAAAAATCTTCCTCTTTCAACATCACTCATTTTTCTTCTCTTAAAAAAATATTAAATACTATAATAGTATATTATGTTACTAGGCTGTGAAGTGAGTTTTTTCTTTACCGCGGCAATTACATTTACTGTCTCGCTTCGCTCGACAGTAAATATTGCCAAGGTAAAGAAAAAACACTTCACAGTCGCGTAGCATATGCTATTTTTTCCGAGGTAGCAGACAATGAAAAAACATTAAATATTAATCACTAATCAATATATAATAATAACAAATATTAGTACATACTTAAGACTTAAAAAAAGAAACCTTAAAATGAGGTTACACTATAAGAAAAGATAAACAAAACGCATTGACATCTAGCGGATTTTTATCGTACTAGAAGCATTTCTACAAAGACTGCAGCACTACTACCCGCCGTAAAGAAAAAATCTTTTAGTGCCTAGGACGTAAAAGATTTTTTTCTTTACAGCTAGGAGTAATAAAAAGATTTTTTAAGTCCACGTAATGAAAAAATGGATTTTAGCTATGTTTTTTAGGCTCTAAATTTACTATTTCACAGCCTACCACGGAAAAACTAAATTTCTATACAACCAATTTTTTTCTTGAACCATCAATTTCGTTGTGTGGAGGCCCGACTGTATTTTATTGCTTATTAAAATCCACATTACTGATGTCTGATATTTTTTATACAATTACATTTTTGATAACATTATTTTTTTTGGAACGAAGTTTCTTATGGCACGTTACAACGTCTGGAACCCGGGAGGGAATCAGAAAAAAAACAACGTCACAAAATTTACCGGTGACGATAACTTGACTAAAAGATGACAAGTTGAAATTTGGTACACATGTTCATTTTACCAATGCCCAGGACGAGTTCGTTTGACAACGATATCCGCCCAAGCGTTCGCACGCAACGCTCGCGTAAACGTGAACTTCAAATGTAAAATTGGAATTTTAGGACGGGAAAAAATTCTTACTTCGTCTATTCAATGAGACAACAACTATTATAAATATTTTTTTTTTTAGTAAAACCAACACCGACACCGCTATGAAATGTTAAAGATCGCTAAATTTATTAAAGCGGGCCTAAAAACCTTTAAAATAGAGAAAACCACGATTTTATTAAAAATTCATACACATCGTCTAAAGTACAATATAACAGGCACGTAAAATTTCAACCTCATTCAAGAAGAGGTTTTGGTGTAGGGAAGTGATATATGTATTTTATAATATTTTAAATAGAGTAATATGCCGGCGGAGTCTGAGGGAACAGTCGTGTTCTGTCACTACAAACATCTGCTTTAACAGTAAAATCATGATTAACTTTTTTCTCAATATATAATACATATATTTATTGCAAGATGAAGATGCTCGCTTCAATGATAAAAAATGTGAATTTCTTTTAATTACGCCTTAACTCCGCTATGTACAAAAAGTTAGTTACTTTTAATTTTGTCTCTTTTCTAACTCCGCCATGTATAAGTAGTTAGTATCGTAAAACTTAGCTGTGTGATTTTAAAATTGATATTTAATGAAAAGCGTAAGGAACTTCGTTCCTGCCGGGTGTCTCGCGACACCACACATATTTTTTTACTACGTTTTTATTAGCTTGCATTCTTGTTTGTTTGTTTGTTTGTTTGTTTGTTTGTCCGGTACAAATCTGGCAATCGATTTCTAACTAACTTCCCAAATAGCTAGACATTTGAAACATTTAGCATAGCTCAGAACACGATGACAATGCATTATTTTAATACTTTTAGCCATCTTTCAGCAAAATTGAATTAGTTTTCAGCAAATTTTACTGTACGGAAAGTTAGTTCGGAAAAAATCCGCAAGTTATTTTATTTGTTTTGCCATATCCAATATTTACGCTATCTTCATTTTGACGGGTCTCAAATTTGTGATAGGTAAACATTAAATGACAGCTAAACAGGAAATATCGATTATATTATTTCAAATATATCGATGGCATGCTTTAGATTTGGTGTTGGGGAGATCCGTTGTACAAAGATTTATTATCCTTTTATAGGTTTAAGATCAGCTCTCTGGATGGTTGTCATTTATGTGAAGTAAATAAATTTGGAAATATTTTTTTTTTTTCACTAACATTATATATTATATAACAATAACAATTATATTATCAACATTACATACGATTCAACAGAAAATTTAAAAACGTAGTATATAAAAAGTTCTTTTTATCTTGAAATTATTTAATGTATTATTGACCTAAACATAGAACTTGTCGAGTGTCTTTTCCTCCAAATTTCTTTAGAAAAAGAAATACTTGGGTCTTTTTTAAAAGTTATCCTTCTTCAACAAAGTCCTTCTCTCTGGGTAATAATAAGCCTTTTCCTTCTCAAACTTATGTGGCTTTATAGCGTCAAAAATACTTCTTAAAAATCCTTGAAAGATCCTTCCTTCAGAGTCAATGAAGTCGAAGTGAATGGCCTTTGAGTCCTCATACCTTATGATAGTCCCTTTCCATTGACTCCCATTTTGTAACATATTAAGGACTAAAGACGAGTGTTATAAAAGGGCCAGATGTTCTTCAGGAGTCGACTCGAAGAAAAGGTGACTTCTTTTGACAAAACTCGATGGCACCTTTATTGGACATTTTCAAATGACTTAAAAAAGGTTTGTAGGTTCTTTTTATATGTCCAACCTATTTCTACGGTTCATTAAGGAACTCCCGTAGAGTATTTTACGCTTGGTTGAAGAGCCAACTGCTAGAAAATGGCTTGGAAAACTGTCAAAAAATATCTTTGTATCAACTATACAAATTAACCTCGGGTCCTTTTCAGTGTAGAAAAGAGGTGATATGTTAGAATTTATTTGGCTTTTTATATATTTTTTTTTTTTAGTCGAAATCTTAGGCTCATCCTTACGTCAAAGATTCGATGACAATTCAAAGGGGGCTTGAGGCATTATACTTATTAAATCGATGGTTAATATACCACGATATATTAAAGTCGTAGGCCTATTAGGTTCATATATACATATCAAATGCAACTAAAGTTAGAGATGTTTATGATTACATCTAATCTATCTGAAAATAGACAAGCTTTGAATGTAATAACTTTTTGTGTTCCTATAAAATATATACCCTATCTAATCAGATAGGGTCACTATAAGATTTTTTGTTCTGACGATAATTCTGACTTGATGTAGCTTTTGAAAAAAACTAACTAGCCTTTTTTGTAGGGTTTGAAGTGACGCAGAGGTTTTCATTTTTGGATCCAACCTCCAACAATTAAGGTGTTTTTGATATTGTACCCTGTTATCACAAGTCCTTTTTAACGTGAAGACCAAACCTAATAAAAAGTATCCTATCTTGCAGAGGAAACTTTGAAGAATAGGTAGCATACACTAAACTTTGTTCAATCCAAACCACTCTAAGTGGAAGTGGATTTCCAATTTTTTTTAACGAAGTTCCTTATGGCACGTTCTGGAGCCCGGGAGTGAATTCGAAAAAAAACGACGAAAATCACCGAAATCTACCGAAGACGGTAACTTGAGTAAAAGATGACCGAGTTAGTTACAATTTGGTACACATGTTCATTTTACCAATGCCCAGGCTGAGTTCGTTGGACAACGTTATCCGCCCAAGCGTTCACGCTCAACGCTCGCGTAAACGTAAGCTTCAAATTTATAATTGGAATTTTAGGACGGGAAAAAAATTGTAACTTCATCTATTTAATGAGACAAACACCTTTTTTGGGATTGATAATTTTATCAGTGACATTAAAAGGAAATCTCCGCTGCTAAAGGATCCAGCGATACCTGAGTTATATATAATTTAATATAAGATTTAACGGAATCGTCTATCGTTCGATTATAGCAGAGACACAATGCACAACCAACCTCCGGTTTTTTTCAGCACCTGCTTTCTAGATATTTTTTAATATAGCCAAGTGACCTACATCCCATACCTTTATATCTATTCATTGCACAACCGTTTAGATCCATGAAGTGTTTTATTTAAAGATCCCGGGTGAACGGATTTAGTCTACATCCTTTCCTGACAATTTTTTTGTCCATGAAAATCGAATCTCTTTGAAGATATATTATTGGCATCGCCTTTCTAGTAAAGTTCGGTGAGAAGATTTATTGAAAAAGAAAAAAGTTCTAATGAAGTATTAATAAGTATGATTAAGTAAATGTAAAAAATATGAATTAAATAAAAGTAAATAAGTAAAAAAACTAACAGGCTTTATAGATTTTGTAATTTTGTAAAACTTATGACTTATTAATTGTATTTTTATCGGAAATACATAATCTGTGCAAAATTCAGCTTTCTAAGTAGGAGTTCGGGAAGTCGGTCAAATTTATATTACAAGATTTGGAAACTTAAGTCAAATTAAGTTAAATAAATGCGTGTAAAATGTAAAAGAATAAAACAAGGTGTGCAATGCAGTTGTCTGCCTGCAATATTGTGCTGAGCGTGCACTTTAATCTTAAACAATAATCATTTTTATTTGTAAACAGCTGAAATCGGATCAAAAATAGTAATATTTCAAATTTTTAATTAAAAAGCATTTTTTTTCTTCTGTTTTTCTATTTTACCCCCCTCTTAAGTGAAAATAAGACATAAGTGAACATAACAACAACCACTGTACTCTTAAAGAGCTTTCCAACGACATGCATCATGAAGGGCATATACTATTTTAACTTTTGTACCCCGTACCCCTGTGTACCAATTTGGACCATTTCAGATTTATACCTTACAGTGGTTGGTCACTATGACCGTGCCGAATTTTGTGTGGATCGGTTCAGCCGTTCAGGATGAGTATGTGTCCAACCAAATGCAAAGTATACTATAAGCTTCGCTTCGCTCAGCTCAATAATATAGAGCTTATTATAAAAAAATAAAGATCTTGAAGTCTATTCTTGATCTTAAGGGTATGAATAAAGTCTACGTTTTCATATCCATTTGCGATATTTCAGCCCCTCTTGGGTCATTATCAAGCTTACCAATTGTTCTTTAAGAACATCCAAAAGTATCTCCTACTTAATTTTGGCATTTTCTTGTTAATTATTCCAGCAAAGTACTGCCTTTGTCACTAAAACCTATCAAAAACTTATAAAAAAAAAAATACATTGGTTGGGCGTGAAGTCTAAAAAAGGGTTTCGTTGGTATCGTGAACATGAAATCAGTATAGGGGGGAACAAGCCAAATTTTGATGTTTCTTGACAAAATGGCGCGGAAAATTAAACACTACTCACAAGTGTTATTTATTTTTGTGATCTACTCTTTCAATACCTGTCATTTAATACCCCACTCAAAATTGTTTTTAAAAAAATGTCATGTGACGTCAATTATTCGCCATTTTGAATTTGAGCAGCTGATAATTTTGAGTTAGCTATATTTTTCCCGTGTGCGCGTCAAAATGGTCTTTAATATTGGAAAGTTTCATGTTTTTTATCTCTATTAATTCAAAAGTTATTGGAACCGTACCGTACAGAGTTACAGACAGACACAGGAACGAAACTATAAGGGTTTCTTTTTTTGGTTTTACCAACGAAACCCTAAAAACATCTATTTACATTGAGTTTATCAATTTCAAACTGATCAAACTGAAGTTTAATTTGATAAACTCGCAATAAATAGACATTTTCTCATTGAGACAAAGTTTTTAGTGAAAAAGGCAGTACTTTGCTGAATTAATCAACAAGTAAAGGTCGAAATTAAGTTGGAGATACTTTTGGATGTTCCTTAAGAACAATTAGTAAGCTTCATAATGACCCAAGAGAGGCTGAAATATCGCAAATGGATAGGTAACTTTGTTTTTATTTATACCCTTAAGACCAAGAATAGACTTCAAGAAAATTTAATAAATAAATAAAAGGGTAATGAACTAATTCATAAAAAAATATTTAAAACAGTAAAACACCGAAGTTTTGATTTCTTTAGTATCGCAACAAGTAATTAATAATTCTAATGAGAAAACAACTATCACAAAAACCTCAATACCAAGGTTATTATTATTTTCGTTAAAAATAAAAAGAAAATACCATTCAACAAATTTATTGCCATCGCTGCACAAATGTCGACTATAAATTCTCTCATAATTTTCAACGAGCTGATAGATAATAAACAGGTCAAGTGTGTGCTAGTCAGCACACAGCGAGGGTCCGTAGGCCACACTATATAGTGTTTTTAACTATAAAGTGTATAAACAGTGTTTTTTTAAAAATGCCAAAAAGCTTACTTTGAACTATCCTAAGGGTCTGATATTCTCAAAACACACTCCGATAAAGTATTCTTTTTGCAACTGAACCGGACTACAACCATATAAATACATCGAAAAGACCATAATTATAAAAAATTAAATTAATTAATAATATTTTTTATCTTTACTTTTGGTCAAAGAATGTTCAGGAATTTTTCCAGATTTTTTGCACTTCACATAAGCTAGATAGAGGGGGGGGGACACGTTTCACACCCACTTCAAACTTGCCTACGCTCGTCCTATCAAAGTTATAACCAAAGAATTATATATTTTGGTAATAACCTCGACGTACCCTTTCATATGATACCCCTAATGGTGTCGAAAAAAAAAAATTAACCATTAAGTTTTTTACCCTAATTTTTATTTATTATTTACCCTACTTTTTATTTTATTTTTTACCCTAAGTCACTATATTTTTAATATATGTGGGTAGGTACAAGACACATACATGCCAAATTTCAAAGTGATCGGACGAAAGGTGTAGCCGTGAGAGCAGACGACCGGACGGACGGACAGACACACGCAGGAAAATATGTATAAGGGTCCTTGGTGGTCCGGACCCTAATATTGGCAATGACATATGAAATTATTTCTTTTAGCTTATCCATGCTAAATTAACCTGGCGTTCCATCATATTTAATTATTATTAAAATTCAGTGTGGAATATTTGTCGATATTATCTTATCGCTTATTTTTGGGAAATGAACTAAAATATATTATTTCATTCATTATTAATTTTAATATTTATGTTTTCAATTCCGAACTACATTTCTAAAACAATGTTTCGATACCACCAAAGAGAATTGTATTTTATGGATGGTTATCTCATTAAGTGTTCAAAAAATTGAACACCCCGTACTAAAAATAGACTGCCAATTAGTGTGGCACTTAGCTTCCTCGCGTCCTAGTTCGTATACTTTAGTGATTTTTATAATGATAATTAATAGGGCATATTTTAATAAAACTAATTTAATAATAAACTAATTTGATTGTTAAATTTAAAAAAAATTGATAAGGAAACATATTTTGATATTGATTATTATTTTATGTAAAATTGGTGATGTCTCAAATCTAAAATCTAAAAAAAATTTAAAAGATAATAAATATTGGGTAAATTAGAATAATGCGAAAGTATAAGCTAAATATGGTCCGACATATCACTTATGGCACACTTAAACACCTCTCTTACTCAAGATGTTGTTATATAACTATATGGCTGACCATATATATATATATGGTAAGCCACATATGACCACAATTATGGCTCACTACCTTAAGTCTATTGGTGACGCATGTTTAGTTGATGTAAAATAGATAATGTCTCTATAATCTCAAACATTTAAATGATAAGAAAAATTATTGGGTACGTCATAATAAGCTAAAAAATCGGTTCGAGAAAACTCAAACAAACATAGGGGAGACCGGGGACGGTCGAAACAACCCAATTAATGGGTGAAAAAATTTGCAATATTTGGGAACAACCAAGGAAAAGGGACGCGGCTTCTGTGGCGGAATCTGAACTTTTGGGTTTGGTGCCGTTTCTGATGAAGTGTCTAAAAGGGGTATTGTGTTTTCGCGTCCAAAAGTAAGTATTTTTGTAGCTACTCTTTTGCTTTTTTATCCAAAACTAAAATAGTTGTGGTTATGATAGATTTTAACGTAAGAACTTTGGTTATGGAAGTTCAACAGGTGTAATTCTTTTTTATCTAAATTGTTTATTTCGGAAGTTATGACGACAACTTTTTTAAAACATGTTCTGGGTTCGGTTGTAACAATGTTTACAATTTAGTATGAAATTTTCAAATACACTTTAAGCTTCATTTAAATTGAATCTTTTTTTTTTTTTTACTTTCGTCCAATAGTATTAGTTTTAATGTTAATTAACCATTATTGTTTCATTTATCTTAAACACCTATTATTCTGTGTATGACCAATTATTCAATTATTTTGCTTCATGTTCTGTGATTTTGACTCGATAAATAAGTATTTCTAACAAAATTCTCTTTATTCTGTTAGTGTTACAAGTAACCCCAATAACTGTTACAACTGCCCCTGGTATAGGGTCGGTTGAAACATTTTTCCTAAATTTTTAAAATGCCTATAAATATTTTTGTAATGCAGATAATCTTACTATAACCTCGTCCATTTCTAGTCTGATAACTAAAGTTCAATTAAGGCCCACTGTCAAATAGATTGAGGTTAAAATGTTTTTGTAGGAAGCGATTTTGTAAAAAATGTTTCAACCGTCCCCGGTCTCCCCTACTCTATAGGAGTTCATTATTACTTAGCCATTTTTTAGGATTTTCAATTCAATAGTTTTCAAAAAAAACTAACTTTTTTAAAAATAACTTCTCCTCGGCATGGAATCGAACCCGGCCTCTCACCGTCCGCATATAGCTAATTTCTGAGGAACTAGATTTTTCCGGGAAAATGGCTTATATCGTTAAGATTCGTATTTAAATGAACTACACTTTAGAATTTTTTAATCTAAATCGTCGGAACCGTTTTCGAGAAATACTTTTTTTCTCTCGATTTTTCCGAACATGTATGCCAAATTTTGTCAAAATCGGTCCAGTAGTTTAGACTCCAAGCGTCTGCACCGACATCCATTCTTTAAAAACCAATTTTGTGGACTGAGAGGACCTCAAAACGTGTAAATCCATCAAAATTTCAAAATCGAATTTTCGCGCCATCACAATATTTTATATGAGAAAGTACAAATGGTCCCACACGTAACTTAGGGCACACTTAAACACCTCCCTTACCCAAGATATTGTGTGACCACACTTATGGCTCACTACGTTACGTCTATACTCGTGGCATGATTTTCTCAACGGCTGCCATAAATGTCTCACCTCATTTCGTCCTATGAATGACAAGGGATTTTTTTCTCACAAGGGCAAAAGGACACAGGTTGTTTTATTATAATCGAGATTGGTTTTAAGAAGGTCGTTATAACGTTGAAGGGCCTTGCATCATTCTTAAACAATATTATCCTAAGAATGCCACTACTGTCTGAACACATCGCCTTACTCTATCATTATACTATTCTACGTATAATTTCGCTTAGCCCTTACCCTTGTCAGGTTCCAACCCAGTGGGAAACTAGAGGAAAGAAGTCCTTGCTACTCCCTTAAGAAGCTCACAGGACCGTTGGAAGAAGGACCTACAAGGAGGTTTTGTTTAAGATTTCCGGTGGTGAAACATTCCGTAACTGAAAGTTGCACCTTATATAGAAGGGATATACCTGTTTATTCAAGTCTATGTATTTCATCCTGCACCACCCAACTTTTTTTTTTAAAAAAAAACCTCTTTGTACCTACCGCATCGAATCCTTATTAATATATAAAAGAAAATCTTTAAATAGATTAGTCCCGAAACGGTTTTCTCTTTACGATTTTAACGAACAATTTATTAGCATATTAATTACTTACGTCGGTTAATAACATAGAACAATTTAATTTGAAAAATTACACGTTTATAAGGATATGGATAATGTATCTGAAAAGATAAGGAACATTTTAGCGAATTGTCGAAGAAAATTAAGCCATCGCAATGGCTTCAAAATTTTTCTAATGCGAATTTTTGAAAATTTTCTCCATGGAAATACGTTTTAGACCATTTTAATCGATGCCTGAAGTTTAACACTTATTTTATGTATGTATATATTGTATGTGTCACTCCATACGATATCTCACCCTAGGATGCACTTAAAAAATTCAAACAAACTTTAAAATGTCCATATTATCAAAAGAAAGGATGAGTACGTTGGCTAAAATTATTGGAGCCCATTTAGGGGTCATATTTTGACAATTTAGGGTCAAAAATAGTATTTAAATTTCCCCCTCTTATATGAAAATATGACAAAAGACATAACAATAATTACTGTACTCTTAAACAGCTTTCGAACAACATGCATTCTGACAGGTAAATACTATACTGACTTTTGTACCCCAATTTTTTTTTCAACCATCCAAATTCTAAACTAAAATTTTCCTATATTATCATAAGCCAAAAATACGCAGATTTCTTTGAAAATTCGCTTATTAAGACATGGTGCATGACTGGTCTTTTTATTTAATCAATAGAATTAACACATTTTCGTGCAAATATTATGAATGCCCTATCTTTTATCTCCCAAACAATAGTTAGACAAGAAACAAAGAATGACCTCATTTCACTAAAGCTAGGCTCTTACAGCTTTGACTTGGCGAGCTTGACTCAAAGTTTGCCATACCTCGAGTTGTGGGAACATACTAGGCTCGATATGGCTCGACCTTCTGCGTTAAAGCTAGGTTCCAACGGCCGGTGACTTGGCGTGCATCTTTTGCCTGGAGGTTCGTGCTCGTAGGATTGTAAACGCTTAATGCGGGTAAGATCAAGCCACCACGAGCAATAACTTAGCTTAAGGATTTGACAGAGCACAAGCCAACTAGCACGAGCCTCCAAGTACCAGAGGCTCCAAGTACGAGAGGCTTGACAAGCCACAGGCTGTGGGGAACTAGATTAAAAGTAACTTTATTGTACAAAGCCGGTTTTTTATTCACTATTGGCCATCTTCTGTGCCGACGAGACGAGTACACACGCCTATAAAAAAGAATTAGCGTAGGTGTTGTGACAGAGGATTTAATCTGACACCAACCACTGTTTTAACTCCAAATCACCAATTTATTCTAAATCAAGTGACTCCAATGCTCATCTAAAATAAATAGGCCAAGTATGTGTTACCACATACTTTTAGCACACGCAAAGAGCAGTGGCGTAACTATGGGAAAATGGGCCCGTAAATCTAAAACAAAAATTTACTTCTATACCATTGTCAGGCCCAAACGTGCAATGCCCAGGGGGCATTGTGTTTTGAACGCAAATGTTTATTTTTTTTGCTCATCAACTTTCTTTGGCGAGGGCCCCCAAAAAGTTCTTACGGGGGGGGGGGGGGGGGCAATGCCCTAACTACGTCAATGACAAAGAGTCCAAAGGCAATTAAACAAATAAAACGAGTTGATTAACCAGCATAATTGGCCCAGCCTTATCCAGTTGGTGCGCGCATTAAAAAGTTTGTTTCATGTATAACTTTTGAACCATTATTATAACGACGTGAAACAAACTCCTTAATATGAGTTATTATTGTCAACGGAGTGAATCCGGCTAAGATATTACTTTTTTATGATTTTTTGAGGGGAAAAAAAATGTTCTCACAAAATGTGCGACGTATAAAACTAGATATGAGATGTGATTCACATTCTGTAGAACAACACGTGTTTATGATTAGTTAGATATTAACACTAATACAGATATCAGTTATTAAGGAGGTGAAGTATCATGGGATCAGTAGTATAATCCTTGGCGGTACTCCATTAAAGGTTATAGAACCCAAAATTTTCTTTAAAAATTGTTTCTAAATTTTGCGGTTAAGTCAAATGGTACACTTCGTTTTAAATTGATTTATAGTATTTACCTGATACAGCAAAACTAATTAAACTTACTCGTATATTAGATATTTTTACTTTGAAACAGTTTGAAATGGCAACTGTCTGTTTCTAGTCTTAATACAGTGTGTAACCGAACTTAACCAACAATTGTTTTTGGGTTAAACTAGGTCTAAAATGAAGAAAAACGCCGCCAAGTGCACTTTAATATTTTAATCCGTTGACAAGATTATGATCTTTAAAGAAATCGGTCCGAGACAACTCGGACAAACTTTCTCATATACGAGTTTATAATTACTTAGCCCAGTGTTTTCCGCTTTAGAAGTTAATTTTACGTATTATTTTTCGTGTTCTCTTAGGTACATTTAATTATTATATCATTTAATTAAAATTTCATCTAAATTTATCATAAAAATAATTTCTCCTCGGCGGGGAATCGAACCCAGCCTCTCTCAATTCGCGATTAAGCTATTTTCTCAGGAAGTAGATTTTTCCCAAGAAAACGGCAAATATCGTTAGATTCGTATTAAAATGGACTACATTTGAGATTTTTTTAATCAAAATAGTCGGAACAGGTTTCGAGATATAATTATTTTTTTCAGAGTTTTTGGAGGGAAGCACCCCCCAAATTGGTGCTAAAAACCATTTCTCGATTTCGCCTCGGGATATGATTTTTCTTAACATGTAAGCCAAATTTCGTCAAAATTGGACAAGTAATTTAAGCTCCAGGCGTCTGCACAGACAGACGACAGTACAGGACAGACAGACATTATTTGCGTTGCTCCATTATGATCTAGATCCACCCAAACATGTTTTTTGGTTTAGGTGGGTTACACCCCGTATAACTATTATATTGAAATAAATAATAAAAATGAAAAAAAAAAAAAATCGGTCTGAGATACCTAATAAAAACCTTAAATTGTTTTTTATGTGTGCTATTATCGCGAAAACAGGATTTTTCCCGGGAAATAAAAACATAGACAACGTTAACAGAAATAAAGAGGGATGTCTCTGCGCACTATTAGGAATAAGTACATAGGTAATAATCCGCAAGGATAAAAATTCCTACGAGAAATTAGGTACACTACTACAAGAAACTGACATTAAAAAGCATCAGTGGCGATCCTAAAGGGAAGGGGAGGGGGCTAAGGGGGCTTTGGCCCACTAGAACTTTTGACTAAGGATCGCCACTGAAAAGTATCAAGAATATTTGAAAAATATGTTGTTCACAAAAGCTCCCGAGTCTTAAAATTAAACATTCATACAACCCTATAACTAAATAGAATGAAATTCTTTCAAAACGGTGCTCATTCATTTGAATGTTTAAAAAGTCGGGAAAAATAGGAAGAACTATAATCTTCTCATTTGGGTGGTCTACGGTCTACCGACCAACCACCGGATCTATTCCAAGTGCGCCGAACCAACAGGTACATTGATAGTTCAGGTACATCGTACAATAAGTACACTTCAAAGTACTTCCCAACAAAAAGGGATTACTTTCAAGAAGGGTCCACTATGAAGTGTACCTTTTCCTACAATATTCACTCACTTAAGACTCAACTCCGTAAGCATTATCTTCCCATTGATAAGGTGGAAAAAAAACTTTTCAATGAACAAAGTTTCTTTGTTACACATAGTTCATTCATAACAATACGTTTAAAAGGACTCCCCCCATTCATAAAAGAATGAGTAGGGCACACGTCAGGTAGTAAGGTAGAGATCTCGGTACTCTTTTCTCCCTTAGTAGACCTCGATGTACATAAATAACACAGGTAAGACGTAGTCATCTTTGTATAACAAATAAAAAGCACCTTATTTCCCTTTAAAGATGACCCCTTCTTTAGTTCTAAAGATCCTCCTGAAGATCAACTTCAAGCCCGTTAAAAATATATGTTTAAAAAATAGTTGAACCCGCTTCTTATTAGAAATCCAATGGAAACAGGGTTCATCTTTATCCAAAGAAACCTATAACCTTCCTGTTGAAGCTTCTAAATATAGTAAATACATAGGAAACGAAGTCTTCTGAAAATAAGCCACGCCCTTTGTATACACCTCCTTAAGGTTTCATATAAAAAGCAGTGGGGTACCTTAAAATCACTTCAGTCTTGAACTAGATACCTTACTAATCGTACCAAAATTTGGATTTTTAGCAAACGTTTCGTAAATTAAATAATAATTTTATTTTGTTTACCATAATTTTTAAATTTACAATCTTTTTAATAAATTTTGTTTTAGTCAAGTGCGCGCAAAAATATATTTGATAGGTGATACAGTTGTTGGCTGTCAAATCATCACTATGTGTGAATCATCAATACCAGTGAAACAAAGCAGAAAGGTGAGTTTCGTTAATATTAATTAATTTAATCTTATATTATTTTATATTTTTAAAAATGCAAAAAAATAATTAAAATTAGAATTAATTTTTATTACGTTAATTTTATTTAAATATTTGTTAATTGTAAGCATGATTTTTTTCCTTTTATTAAATTTGAATTTCATTTATAATCTTTTAATTTTTTTTATTTCTTTTTTCAATCTTTCGTACATTTGTGATCTTTCAATTTTTAATATAATAATTTTGATAATTCTAATCGATATAACGAGTCTTATTCAGCATGATTAATATCTCCAAATTATCAATAACTAGTTAAATTTAGTTTAAATTTATAAATAAAATATTGTTAATATGGTAGTTGGATCGTAAGTTGTGATAATTTAAAACTTTAATTAATTTTGATTAAGAAAAATTACGACCCTTTATCCTAAGGCCGTCATCACTCATTATTTTTTTTATTTCTATAATGAAAAATATAATATTAAATTACAATTATGTCATAAAATTAACAAAATTTTATTAATTTTATACAGACTAAATTCACATAATAATTTGACGCTCTCCCACAGAGATAGTATGTTTTTAATTTTTTGAAATTCACACAACTGTAACAATTTAAGTAAATTTACAATTTAATATTATAGATCGCTACTATTTTAAAGTTATATAGATAAATTATTTGGCTAAACATCCTTAAATCTAATTATTTAATACATATTAGAAATTGTAATTGATATGACGGTTTGGTTATTTATTCATTTTTTAGTTAATAAAGGACTGAAGATGACCTTGATAAGGATTGAAACGTTTCCTTACAACATGTAAAGCTTTTTATTTTATACTTACACCCACAACATCCATCTATAGATAATTATAATTAAAAATAAAAATATATACAAGAAGATGTCAATAAAATTTTATTAATTATTTACTAATTACATAATAAACCTATAAGCTGTTGAACGGGACTAAAAAAACACACACACACAAAACAAAATATTATGAATATATTCTTGGCTCGAATGCTTACAGTCAAGTCAAATTGTAGTTTGGCAGGGGGAAAAATATACAGTAGTTTTTTTTTTTTTACATCTTTTCTAATGTTTATGGGGTGTTAAACCCAAATTTTAACTTTGGAACCTTGTAAAAATTGTGCTTTTTGAGAAAAAATGGAAGGGGGTTATTTTTTTATTTTTTTCCAGTTTTTCACATATAATTTGTAAAATTTGTACTATTAGAGAAAAGTTTGCCATTACAAAAATAAAGTGCATTAATATTGCCAACAATTTATGTCTCTTTAGGCGGCTTTCACACCGAAGTAGCAAGTCGAAGGTTCCACGAAGCAAGAGGCATGTGCGACTCGAGAACCAGCCGGCTGGTTCTCGAGTCGCACATGCCTCTTGCTTTCAGGATTCACATCGCATATGCATCTTCGGTGTGTAGGCTTTCGTTCAATTACCTCAACTCCTTAGATAATTCGGTGATACTAGGACGCATGCAACCTGCGACTTGCTACTTCAGTGTGAAAGCCGCCTTATAGGTTTTTTTTGTCAGACAAACAGTTTAGGTTAGAGCTAGTGAACGTTGAAGTTTTGTATATATTTAAGCTGAGTTCCCACAATCTGTGATTTGTCATGCCTCTCGTGCCTGGAGGTTCACGCTCGTAAGCTTGTGGTATGTTGAGTCCTTAATGGGAATGTTCGAGCCACCACAAACCATATCGAGCCTAGTATGTTCCCACGACTCGAGGTATGACACACTTTGAGTCAAGCATGCCCACGATGTATTTAATTTCACCTTGAAGCATGCCAAGTTACAGGACGTTAGGAGCCAGCTTTAGACTTAGTGACTAAACCAAAAAATTTAAGAACTTTTGTTATTAATCAAAATAATTGTCTAGAGTCTGAAACATTTAAATTTTATGTTGGCAGATTAGAAAACCCTTAATGGAGAAGAAAAGAAGAGATAGAATCAACGAGTGTTTAGAGCAGCTCAAGAATTTCATTCTTCATCAAAAGGTAATCATTGATTTTATTACACTATATTCTTTGGGCACTTTTTTTTTAGATAGTTACTCCCCTTATAAAAAAAACATAGAGGAGTAACAATCTAAAGAATGTGTACGGAATGTTCTTCTTTAAACTGTTACTCCCCTTATAAAAACAGAAGTGTGACATTCCTTTGTCCCAAAGTACATTGGACTAAACATTCCTTTGTCTTAATAGAATTTTGTGTACAAGTTAATATTTTGGTGCCTTTTAAGAATATGTGGTCGGCTAAGTTCATCCACAGGACATAGCTTGTCAATAGACATTTGAAAAAAACAATCCGGTGGAGAGTGGCCATGTCCCGCCCTTTTTTGTGGACATTGTGATTTTCATGATCCTGAGTACGAACTTAGTTAGAAGACCAAAAATCAAGTTGATGGTAGTTTGTCCCTTGATAACACTTTGATTTGGAGTAATATTCGACTAACTAACATATTAAGTGACAAACTACCATCAACAATTCGAAAGTGTTCGAAATCAAAGTGTGTGTGTGTTGTCAAGGGACAAACTGCCACCACTTGATTATTGGTCTACTAAGTTCGTACTCAGGATCATGAAAATCATTTTGTCCACCAAAAAGGGTGGGACATGGCCGCTCTCCAACGGTTTGCTTTTTTCAAATGCCTATTGCCTAGCTATGTCCCGCAGACGAACTTAGCCGACCATAATACATGTATTCTTAAAAGGCACCAAAACATTTACTTATACACAAAATACTAGCATGGTGTTAGTCAGACATTTTTTTGGAAGCTATCTCCTGGACTAAATGTTTTTTTAGTAAATTACTAATTTATTAATACATCAATTATTAATTAAAATGTTTACCTTATTATTTGTTTCAGGAAAATTTAAAAGATAAGAAACCAAGCAAATTAGAAAAAGCAGATATATTAGAATTAACAGTTAATATTTTAAGAAGACTACATGAAAAAGTTATAAATGAAACAAGGGGGAAATACATATCCAGTGAAAGATTATTAGAAATTAATGGTCAGCTAGAGTATAGATTGAGTGATGAAAATTTGGTACAGTTACAACTTGGTGAAAACTACAGTGATGAAAGATTTGCAGCAGGTTACAGAGCATGTATGAAAAGAGTAAGAGTACTTCTTGATAAACGCTATCAAGATTCCATCATAAAATCATCGAATATCAAGAATAATCCATCGATAAATCCCCATTTAAGACCAGCAAAGGATACAACTAATCTAATTCATAATAACGATGAATTTCAAAGACAAATAAATCCGTACTACAACGATGAAACCCATACTACACATTCATCTTCACGTTCAAATTCACCAATGGATTACGATGAATCGTATGGTTGTTACACAAATCCAAGACTTTGTTTCGATGAAAATTCAACGGATTTTAGTCATCGAAGTTCCCCTTCAAGCATGGTTTTGGAATCACCTAATGATGACCAACATCTAGCAGTACCATTTAGAACAAATCTCAGCAACACAATCTACCAATCGAATACAACTTCACAAAACCACCTGTAAGTTTTTTTTATTTTTTTTTAAATTATAAAATATTTTTTAGTAGAAAATTAATTTAACAAAATTAAAAACTTATAAATAAATCAGTAAAAGAATTTGCTTAAATAAGAATCTCCTAAATTAGAAATATAGGGATATTAATAAAATATTATAAATTACAGAAATCTGTAATTTCACATTTTGAATCCCTAATAAACTGTATTATTGACATTTGTAACCAGATGGTCCCCATATCACTTAAGTACCATCCCATTAATATTGCCTGCGTCAATTATGCGATCGTTCTGAAGAACGATTATATTTGATGTCCCTAATTTCAAAAATTCCAAGACAGAAATCCGTTTCAGACATCAGGGAACATTTTCGATACCGTGTCTGTAAGTCGATCAGTCTGTCACTCAATTTTTGCGAACCAACATATCTTAAAAACTACTAGTTCGATTTTAATGAAATTTGGATGGTAGGTTATAATTAGCTCATTGTTGGTCCTAAATAAGTTTCAACGCTCTGCGCCCATTTTGTTTCTCTTCAATATGCGCACAAACATACATTTATTTACACCTATATCTTCAAAAGTACTCATCTAATTTCTTAGACATTTGGATGGTTCGTCGAAAGCAGACCGCAGGTAGCACCAGATTAATTACAATTGTCTACGATCTTTAACTTTTGCTTAATTGATACTTTAATTCATGTAAAAAATCAAAACCATTTTGAAATAAATATCGGGGGAAACAATGAAATATATTAGACAATATTGGCTTGTAAAAGCATAAAATCAATAAAGTACGTGATAGGATGCGAGGAAGCTATGTGCCACACTAATTGGCAGTATATTTTTAAATAACATTTAAGTTTATCTTAATTTTACATTATTTAATACTAAATAATTTCTTCATGGCTAAATTGCTTGTTTTTTGTAAAGTTGTCCTAATTAATAATATTTCTCTTATTTTGTTACTAGGATGCAAGACAACACTGGTCATCACTTCAACGAAAATCAAACCTTGCAGAAAAAAGATATGTGGCGACCATGGTAATGAAAATTATCTACACTCTTAAGTCTTGTAAATTTACCAATCGCTTTAGTTTTTTTATTATATAAATTAAAAGCATAAAAAAATGTTTTGGGTAATGTTGATAAATTATTTTTGTGTAATAAATAAATATATTTATTTTTTATGTTTATAACGTGGAATTTTAATGTAATGCAATAAATTAATGTGATAATAATTTGCATATTTTATTACAAGGATTTGTCTCATATTGTCATTACTTAATAAATGAGTAAACACTGAAATACACAATGTTATTGAGTAAAAGAAATTTGAATTATTGGAGATATTTATTGATCTAACATTTTAAGCTGGGTCCACAAAAATAAAAATTTGTGTGGTGGTGAGGGACATGTATGTTAAATTTGGTGTATGTGATTGGCAGAGTAGACACTCTGATACAAAATGTATTGACTATTAGTGGTCATATTTTGTCGTAAATATTTCACACATTCAAAACACGACACACATTTTTATTGGTGTGGCTTAAGTTAGCTTTAAGTTTTAATATCTTAATCATTTCTGAACCATTAAAGAAGGGTAAATGCTGATTAAACAAATAGTGGAGGTATTTTTCTTTTATCTTAAGGCCACTCTCATACGAGCGATGTGTGCTTTTTTTGACCGCATGAGAGTCAAGTAAATAGGGGGAGCAGTCAGAGGACATGGTAATTAAAACTAATGGAGGTAGGCCATATACTTGACTCTTGTGCTCTGGCACACACCACTCTTGTGGCATGGCCAAAAACTTATGTTAATTTTTCATTCAGGAAAAATAACTCAATTACTCTATATGTGTGGTCAAGAAAATATGAACACTAGTTCAGTTATACACAAAGCATATACTTATGGATACTTCTTTAGATTGTTACTCCCCTATGTTTTTTTTTTAGGATATAAATGACTTTGACTAAAAAACTATTAAGACAAATGGATGTTTAGTCCTATGTACCCTGGGATGAAGGAATATCACACTTCTCTTTTTATTAGAGGAGTAACAGTCTAAAGAAGAACACTCCATACACCTTCTTTAGATTGTTACTCCCTCTGTTTTTTTTTTTTAATAAGGTGAGTAACTATCTAAAGAAATGCCTACTTGTGTACAATATTACACTATGCTTATGCTTTAGCAGTTGACAATTCTTAATAGGGTGTAGGTCCAGACTTTTTGTAACCCTAGAAAGCTAACCTGGAGTCAAAATGACGCCCATTTTTTTTTTAACTACGAATGCACGGTGTCTGTAAAACACAGAACTCCCACATCTCAGCTATGCTATCTCCCACCTTTGAATGACCCTTCTACACTTCTATCAGTTCCACATTCAGATTCTAAAGAGGACATAACGTTTGTTTTGCTGCAGTCACGGAGTCATTTTGACTCCTGTTTAGTCTTACACGTAAATTTTTTGTAGGTCATTTTGACGCAGAATAGTATTTTTTAGAATAGAATGTCGTGTTATTGTTTATTTGGCCATTTCAGATCTTATAAATTAGATATTATATAACTTTTAATTCAATAATTATTTCAAATTGAAGGTGATATAATTGTAATTTATTCATTTATAAGTATAAATTGTTAAATTTTATTGTCTTTATAATATTGTTCCGTGTTAAGGTTCTTGAACCCGAAAATACAATTTAAACAGCTTACGGAAAATAATCGAACTTAGAAAGCTATAGAAAACTCGATTTTATAAGATTGAAAAAACCAACAAAAAACGTCTTCTATATTTTTGTCAAGACTACATCAAATGTAAACAAACAATCACAAAACATTGAAAAACCCAGGTTAGTTCTCCCAACACACTCCCATCTTGAGAGCTGGTTCCCAACCAGTTTTCAATTATGTACAACAGAACGTCTAATTTAATAGCGCACAGGTTTATGTATGGGTCGACCACTCCTGGTGGTTTCAACTGTGGAGGTTACTTCTTCATTAGGAGGTTCTTGATCCTGAGCACCGCAATCTAACTCTAATTCTTCGCTGTCAACGTTGTTTTTACTCTCAGGTTTTACAGCTCCAGGTACCTCTAAAGGATCAGGTCTCTCAATCGGACGAGTTAGCACCCCTGTGGAGGTTCTCACTTTTACCAGTCGCTCGACACCGTCCCGACCGGGAATCACTTCTTGAACGACTGCCAATGACCAATCCAATTTTTTCCAATTGTCATTCTTAACTAGCACTACTTCACCGATCTCTACCTTCCGCTTTTCTTTGGATATCTCCTCTTCATTACAAATAAACTCTTGTTCCGGCCATTCGTTCTTTTCTTTGGATAACCACTGTGGTCCCAGCGATCTTTCAGCTGACAGCAAAGATGTTACCAGAAGTGAAGAAAGGCGCTCCTCTGATTGATCTTGCACCTTACCCATCAAGGTCCAGCCTAGCAGGGTTTCTATAGCAGTCAGCCCACACCTTAATTGTATTTTCTTTCCGGTAATGAGTTTGCCAGCTACGTCGGCGCCTAATAGAACGTCAATAGGTCCCGTCTTTCGATCACTGATCTCGATTCCGAGTTGACATAATTCGTCATCCCACGTTCCAGTCGAAACCGCTAATATTTCCGAACAGATGGTTGGTTGGTCTAACGCTTCGAAGTGACATAAATAACTAAGGTCTAATTTTCCAAGTTGGATCTGAAATCTTTTATGTTTACCTTCACTTATCTTTCCACCAAACAATCCATGAATTATTTCCTCTTCTCCCAATGGCACATACTTCATTGC
Source organism: Gerris lacustris (assembly GCA_951217055.1). Taxonomy (NCBI): domain Eukaryota; kingdom Metazoa; phylum Arthropoda; class Insecta; order Hemiptera; family Gerridae; genus Gerris; species Gerris lacustris. The sequence goes on along the minus strand of OX578284.1, from coordinate 54,308,916 downwards.
CTCCGCTGCAGATTTCGTGATGTATGACCGTTGTGACCCTGTGTCGACCACCGCGCGTATCTTCTGGTCACGCCCGTTTCCTCTCAACCACACAACCAGCGTTTGTAAAAACACTTCTTTAGAAGCATTCTCGGTTAATAAATTTTCCGACTTTACACTGTCACTGTGTAACTTTTCTGAATTAATACCTTCAGTGTTTAAATTTTCAAAACTACTTTTTTTATTTGACTTCATTGGTTTTGTTGAGACACCAGGACACATTACACTACAATGACGTCGCTTACATCGCTCGCATGACATCTTCACTCGACATTTTCGAGCCCTGTGCGAAAGACGCAAGCATATGAAACAAACACCAGATGATGTCACAATCCTTCTTCTTGTTTCCAAGGGCAATTTCGTAGCTTCTGGGCATTCAGCACTTAGATGCAATATAGATTTACAAAAGATACATGCGTTTTCCTCTTTCTTATGCACTAGCAGGTTTGATGCTGTGGGAAGGGGCTCAATCACTACTTTCTCCTTTTCCTTTTTTACAGACTTTTCCGAGGTGGTATAAAACCCCGAGGCAGCTAACGACAATCTCTCTTCGTTTTCTACCTCCCTCTTTAAAAAGAAAATTAATTTAGATAAGCGACTCTTTAAACTATCTTCCTCCCCTTGTACATGAAAACTTCTATGCCATGCTATCAGTACATCCTTAGACAAACATGATTCAACTAGTGGGTACAATATAGCCGCATAGGAATCTGAGTGTAAACCTAATGATTCTAATGCCCTTAAGTAAGTTTCTATCTTGTCAAATAAGGTTGCTATGGGAACATTGTTTTTTTCTGTAGCATTACTAAGAACGAGTTTCAACAATTGCCTAATATAAACTTCAATAAGCAGATCTTCTCTACCATATCTATTTTTCAGAGCGCTTATTGCCTTTTGATAATTTTCCGCCGATGGAGGATAGCTCTCCACTAACTGGCGCGCTTTAGATTTTACTATCGTCGACTGAACAAGGTAATAAAACTTGTCAACTTCATCTAGGTCGGGATCTTTGTGAATCCGTTCAAAGAGACTCCAAAACGGGATCCAATCTAGTAGTTCTCCGGTAAACTGTCTTAATTCTACTCTAGGTAATTTTGGTTTTGACCTATCTGCAGTTCTGGTGGACTTAAAAGAACCCCCGTCCTCTTTAAACTGCAGTCTAAACTCTATTTTACTTTTGAGTATATTCACTTTTTCTACGTATTCGTCTTGTTTGAGAAATTCATCCCCGAATTCTTCTTCCGACTTGTTTACGTTACTCATAAGAGCTACTATCTGATTATCTTGCGTCCTTATTTTATCTAACCTAGATGAAATCGCAGAGAACTTACCCTGAAGTAAACCAATTTCTGCGCCTTTTCCTTCCTCCTCCTCTAGAGCTTTAAGTTGTTTGGTCAGGGCCGCTCTTTGCCCTGCCCGTACTCGTACAAGCTTCTCGAGTTCACGTTGGATGTCTTCGGTCGCCATATGTTCCGTGTTAAGGTTCTTGAACCCGAAAATACAATTTAAACAGCTTACGGAAAATAATCGAACTTAGAAAGCTATAGAAAACTCGATTTTATAAGATTGAAAAAACCAACAAAAAACGTCTTCTATATTTTTGTCAAGACTACATCAAATGTAAACAAACAATCACAAAACATTGAAAAACCCAGGTTAGTTCTCCCAACAAATATGTCTAAATTATATAAAGTTAATATAATATGAATAGAGTCAAATAATGGAGAAAAAAAATACAATGATCCAAACGACATTTATTGCTTGATGAAGGAAATGACTGATTCAGATACCGATTATGAAAAAGAGCTTGTTCGACAATAATGGTGACGCTTGTGATTTGGACCCTGATTTGAAAAGCTACATAAAAAAAAGTAACTAAAACCACTCCGGTAGATAACAATACCGGATATGTAATAGTAGTCCAGATTGAAAAACCGGAATTAAAAGGAAAAAATTGTTTTTTATGGCAAACAAAGCACCCAAGTGTCCCATCAACTAGCACTAAAACGTGTTAAACAAATATTGTACATATTAGGCCTTTATATTTTAATAAAACTGGGTATAATAGATTAGGGAGTCAATATGACTCAAGGTTAGTCATAAGAGGTTAAAAAATATGGTTAGAGTTCTAGGGTTAAATAGTGTTGTTCTATAAAAGTAACAATGTGAATTTAATTTAATGTCGCTACATAATTCATTTAAAATATAATATGTACTATTCTGAAGATGCCCCAACACTGACTAACACCACGACTCTCTAAAATTGTTTTACAATTATGCATAATAATTTTTGAAAATAGTTAACCCCAATGTAACACTCACTTCAGACATTATTGATTTTTTACCGGACTATATAACATATTGATATTTTGAACGTTTTGTTAGGGAATTTTCAGATTTTAGATCCCTCTTAGAAAATGAATTCTAAACCCAATAAATTTATGTGGTGTAGAAAGAATAAGGCAGTTTCTTTTAGTCAAAAGTGTTTATAATTCTGAAAACTCAGCTTAGCCTATCTATGTGAGGAAAAAAATAAAGCCACCAGAGGGTTACCTTTATTACAGTTATTTTGTCGAGATTAACCCTAGAAAGCTAACCTGGAGTCAAAATGACTCCCATTTTTTTTTCAACTACGAATGCACGGTGTCTGTAAAACACAGAACTCCCACATCTTAGCTATGCTATCTCCCACCCTTGAATGACCCTTCTACACTTCTATCAGTTTCACATTCAGATTCTAAAGAGGACATATCGTTTGTTTTTCTGCAGTCACGGAGTCATTTTGACTCCTGTTTAGTCTTACACGTAAATTTTTTGTAGGTAATTTTGACGCAGAATAGTATTTTTTAGAATAGTATGTCGTGTTATTGTTTATTTTGGCATTTTAAATCTTATAAATTAAATATTATATAACTTTTAATTCAATAATTATTTTAAATTAAAGGTAATATAATTGTAATTTATTCATTTATAAGTATAAATTGTTATATTTTTTTTTGTCTTTATATGTCTAAATTATATAAAGTTAATAGAATATGAATATAGTCAAATAATGGAGAAAAAATAAAATGATCTAAACGACATTTATCACTTGATGAAGGAAATGACCGATTCAGATACCGATTATAAAAAAGAGCGTATTCGACAATAATGGTGACGGTTGTGATTTGGACCCTGATTTGAAAATAAAAATGCCTTTTTTGATCCCATCAGCGATGATGAGGAAAATGATAAATTAATTGAAACAATTTACGAAATAGAAAAACCAAAGGAAAGGAAAGAAAAAAGTTACATAAAAAAAAGTAAATAAAACCACTCTGGTAGATAACAATACCGGATATGTAATAGTAGTCCAGATTGAAAAACCGGAATTAAAAGGAAAAAATTGTTTTTTTAAGGGAAACAAAGCACCCAAGTGTCCCTTCAACTAGCACTAAAACGTGTTAAAAAAATATTGTACATATTAGGCCTTTATATTTTAATAAAACTGGGTATAATAGATTAGGGAGTCAATATGACTCAAGGTTAGTCTTAAGAGGTTAAAAAATATGGTTAGCGTTCTAGGATTAAAAAAAAAAATCCACAGGGGGGAAAAATGAGCCAATGAGGGCCAACTGCGCAAACAAAAATATCACGGGTAGAGGGGTTTGACCCTAAGTATAACTATCTGGTGGCTTTATTTATTCCTCACATAGGTTGGCTAAGCTGAGCAGTCAGAATTTAAAAAAAAATCGGCTGCAGAATAGGATAGGTTATGAAAATTTAACTACATCATTATATAATATAAGAGTGAATAGAAGATAACAACATTCAAAATCTTTCTCCATCTAAATTTACTAGACATTTAAAGCCAGTTAGGATTATATAATAGTAGAGCATACTATAGATAAGTTGGAGATAATAAGGGTTTGTCTAAAAACTTCCATCATACTTTCAGTGCCAGGTAGTATGAATCTTGTTCATTGCCCAATACCCAGTCCTCAAAGTACAGATTACCAATCATAAACACTTATTTTATAGCCAAGCATATTATTATTATTAAAATATATGACTGGGATGGTCGCATCACAGTAAGTAGGAGACTGGATTACTGGATCAAAAGAAAAATCATACCTTTTCTTCATTTTTAAAAGACAGAAGATTCCTGCTATCTGTTGAATGCTGCTTCTCTCTGCTTTTCAAGTCCAACTTAATTATATTTGAAAAAGCGAACGAATATGAAATACACAACAATATACCACTTCAATTGTCACAATTTAATAATTTGACCTTTGACCACGAAATATTGAAGACAATTTTAAAAGAGACAACTTTGAACTTTTTCAGATTTAAACCGCGAGTTACAATTTATGAACAGTGTAGCCACTAGTGCTTTAGCATATTTTAAATCTAATTTATTATAGAAAATATTACTCATACTGATTTTCAGATCTTTATTTAGATACTTTTTTTCAAATTACCATTATTATTATATTAATTAAAACAATTATTTATTTAATAATATGATTTTAATATTGTATCCTATATGTGTTTTAAGTACATATGTGTATGTTTAATCAGTAAATAATATTAAAGTTTCTCAGAGGTATATTAATACAGTTAATGATTGAATCTGGGTTAAGTTTCAAAACTTAATTTTCTTGAATCATCACTGGTTTCTGTTTCTGAGCAAGTCAAAATCGAATCGAACACTTTTATTTTATAAGATAACGATAACAGTTGGATCTTTTAAGTTTGAGTTATATTTTTAAATCTTTTATATTTAAGTATTGAGTTTCTTGTTGTTGTTTATAATATGAGTCTGATCGGATTACTTTAATAGTTAAATTGCTCGGTTGTTTTTTTCTTAAAGAAACATCTCCTTTCAAAATGACCAAGGAAGAAGGTTTTAAGAAAGACATTCCTTCAAATGACGACATTGTTGACGAACTTGTAAAAGACTTTAAAAGTTCGTGTGAAACCAATCAGGCTGACAAAGAATCGGATCAAAATAAAGAAGACAAATCTCCCGATGACGACATTAACGCAGGTACTTCTAATTCAGTTGAATTCGACGAATTATCTGAAGAAAAGCCTAAGGAAAAGCGCGAGGACTTTATAGATGAAGATGAGTTGAAGGAGAAAGAATTGTCATATTCGGAGGAAGACAAGCAGGTTTGTCATTAACTTAATCTCTATTATATAGTATAATGTCTTCTATTTGCTTAAGAAAATAAACCAAGTGAGTTGTTAAGTCGCCGGCTAATTTGCTAATGTTATGTCCATATTGCAATGTATAGTTAATGGCTCTTACCCTCCTATTTATAATCTTGTTCGTTTATTACAATATTCAAGAAAATCAATATTAAGTACCTACTTTTGATAACATTTTTCTATCTTCAATTGTTAGACTGTGGTGTATCTTTACACAATATTGCAACTGATAAAAATTGATTATTTGAATTTATTTATCCTGATTTTGGAAGCTAAACCTGCTTCATGTAACCTTCCTTTTATTAAGAAACATATTTTATTTTATAATATACGTGGAAATTGTAATGTATCTTTGCTCCATCAGGGTATTTTAATATTAAGGAGGTATAAAAGAAACTCTCAGATATATAATAAGGCTTTTGGAGGTATAAAGCCTGCTGTACTTGCGGGAACCGCTTTCCCGTGACAGGGCAGTAGTATTTTTTTTTATGATTTTACATTTGAGAGGTTTTATCTTTTTGTCAGAATAGTACATTTTAGTGAGGCTCCTCCCCAAATCGCTCCTTTAGTCTGTAGAATTAAACACTCTTAAACTAATCCTAATATTGTAGGACCCCAGGAATCCAGACTGTCCATGGAGAATGCAAGCTCGCAACAATGGAAAATCAGGAGTACTTGGCAATGAGTAGGTAGATAGACTATCCAGACTTATTGCAGACCCACCTTTTATTGGCCCTGGACCAGCAATATCTCTCTCCATAGCTTACGAATAGACTTTTATGGATATTGCTAAATAATAGATTTAAACAAGATTTGAACTCATATTTATAGGATTTAGAAAAGCTAAGATGTTAATTTCAGGCCTTAACAAGAGAAATGACTATCTATGAGTTTCATAGCTGAATGCTTCACATTCATTGTGGAAAGAAGTTTCCTCTTTTTCTCCGTATTGGGGGATGTGGCTTCTGCTTCAATTTGAAATAGGTTCGGGGGTCTTTAGAATTGGCCGTGTTCTATCAAAACTCCAGCAAAGATAATGTGATATGAGCCTAGGCAGATCAAACTTCTTTCCACAATGTGCAGCATTTAGCTATGTACCTCAGGTATGAGACTATGGGAATTGGCATGCTTAAAGAAGAGGATCTTTCAACATTTGTGATAACGGACATCCATTCCTTTACCAGGATATTAGGAAGGTTTATCTAACCACGGAGTTAAGCCAGGTTTACATGACCCAAGTATACATGGTCCTAGTAACCTTGATAAAATCCACTTGGTCCAAGTGCTTGTGGAATTTTAAATTATGGATTACATGATCCAAGTATACTTGGTCGAGGTAGTGAAACTTTGATACACTATAAAGTAGAGGTTAAAATAGATTGGCTGAAATGTTTTCCCCTCTAGAACTTTCCAGTTAAATTTGAAAACAGTGGTGATTAAATAATCTTATTGTAAACAAAACCCAGCACAACCTCACATCTTAGTCATTTTTTGACAGCTTATCCTCATAATTTGTCTGGTTGGGGCCACTATTGTTTTCATCAAAGTTTTCTTTGATAAAAAATAGTTGGGTTCCGTCCAAGTTGACTTTGACACCCTGTTTTCATGATCCAAGTAGAGTCAAAGCTGACTTGGTCCAAGTATATGTTGATCATGTAAACTCGTCTTGAGTAAGTTTTACATGGTGATAGAAAAAAGGGTCTATCTGTTGACCTGATTGCCTTGTTTTTCCTTTTTTAATTTAATTTTTTTATGTATCCTTTTGGTAGCAAGAAACTGAGGGTGTCTGCAAATGGATGGTTGTTATGGCGAAGAAAAGCTTAAGAAAATCAGTACCTCTTCTAGCCTCAAGTTGTTAGGAGTGTTGTGATTGAAAATAATGCAATATTTTATGCTGTTTCTTGTAAAGAATCAACTGAGTCTGTCAGAGGGTTAAAAACCTTATTCCCCATTTAAAAGGGGGAAACCTCAAATGAGGCACAAATTTCTTTAGAAAAGACATTTCAGGACTATGGGTTGACTAGAAAAGTTGGACTATTCAGATTGGTATTGACAAAAAAGTTAGAAAAAATGTAAGGGGAAGCCAATGAGAGCACTGGACTTTGAATTCGAGATGGTCGGGCCATCTCGGCAAACAAGAATGGATACTTTTGGGCCCCACCCCTCCTACAGGCCTAGTGGCTTTATTTTTCCCTTCATAGGTTGGCAAACCTGAGTGTCAAAAGTTAATACTAATTGCAAGAATGTTACTTATCCAATGAGCTTATGATTTTATTAATTATTTTCTTCTTTATTAATAGTTTGATTCGTTATTAATATAATTTAAAAAAAGGACTTGATTGCCTAATTCATATTTATGTTTTCAGAGGTTGAAGACTGAAGCTGAAGAACATAAGAAACAAGGAAATACTTTTTTCAAAGATAATGATTACAAAAGTTCTGTAGAATGTTATACACTTGGTTTAAGGACGTGTCCTCTCGCTTATCCTAAGGAAAGAGCTGTTCTCTACGCTAATCGAGCAGCTGCTAAAATTAAACTGGTTTGTACACATTTTATTAGCATTTACTACTAAAACTAAATTAAACTAACTATTTATAGCAAATTAATTGCTATTAATTAAATAATATTTGACATTTGTTACTGTTTATTTTTAATGCTTCATTAAAAGACAGGATAATTCTAAAGTAAAATTTAAAAAGGTTTTTTTTTCGTGTTGTTACAAACCTTAAATAGTGCAAATTCTAGTTAACTTTTAAATGGCACGGACTACGTAGACTTGGTAGATTGTGTTTCAGGTAAGGAAGAATAATTGTAATTTTGGCTGAACTGATACGATCGAGAATCGTTTGGCTGGACAATTTTGCTTGATTATACACTTATTATACACAGATTATATCCCTTTGTCAAACAGTACATTTGTATGATTTAACATTTAAGAAATGATGTGAATATCATTTGTTTATAGGAGAGTTGATATCTTTTTGTCAAAAAAAGTACGTTGGAGTGAGGCCCTGCCCACTTTTCTATAAACCATCTCATATTCTTCAGTTTTAATGTAATATTTGTCACTAAAATACTGAGTTAGGATAAATTTAGTTACCTGTGTAGACTGTCCGTAATATCCATTTATCAATGTTATTTCTATGAGGATCTTTCTTGGCCATCTTAGATATTAAATTGTTCTTATAGAAAATTTAATACTCACCTTATGAAGCTGGTAAGTTTATCCCTAGAATTCTTTACCTGCTCACTTCTTCCTAGGTCTGTTTGAGTTAAGGTGGCACATAGCATTTTTACGTGCCTTGGGCATCACTCCATTTTTTCCCCTACCGTACCTTCCTTGTGCACTTACGCAGCATTCTATTCAGGTTATAAACAAAGCCGAATATATTATTAAAATACAAAGTTAACTTTCATTTTTAAGTTTTTGGTAGTATTCATACTGCGGAACGTTTAATTTTTAATTTAAAAATTGTAATTACTATTTACAACGGGAGACAAACAGAGAAAAATAGACTTCAGCACCGGGATTCGAAACATATAAAGGAGGAGGCCCGTGGTTCGAATCCCGGTGCTGAAGTCAATTTTTCTCTGTATGTCTCCCGTTGTAAATAGTAATTATAATTTGATTTAAATTAAAATTAACTTTCTAAAAGGATGGTTTGATAATGAAAAACAAGTTTGTTTTTACTTTTATTTAATATTTACAATGTAAATGGATGATTTGAAAAACTAAAACAAAAATATAAATAAGAAGGAAGTAGACTGGAAGGTTTCAATTCAGGTTGGTTTCAAACCAACTTTGCTAACTTTATATTGTGACAGCCATTGATTATTTTGAACCCACCTTTAAGTGAAAACCCAGAAAGAAATACTGGTAAAATCGGATTGTACGTGCCCCCACTTTGAGGTTAGGTGATAAAATCCCGCATATTAAATTAAAAACCTTAATTTTGTGTACCCTTGAATTTTCTATAGCCGCTTCGCGGTGCTCCGCTCATTTTCTGAAGAAAAACAACCCTCCTGTGTATAAACCAGGTAGAGGTCCAACTCGAAGAAATTTCCAGGGCACGTACAATCCGATTTAGCCGAAATACTTGCTGTCAAAGATCATTTCTAATATGCTGCAGATACTATTAACGGAGACTACTCTAATTAATACCTGTCTTCTGTTAGGACAGTTCCAATAAAATGAGTCTTAATCAATATTGAAAATTAAAAATACATTGTTTCAGCATTAAATGTATTGTATTCTATATCTTTTATTTTATTTTTATTTATATATTTGTTTAGGATGAAAATGGACTAGCATTAGAAGACTGTAGTAAAGCAGTAGAATTAGACCCTTACTATATACGCGCTTTACTCAGAAGGGCTCAGCTACAAGAATCTATGGACCATCTTGATGAGGCATTTGAAGACTTCAAAAAACTTCTTGAACTAGACCCTTCTAATAAGGATGCCATCTTAGCTTGTCAGGTTTGTTGTAATAAAGATTAAGTCTAATATATTAGGTGAATCAATGAATGTACAATCTGAACAAGACTTTAGGGTAAGAAGATCATTTCCAAAATTGAAGTGAAGAATTAAAAACTTATGCAACTCATTTCATCGAATCCATTACCGCTGTGGTGCTCTGTTACTTTAGGCACTTTTTTACTTTGTTAACCACCATAACAGAAAATAAGTGGTGGGTAACAAAGAAGAGGCGCCCATACTGATATTGATATCCATCAAATGTTGAAAAGTAGTAAAACAAAGTTATTATCTATTAAGACACAGGGAATTAAGTCCAATGTACTTCGGGTACAAAGAAATATCACACATTTGTGTATATAAGTTTAATTTCAAAATATAAAATGGGGATAACAAAGTAGAATAATACCTCTGCTTTTATTTAAACTGTCCACTACTTATTTATTAAAATATCGATGGTTAAAAGTTACATTAAATAAATTTAAAAAAAAAAAACTAATTCAGAGGTAAGTATTAAACGTAACTTTTTTTAAATTTGACTTTTTGTGGTATGTACTGACTTTTACTGGCAGATAAATTTGGTAAAGCTTTGTAAACTCCTTTGTCTATAAATAAAGAGGTAATCAGAGGACAACAGTGTACAAATGTTGTATATTTTGTAGAAAGACAGCTCAATTTTCCGGTTTTCGTGAGTAGAAAATAGATCTTCTGAAATTTTTTTAAAATGTGATCATAATTAATTTACCTCTGAAGTTCAGATGAGTTTGATGAGAAGTAATTTTTTCATTATTTTTAGTTAATAGGATAATAGTTTTGTAATAATTTTTTTGCATTGCTTTGTTTGTTTAGCGCTTGCCTCCTTTGATTAACGAAAGAAATGAAAAAATGAAAACAGAAATGCTAGGTAAGTTTTCTTTTTCCCTCTTATTTACAAATGGTTCATTTGTTTTTACTTTCTCATATAAAGAGAAAGTATTGTGATGGCGCGAAAATTCGATTTTGAGATTTTGATGGATTTACACGTATTGAGGTCCCCTGAGTCCAAAAAAGTGGTTTTTAAAAAATGTCTGTCGTCTGTCGTCTGTGCAGACGCCTGGAGCCTAAACTGCTGGGCCGATTTTGACGAAATTTGGCATACATGTTCAGAAAAATCATACCCCGAGGCGAAATCGAGAAATGAATTTTAGCTCTAAATTTGGGGGCGCTACCCCCCAAAAACTCTGAAAAACATGAAAAAAAATGTTTTCTCGAAAACGGTTCCGACGATTTTGATTAAAAAATTCTAGAATGTAGTCTATTTGAATACGGATCCAACTATATAAGCCGTTTTTCCGGGAAAAATCTAGTTCCTGAGAAAAAAGCTTAAAACGCGGACCGAGAGAGCCCGGATTCGATTCCCCGCCCGGGAGAAGTTATTTTTATGATAAATTTTAATGAAATGCTCAATAATAATTAAATTTACATACGAAATCTAATAAATGGAAAACACTGGGCTAAATAATTATGAACTCGTATATGAGAAAGTTTGTCTGAGTTGTCTCGGACCGATTTTTTTTAGATGTTGCTATGAGAGCAACTAATTTTTACTCTAGAGAATACTTAAGTTTATGTTCAGTATGGGACAGTAAGACCCAATAGATGGACCCTAATATATCCCCCTGATATCAAATTATCAACACTTGTTAATCTAACAGATTATTAATAATCTGATGATTTGTAATAATTCCTCATCTTTAAATCTTGGTTCTTCTTTCTATTGATACACCCTTAGGTTTAAAAAAAAAAAAAAAAAAAAAAATATGGGGAGTAATATGGATTCTTTAGATTGGTACTCCCCCATAATTTTGTTGTTAAGAGAATACAAGCTTTAAAAAGAGATGTATTCTTGAAAAAGAGCAAGAGAGTATTGTGATGCAATAAAAATATTTCAGTATAATAAAAAAAAAAAATATATATATATATATATAAAAAAAAATATATAAAATATGAAATTATTAATAATGTAATAAAAGAAAATATCATATGAAACTTACATCTTGCAGCCAGAGGTAAAATGCTCAATTGTCATTTGATGTGGTAATAGGAGACACTTATCGCAAATTAACATTCTCCCGCATCTCTGGGGCAGCTGGGCACCCTATTTACATTTATCTATTTACACCTTACCCTCTGAAGACAAGTTGCCTTGTTGCAAAAGGCAGTAGTCTTCCGGAATAGAAGAAATTCAGTTTTGGTCCGCTAGGAGCTCTGATATCATTTTATATAAAATTAAAAAAAAATGTACTTTAGTGCTCCTATCGAATAAATATAGTACTAAAAAGTGAAAACTGAGCTACCTCCTGTTCTAAAATCCTGGTAATATCACATTTGTCATGTAGATTTTTGCATGATGGAATTTTCGTTTGTCCCCTAGTTCGTTAGCCCACATATGTATCCATATTATAATGGGAGTAACCATGGAAAATAGAAACAGGGGAGTAAACCAACAAAAGAAGATTATTAAAGAGGATTACTAAAGATGTGCTCAAATCTCTAAATATGTTTTTCCATTTTTGTACCTATTTTTGTCTAAAAAAAAAATTATAAAAATATATGCCTTCCTCTGGTTGTAAGGCCATAGATTATCATTATCTATCATTGGCTGTGCTTAAATTAAACAAAAAAAAAAATTATACTGTTATTCAGCATTTTGTTTATTAATATTTATTTAATTTATTTCAGGAAAATTAAAAGATCTAGGAAACGTTTTTCTCCGACCATTTGGCTTATCAACTGAAAACTTCAAGATGGTTCAAGATCCTAATACTGGCGGATACTCGGTCAATTTCCAGCAAAATTCATGAAAACAACTACACTTCATATCATCGAATCTTCTTCAACTTTTCCCTAACTATTTATACTATTCTTTGTAAATATAATTATCTTAAGATAGTTACTAGCAAATTGAATACTTTTTGTCTCAATATCAATTTAATTTTTTTTTTTTTTTTAGTATTATTCATCACTGTAAGATCGTATTAATTCTAATTTAAGAATTGATGAAAATATAATATAAATGTTATATAATTTAAAACAAAAATCTTTTATAAAATAGGCATCAAAATTTAATTACATTATGTTTTCAATAAGATTACCATTAATGTTAAAACACAACTGTAAATTATCACACATGTTCCGCAGAATGTTGTTGCTACTTCCGTGTGTTACAGCACAGTCCAAAGACAGTCTTTGGATCAAAAATAGTTAGAAGGAAAATCTCTATTATGTGGGACTTTTGACAGCATGGGAAAATAAAAAAAAATTGGGGTGGTGCACCAATGAGAGGTGAGGAAGGAGAATTCTTGAAGGTTAGGCCAATTAGGCATACAAAAATGTAGTTACAGGTACAGGCCTAGTGACTTAATTTGTTACCTTGTATAGGTTGGCCAATCTGAGAGTCAAAAGTCAATTTGTAATGTACTAACTGCATGTACGTTTAAGGTAGGGGGACAGTCCTGTTATATTTAGCTTTTGAAAGCATCCTGTCGGTCCGAAAATGTCCTGTTTTTTTTTTTTAAAAAATGGGAAATTTTCCAGAATGTCTAGGTAAAATGAAAAACTTGTCTTATACTTAATGAGTTGAAGACATTTCTTAACTTTGTAAATATCTTAGTAAAACTGTTTACTTCTCCATTGTGTGGCATTTACTCATCATTTTGAAAAAGGAAAAAACACTAAGTCTTCACACTAGTATGAAGTAACATGGTATCGATATGAATCTAGGTTTTTCACTTCAATACCATGTTACTGTGAACAACTAATTTAGAATCTGAAGATGGCTATTTAGCTCCCAAAACCTGTTATGGACTAAACTTTTTATGGCCACCCTAGTTCAAAGAAATGCCACTAAGCAAGCCACTAACATTTTTTGAGTCTGTCTTTTCAGGTTAGTTATTGAATATTCTGGTGAGAATCCTTAAGTTTTTCTAAAGTTTCTGAAATGGGCTTTAAGTCTTTGGCTTTTAACTCCACAGCTATAGAATTAAAAACCTCATAGTATTTTAGAAATAGTTGAAAACAAGTAGGAGCTACAAATGATTCAAGTTTGTTCTTTTTTTCCTATGTAAGTTATGTGCCTTGCATATTTAATTAAAAAAATTAAAAAATTCTTTCTTATTTCTTGGACATATTTTAAACATTGAATTGATCAAATAAAAAAAAAAAAAAAAAAAAAAAAAAAAATCTGGTTAAAATATAAAAAAAGAGTAATTTATAGTCGTGTGATGTATATAGTATCAACTGAAGTTTAAAATCTGTCCATTTCAATTATTGCAAGTGCTTCTTGAAAAAAAAAAAAAACATATTTTTTGTGTTATTATAATTTAATGTTTGTAAATTTTCTGTACTTATTTTTTTTATTTATCTTATTTTTTTCAACCTGAGGCAGAGAGGAGCACCTCGTCTGCTTTGGCCATTGGCGCCTAATATTTTATTTTTTGTTCTTTTGTTTATTTTCAAAACAGAAATATATTTAATTGGTTTAAAAATGAAGTAGGTGTTAATTTATTTCCTATAATTATTTTCAGTATGATTAATTGTTTTAAACGTTTATTCCCATTATTGTTTTGGTGCATATTAATATCAAAAGACCTGTGATATGTAGGAATCATACTTTTGTGCTTTTTAAAATACAGTGAAGCCTTGACAATTTGGACCTTTAAAAGCCGGAGCCTCGAAAATCCGCACTGCTTACTGAAAAAAGATTGTACAGTAGAGTCTCGCTAATCCGGGTTTGACAGGACTGAACCCAGTCCGGATTACCGAAAGTCCGGATTAAACGGAATCAGTTTTAAAATGTCTGTAAAACAAGTTTTAATAGGGTAAAACTAATAAATGTTTTTATTGTAAAAATTACTTTTATTAGTCTCCAAAACATGCTTGTACAACGTAGGTCCACTATTTAAGTTAAGAGCTGTTCTGTCACGTCCGAATATCAAATGAATTAAAATAAAACCACAATCTATTACGCAGGTGGTAGGTATAGAAGGGACTTTCTGAGAACAACTTCCGGTGTTCCGATATGAAATTCGAGGAACGATAATCATTTCACAAAAAGTTGAGAGATTAGACATTGGCGGCTTGGCGAAATTTCTTGGAACTGCGTTGAGCCGCCACTATGTGTTTCTTAAAACCCTCTCCCCATCTCAGTCACATAAAATTGTACCTATTTATTGGAATACACTACCTTTATATCTTCCGCCTCTTACATTTCTATGGAACCGAAACAGATTTATCGATGTTCTTACACTTATTCCTCTATCTGTTTATTTTTAACAAAAATACCGTGTATTCCTCGTGTTAGAACGTTGGAATATACACCTGTTAACTATACTAGGAACCATTTTATAAATTTTTAATAGACAATAAAAGTAGAAACTCCAATTCTCTTAATTATTCATAAATATCTGAACATGCCCTGGTTCCAATTTGTACATAGTTTTTGGCCCGTCCGGATTAAACGGATGTCCGGACTAGCGGGGTCCGGATAAGCGAGACTCTACTGTAGTAACCAACGCAGACATTCAAGGCTGCAAGTCGCCGAGTAGAATGTGGGATGTAAATAAAGAGATGTTTTGTATTCTAAAGCTGAGTTTTAATAAATAATATCTAAGATTACCTGATACAATTTCCTTATCAAGTAAAATAGCATTGCTGCATTGTTCTACAGCATTTTCCAAAATCTGGGTAAATCAATAATTTTGAACGTGTCTGGTCTCAATTAGTCCGAATTTTCGAGGCTCCTCTGTAATTAGAAATTATTTGTATTTATCTTCCACTTTGCTACAACTAGTGCTAGTAGAATAACAGAACTTGTGAGAACCTAACAATTTATTAGGCTTAGAGGAAGGATTATATCGGGTATGAAAATCGCATGGTCCACTAAAATGGGTGGGACATGGCAGCTCTCTTCCTGCCTGTTTTTTTAACAGCTTATGGCCAAGCTATGTCCCGCAGATGAATTTTGCCGACTGCATATTATTGGAGGACACCAAAAACTTAACTCGTATACAAGTTTTAGCTTGATGTTAGTCAGACATTTTTTTGGACGCTATATCCTGGACTATTATAGTTCATTGTTGCATTCCTTGAACAATGTGAAACATACTTTTAAACTATTTTAGAAATTAAGATATACCTACAGACTTTTTTGGCAGTTTTATACCCCATTTCCAGTTGACCACTCAAAGTATTATAAACAACATCACTATTATAATGTATATTAATTACTAACATCGAATAAAGTATGACAGTTTGTATGCTTATTTTTATTACAATTTAATTATAAAAAATATCTGACAAAAAAACAAATAAAAAATGGTACTGTCTATTGGTTATACGACTGGTTATTCATGGTTCATAACTTAAAATATACTAAGAAATTATAAGTAACAAAAACTTATAATAATTAAACAATTATATTTTATAATATTTTTTGAAAAGAAGAGCTTGAATTAGATTTCTTTCCAAGACTATTGTAAGTGGCTGCACTGTTTGAAGAAATTGCTGAGTTAATCTAACCCATTCTTCATTTCAATTCTCACACACTTATTTTAACATTTTATATTTGCTAAATTTATAATTTCAGAGATATTACAAACTTTAAAATGTGTCAGATACCTTAAAACAAGTATATTAATACCATCTATTAATATAATAACTTTAAAATCTTTAATCAGGTGCTCTGAAAACAAGTTAAACAGTTTTTTTCTCTCATATCTTTAGAATTCATAGCAGTACAATGAACTCATACAATGTTGAATACTACAACACTTTTAAGAAGTCTCATATATCATTAATAATAGAAGAACATTCAGGTAAAAATGTTAAATGTACTTATTATATTAGAAGTTATTTAAAAATCAGTAAGTAGTTAAAGAATTCAAATTCATATAAACGATAAAAAAAAGAAAACAAATTATTTGTAAGAATTAATTATTATGTGTAAGTTGTAAGATATTCCTTGAGTTAAATGTTTAAGAAATTCTTTGAAGCATAACTTTTAGGATATCTTTAAATTTGAGGATATTCTTAGTCGATCCTGGTAGCTGAAACAGACATTATACGACTATCCTCTTATCAGGTATGTATTTTCCCCCCTAACCTAAAACAATGATTTTGGGTTAATTTTTATATGAATATCGATTATAATTAATTTAATTCTTCAAAATCTGTAAGTATTCAATAATAAATGGTGAGTTGATTTGATTTATGTCTAGAATAACTAAATCTTCAAGAATATCATAGTTATTGAGATCAAAATCTATTCTATTTTTTTAAGTCTAATCAGCCCCCACTTTCTCTTCGATGGACATTTTACTTTATTTTTTTGTTTCGGGGTAAATGAATTGAGGCATGCTGTACTATTTGGTTCGGTTGTACAGACCAGTTGGACAGTGTACTGTGGTTATCAGTTTATATCAATCTAATGTTAAATTAATTTTGGATAGATTTACAATCAGCAAGCGGTTACTGATAAATATTATTCCCTCTTATTATTCTGTTCAATTCTATTTTTCAAGTCATGGAGTTAATGAAAAAATATTTCTTTATTTATCTTATATACCCGATTGTTTTGTTAATAGTGAATATAAAATTTCAATGATGACAAATCAATAACAATGATCAATTACAAGAGCTTGCCCCAGAAGTAAGTGAAAGTAAGTGACAATTGTTTTTGAAATAAGAAAGCGAGGAATAAGGCTTAGCGCTTATTGCTAAATAATTTTTAGACTAATTGATCCTGATTCAATGCTAGAGATTAAAATAACAACTTATGTACAAAATGAGTACGTTTTATTGATGAGAAATAAGGAGAAATTATTTTTTTTTTTAAAGATATTTTCCTAAGGAGGTAGTGATTAGGTACAAATGGTATTAGTCCAGGAGATAGCGTGCAAAAAAGTGTCTGATTAACATCAAACTAGAATTTTGTGTATAAGTAAATCTTTTAGTGCCTTTTAAAAATATTTGGTCGGCTAAGTTCGTCTGCAGGACAATGTTTGGCAATAGGCATTTGAAAAAAACAAACCGGTGAAGAGCGGCCAAGTCTCGCCCTTTTTGGTGGACAATGTGATTTTCATGATCCTGAGTACAAAATTAGTTAGTAGGCCAAAAATCAAGTTGATGGTAGTTTGTCACTTAATAGGTAGCCACTTTGATTTAGAGTAATATTTATTCACTAACTAATCTATCAAGCGACAAACTACCATCAACTTGATTTTTGGTCTACTAACTAATTTCGTACTCAGGATCATGAAAATCACATTTTCCGCCAAAAAGAGCACGACATGGCCGCTCTCCACCGGTTTGTTTTTTTCAAATGCCTATTGCCAAGCTATGTCCCGCAGACGAACTTAGCCGACCACATATTCTTAAATGGCACCAAAAGATTTACTTTTACACAAAATTCTAGCTTGATGTTAGTCAGACACTTTTTTGCACGCTATCTCCTGGACTATATGAATATACCAATTGCTCTTCCTCACCTACTTCTCCTTGACTAGACCTAATTACTCAAGGATGTTTGTACCTAACCACTAACACAGGTAGTGGTTAAAAAAATATTTTTTAATGCCTTGAGGCCACAATCAGATGTGGCGTGTATGAGCCTCAAGGATTTTTGAAGTTTGTGTTGGGTAAGGCGCAGGTTTGGTAGAAAAAATCCCCAATGAAAACCTTGGCTTTTTCCTTGTGGATTTTCTCTTCTTGAATGGCTTCTATATCTTTATGTGCAACCAAAAGAATCAATCAGTTTGACAGTGATATTTAAATGTCTGTCAATAATATGTCAAAAATGTAATCAGTAAATAAATATATGTGGAGTGTTAGGAAAATATCAAGCTCAAGTTTCTAGGCCATGCAAGGATACACGCTACTATAGGAAAATGAACGAGGGCAGGACAACACGATACAACATGGAGTTAAGTAAATGGATGAGGACCACCTCGTGATAAATGTTCAAAAGCTGTAAGATAATTTTTCATACCCTTGCAATTATTACCTTGACCAACAGTGCTGAATAAAACACGAGTTAAAGTGATCAATTTAATGTCAAACTGTAATTCAATAACAAATAGTTCAAAGGTTGGCAATCATTTATGTGGTTACCAACCCAAAATTACTTTAATGCTAAACTGTATTCCCAGTTCCCATGGCCTGTGACTTGGCGAGCCTCTCGTACCTGGAGGCTCGTGCTCGTAGGCTTGTGGTCTGTCAGATCCTATGGGAAAGTCGAGCCGCTATGAGCCACATCAAGCCTAGTATGGTTCCCCCGATTCAAGGAGTCAAGCTACAAAAGCCACATGCCATGGAATTTCAGCTTTTGTGATATCATTTACAAAATCCGTTTTACTTACAGAAAGCGTTATGTTCCTTTGTCTCAAAGTTCTTTTGTCTAGATATCTCTTTGTCTTAATAGTTATAGACAAAGGAAAGGATTAGTTGAAGCGAGCGTAGTGAGCTTCCTATTTTAATGAAATATGATCTGTGTATGTGTGTCTGTCTGTGTGTCTGAAACGTACAACGATAACTGAGTAAAATTTGACCGATTTTGATGAAATTTGGTACACATGTTCATTTTAGCAATGCTGAGGACGAGTTCGTTGGACAAGGTTGTCTGCCCAAGCATTCACACGCAATGCTTGCGTAACTTGCGCTTCAAAATTAAAATTGGAATTTTAGGACGAAATAAAATTCTATCATCACCGATGAGATCATCATTCGATGAGATGAACAGTTTATTTTTTATAAATTTTTTTAGTATAACCAACAGCGACACCACTATGAATTAATAAAGATCGTTAAAACAATGTTTTCACCTATGTCTTACAATCTAATGCAACGATTTTTAAAAAAACTTCATATACATTGTCTAAACTACAAAAGAAACAGACATGTAAAATTTAAACTGGATACAAGCAGAGGGTTTTGAGAAGTGAAGTGATACATTTATAATAAATAGTATAAAAGCTACTTCAGGTAGCTTAAAATTCCTATAGCTGTGTGGTATAGGTCTATCTAGGAAGGAGAGGTTTGTACCGAGTACCCCCACTCTACCCCACACTACCTTTTCCACTTATCTTCAACTATGACAATCATCATGAATAAATTCCTTAATATTCAGTATTTTATTGCAATACGCTCGCTTCAATGATAGAGCCACGCGATGCCTAGTTTAGACTAAAGTTAACTAGAATAGATGAGTTGGTGCACTGGAGCGTTTTCTTTAGTTTGGTGTATGTATTTAGTTTAATTTTTATCCACCATGCAGCAGTGCAGTCTGTATGGGGGCTACTTTTCTACACAACTACATTACAAACTCTATTTTTTTTAACTTAATAATTTTTTTTTCATTTATATTTGCAGTAATTTTAATTAACACTCACTATTTATTATTAGTAGAATAATTGGTCGAAAAAAATTGCCCCCATACTGGTAGGCCTGCACTCTAGGGGAGAAAAAAACATGACTTATCCAACCCAAAAATTCAAACGACAAACATTGCCAGTGCACACAACTTGTCTATTCTTATATAATTGAAAACTATATATAGTATATATTTTCTTCGGGTCTGGTTAGGGTTATATAGTCCACAGGCCACCATAAGAAGTGAGTCGCTGATTGATAAAGTTTTCTTACCTTATGGAATCGCTTATTTATGCCTTGTCCACCGATGAATTGGGTATATGGCAACTGGGCGCTGGGCCATTTCTTTTTTGTTGACATGCCAAACTTGCTCTTCTGCGGGAACATTGAAAAGAGATAGATAAAGTTTTGATTTTCACAGGATCGTTTAATTAAATTATTTCAAAAACAGTGGTAAAGGTGGCCACCGATATGAGTGGGCCGTTTGGGGTGGCCACCGCCCCAAACATATCGCTTTGCGGGGACGTTGAAAAGAATACGGCCCACTCATATCGGTGGCCACCTTTACCACTGTTTTTGAAATAATTTAATTAAACGATCCTGTGAAAATCAAAACTTTATCTATCTCTTTTCAATGTTCCCGCAGAAGGGCAAGTTTGGCATGTCAACAAAAAAGAAATGGCCCAGCGCCCAGTTGCCATATACCCAATTCATCGGTGGACAAGGCATAAATAAGCGATTCCATAAGGTAAGAAAACTTTATCAATCAGCGACTCACTTCTTATGGTGGCCTGTGGACTAATAAATAAACTCCTCCTTTACTTAAAAAACAGCTATATTTCGCCCTAACTAAGGGCTTCCTCAGGCTGGTAATATTTCCTAGGATATAATATTTTGCAGTTTAAAAACTTTGTCATGAAAAACCATTATAAAAACAAATACTAAAATGAATCCTCCCTGTATAACTCCCAGGGAGTTATACAGGGAGTATTTATTTATAACCCTAACCAGACCCGAAGAAAATATATACTATATATAGTTTTCAATTATATAGAAATTTAAAAAGGGTTCACCATCAAGAGAAAGGAGAAAAAAAACATAAAATTGTCTATTTTTATTCTATATAACTTTAGTTTAGACAAAGGAAAGGATTAGTTTAGACAAAGGAATTATTTATAAGTTGTAAACAAATACAGGGTTGGTAACCATAAGTAAATTAGTACCGATTAGTAGTAGTGATGGTACCAATCCCAGAGAGGTTAAATGTTCTTTACAGATCGCATTGAGCAGATGTTGGCCAATCCTCCATTAAATATTAACCTAAAAATATAGTATAAAAAGTATAAAAACCCATTAATATGTCTGCTATGAATTGACCAATGACTTATTTTAATTGGAGAATCCTTTCTGCTTTTATAAGATGACTGGCTGCATGTAGGTACTAATCCATTATTTCCTGGTTTGTAGGTATTCTCTAGGTGTCTCCTATCTCTACAAGCTTTCCTCGTCCCTATTTAAGAATGTTCATGTAAAATTAGTTATACTTAATAGTAAGAAAAAATTCTACTCAATCCGCTAACTTATTTCAAACATTTTTAGTAGTAAGTAAACTCCCTAGCTACAATGGTATCTCACAACTACGGTGGTAACTAATTTGATGTTAATTAATATTATGCTTTGTTAAATTAGGCATGGTCTCCTCTGGAACTGGTCAAGGTAAATCAGAATTGATGTTAGGGGTATGCAGAGAAAGATTTCCACAACATGGCTATGCGGAATGCAAGCTGCCCATACCAGCGGTCTCTTCGCTCTCAACCGACCGAGAGACCCCAGCCTCTCAGGAGAGGCATGGGCCTTGGAGGAGGAAATTATCGCAGAATGCAATCGGGTAAAATTAAACATTATTATCTCTTGCTTTAGAAATGTTTGATTTTGTTCGGATTTTACAACTTATCTTAACCAATAGGCTTAGTTAAGATGTAAAAATATTGTTAGGATACATGACATTTTTATAATTCTAAATTAAAATAATTATATTTACAATTATTTAGCTGGTGCTGGAGGTGTAGCAAAAAGGACTTGTCCAGCCCAGGTCATGCCACCACCAGCAAGTAGACCGAGGTCCGCTTCATCCACATCTTCTAGACCAGTTTCACCATCAAGTTCGGCTTCAAGCTCTTGTCCACAACCATTACCATCAAAAAGCAGATGCCCACCTCCCAGAGAGCAAAGACCACCCCAAAGCTCGGCACCTGGTTCATCTTCAAACCCCTCTGTCTGCAAACCTGGTTTATCCAATATGGGGATGCCCCAAGCTCGGCCTTCTACATCTTCTTCTTCCGGATCTTCATCTAGGTGTAAAGTACCATCTGGGGCTGGCACAGAGGATAAAAGCAGAACTCCAACTACTTGTCCGAATACCAGGACTAGAATGCCTACAGGTTGTCCAGAAAGCGCAAGAGCAGCTACAGGCACTCCAACAAGAAGGGGTTCAGTAAGAGGCACTCCATCCAGATCCTCTTCGGCTGCAAGGAGCCCGGCAGCTGGGAGTAGACCACCACCTACATCAGGTGGCTCAAGAGCACGTTCAATGATGTCGGTTTCTTCCCCAAAACCTGGACCTTCTTGTTTGAGACCTCCTCCTAATGGTCAGTTGTCTGTTTAATCAATAACATTGAAGCACATTTAAAACCTTTAATCAACCTTTATTTCTTATCTTTGGACCTTAAAATAAACATAATTCAATAAATTTATATTTAAAGGTGCCAAGAGAAAAGTGCAGTTTACTGGCGTGCCTCAGCAAGGACCTGGACCCTCTCCAGATAGTAGAACAAGATTTAAAAACATGTCTGCAGCCCAAATGCGAAATTCTCGAGGAAAAAGAAATGGAGATTCGAACTGCGAACCAGGCGGAGGATCTAAGGGACAGGCTTATGGGCCTTCCCTTTATCCTATCTATCCTGATCAATATGAAAGTAATGAAAATATCTTACTTTATTTTTAAAATTTGAACTATAAATCAATTATAAACAGCTTGGTTTTCCGGTGAAATCCGTGTCACGAAGGGGTTGAAGTCCGACGTTTCGCTTCCACTACTGGAATCATCTTCTGGGATTAACCCGACTCAAAAAACCCCCGGGGAATCCAGTATAAACTACGTTCCAGAAAGCTAGTATAAATACGCCACTCTTCACTCCAGACTCCAGAAGTTAGTGTCATGTTGTTGCTTCAAGTAATCATCACGATGCACCACAATCCTGAAGATGCTTCCAGTAGTGGAAGCATAAAGTCGGACTTTAACCCCTTCGTGACGCGGACTTCACCGGAAAACCAAGCATTTTATTACGAGTCTACTCGCAGAAGCCTACGAACCAAGTTATAAATCAATACCTAATCCTTTTTATACGCCACCTCTTTAAATGTAAGCTTTCATGGCATTCTTAACCATCCATCTTAACCTGAAAATCAGATATCCATACCTGACCAGTATACTTTTATAGTTTTTGTTTTAAGCTCAATCACAAATTATGAATTTAAGTTTTTAATCTAACTATTTTGCTTCCGGTATGCGAATTGTGATCATTCTGATAAAAAATTAAAAACAAAAAGTGCCCGAATTTAAAAAATTCCTAGACAGAAGCTCGTTTCAGACTTCAGGGAACATGTTTGGTCATGAATCTGTTGGTTGGTTTGCGTTCAAAAGTTTTAAAAACTACTCCGTTCTAAATGAAATTTGGATGGTAGGTCATAATTAGTAATTGTTGATCCTATGTTAATTGTAACATTCTGCGGCTACTGAGTACTCTTCCACATGTGCAGAAACCTATTTGAATTTATATTTTTAAAAGTACTCATCCGATTCTAAAGAAATTTGGATAGCTTGTCAAAAGTAGCCCATAGATGGTTTCAATATAATTGTAACTGTTTACGCAATTTTTATATTAAATAAAAATAAGTGTGATCCTACTGGGAATCGAAACAGGTCCAAATACCACTCATTGAAATCCCAAGTCATGTGACCATTCTTGCAATAATAAGACACGAGAAGGCTATGTGCCACACTAATTGGCAGACTATTTATTTTGTATCTATTTCTACCAAATAATACACATTTTCTCCATTCCATAGAAAAACATTAAATATAATGGATATGTTTTTGGGCATTGAATCCATATATCGACATTTCAATGCTTTTCCGTGATGGTTAGATAATCAGTATAGGTACATTTGTCTAATTGATATAGTAGAATGATCTTAAGGTGTGAAATTATGAAACATTAAGCCATCATCTGGCCCGCTAGGAGCTCTAATAATATAATTTGATATAAAATTTAGAAACTTCTATCGGCGAAATATAGATCTACAATAAATACAAGTGAAAACCAATCTACCTCCTGTTACATTCTAACTTCATGGCACGATATTTAAGAACGTCACATTTATCATGTCATTTGTTGCGTGGCAGAAATTTCTTCTGCCCCCAGAGCTAAAACATCCATGTTAATAATAATAAATTATTTTTGTTTAGCTCCTTTCGTGTCAATGCCTGGCCCTCGTCAAGTACTTCTAATGCCTGGAGACATAGATCCAAATGAAACTACAATTATTGATATCGTGGGATTGAGTGAAGGAGACGTGGAAGAAGTACCTGGCATTCCTCCCCACGCGCCGGCAAGTCTACTTGAAGATACATGGAATGAATATCTTAAAGATGCAACCGAACAAGGCTCAAAACGGCGAAAAGGTTGTGGTGAAATGAAAAGCGTGAAAAAGACTTCGTGCCCTCCATCTCGCGGTAAGAAGAAACAGGAACAAATGTTTCTTCCTAGTATCCCTAATTCAAACTGTATTTATCAAGGAAGGGCGTTTTCATTTGAAGAATACGGTAACGTCAGAGTGGACGATCCGAATAATCCTCCTTACGAGGGTCCCAGTTTTCGTGCTCCTGACTCTGAATGTCAAAGAGCAAGGCCATTCACTTATAAATCTCGTAAAACCACAACAAGATCTTTTACAGATGAGGAAAGAAGGGATATAGAAGAAGCTGGGATGTACAGAGCCATCAGGGCGATAATTAATGAATATGATGCGAAGTGGGAGAGAGATAGAGCTGGAAGAGGTCTTTCAGGTGATGAACTTATGGATATCGATGCTGAAGAGTGCGCTCCAAGCGGACCAGTTCAAAGGGCACCAAGAGATATATTTTCAACGACTGATCAATGTGGATTTGGTGAATCGTACCTCCCACGGTCTCCTGAAGTGTCTCCAATGGCTAAGAGACCTCAATGTCGAACAGATGATTTAATTTCATGGGACGAAGGTGCAAATATTCCATCTGCGGCTACATGCGACGAACAAGACTTACTGACTCGAACACCACCGAGATCCCCTATGAGGCGTCAGTCAGTTCCATCGCCAAATCTGATGAGTATGTGTGATCCTGACCAAGATCTCCTCGGCTTGAAAACTCCACCGAAACCGAAGTCTCCTTCACCCTGTGCTCCGTCACCGATGCGTAACAGAGACGATCTTATACGGTGGGAATCCCCTCAACCTCCCTTGCCCTTCGATATTAACTGTGAAGAAAATTTATTTGACACAGTTACTGGATCTAGTCCTACAGCTGCTAGGCTGAGAACGCCCCCCTTAAGGTATTTAAACACTTAATTTGCTAGATAAGAACACGCAATAACAAGACTAAAACAAATAGATACTTTTAACAAACAAAAGAAAGTAATAGACTAAAAACCAACCTCAGCTATTCTGTAGTTACTCACACAGTCGGCCGAATCTTGGCGGCACAATTTCGTTTGATTTATACACTTATGCCCCTATCAAAATAACTGTAGATTTGTAAGATTTTTACATTTGAGAGATTATATTTATCTGATTTATATATTTGAGAGATATCCCTTAGTCAAACCAATAAATTCGAGCGAGGCCTCCCACTTTTCTAACATCTTCTCTCAGACTGCTGGATGACTGAAGTTTTACCAAAACCTCAAATAAAATTTGAAGATGTACATTGTACTCTATAAAAAGAAATGATATGTAAAGATTTGCAAGTTATAAAATAAGTATTACAATATAAACAATACTTTTCCTACTATTAGTAAGTGAGGAAAAGTAAAAAGGAATAGGAGTAAATACTTTTTAATTTCATACATTACGACAACCAAAACCGTCTTCAACTTTTTTTCTGTATGTCTGTCTGTCGCCACCGGTTCGACTTAATAGGCGCAAAACTGGCTAAACGAAATCAACTAATACTTATGAAATGGTTTGTGCTAATATGGCACACCGAAAAATATAGAGTAGAACCAGAGTTATTACCAATTTTATATACACAAAAAAAAACTTTTTGAAAATTTTTATAACAATATGCATTTAAATAATAATTTACTGATATTTTACATAAATACAAAATGACGATTTTTAAAAATATTTTGTATCCCTTGTTTTGTTTACATTATATGCAGTTAATATCGTATAGTGTTTACTTTTTCATGGGATTATGGTAAAA
Source organism: Gerris lacustris (assembly GCA_951217055.1). Lineage (NCBI taxonomy): Eukaryota > Metazoa > Arthropoda > Insecta > Hemiptera > Gerridae > Gerris > Gerris lacustris. The sequence continues at coordinate 54,282,280 of OX578284.1, read as the reverse complement.
ATAATTAATTCTGAACTAATATGATAGAATTTACTTTTGTGCATTTTTGTTTTTGTACTTTTACTCTATGAAAACTCTTGAGGCTTAGATTAATAATATTTGGGTTTTTATTATTAGTTATTAATCGTGCCTAATAATAAAATAGAGGATTCTTTTGCTCATAATAAATAGTCTCCTTATTGCGATTTAAAGAGAATTTTATTCTTAAAAATGAAATGAATGATGTATAATTATAGTCATGATTATTTTCTACAAAGGCTTTGGAAACGAAACTATTTAAGGCGTTTCATTAATAACACCTGGCCCACATGATAGTAAGAAACGTAGCCATTGATTCCTAGCATGAGCTCCTCAGGTTTAAGATTAGTTAAATATATTACTTAAATAAGACTTCATTTCAATGTTGAAAATATTCAAACAATGATTTCTTTAATCGCAATGTGAACAGATATATTTGGACCGAGTACGAAAAACAAATAATTCGTATGTTAAATTATCTCTTTTTTGTTAAGTCCAAAAACTTTTAATTTATTTTTACTCAGTTTATAAATGCTCCAAAGATTATTATCGGCTGTGTTCTAAGAGATCTATCATTAGAACATCTTATCATTTGTTTATTATTTTCTTCTTGACTATTTACTCGAATTGTTTAATAATTAAAATCTTCAGCTTTTTACTTATTGCATATCGACACATGTTATCATTGACTTTCACAACATCAGGAAGAGATTTCGATTACAGCAATGTTATTAAATCAAAGGTCAGAACTAAAATGAATTATTTAACTAACCAATATATAATATATATATATATATATATATATATATATATATATATATATATATATATATATATATATATATATATATATATATATATATATATATATATATATTAGCAATATAATACCGTGTTTTTGCACACTGCACTAACACAAATTGTGTATATATATATATATATATATATAATTTTGTATGTATGTACATACTACATGCTTAAAATATATATTTTGTCTCCTAATTACAGTTCACAACGAGCTAATGGCAGAGGTGGACAGGGATTCTCGCAGAGCTGTAAACCATCATGTCCCCAAAAGGAACCAAGGTTTGATATTTCATGTTTACTTTATTTTGAATACTTATTCCTATTAAGTAAATATAATCAAAATACAATTTAAATAAAACATTACATATTGTTATACCTTACTTGATGATGTGAAAGGCATTGGGATGGGCCCATTTCCTTTCAATGTTAAGATAATCGGAACGTAAAAAATGCGGCAAAGGAACTAATAGTCCATGAGATAGCGATCAGATAAATATCTGACTAACATGAAGCTAGAATTTTGTAAATAAGTTAATCTTTTGGTGCCATAAGAATCACATTGTCCATCAAAATGGGCTGGGTATGGCCACTCTCCATCGGTTTGTTTTTTTCAAATGCCTTTTGCCAAGCTATGTCCCGCAGACAAACTTAGCCGACCACATATTCTTAAAAGGCACCAAAAGATCAACTTATACACAAAATTCTATCTTGATGTTAGTCACACATTTTTGCACGCTATCTCTTGGACTATAATGTAAAACAACCACCTATATTTATTATTTACTTTAAGAGTTTATAACTAAATAGATTGCTTACAGTTACATGTATCATGATAAGAAACTCGAAATATTTTAAGAGTATTGATATATATCAGACGTCTGGTAAATATGAGCTTATTTTCAAACCCTTTTTTCACAGTCCTGCTTCAAAATACAAGATAAGAGCACAAATCCTCATTTTTTTGAACGATTTTTGCATGTATCTTTATTGAAGGTTTGTAATTAATTATGACTTAAGCAACTCAGTAGTTTCTACAAGAACAACTAAGTTGTTTCTACAAGAGCAACTAAGGTGTTTCTACTAGAGCAACTAAGTTGTTTCTACAAGAGCCACTAAGTTGGTTCTACAGCAGAGCCGTCTTTGATAACTAGATACAAACAAATTCTGTAACGTTTGCTGTTCCTTCATAATAAACTCCTGGCAGCAGTACAATCCTAGCATGTGTGTGGATACACATAGGTTTTATTTTCATTTTTGTTGGGGGTCCAGGAGAATAATCCATCTAAAAACCAACCCCAATCTATGGGCAGATCCCTGAAATACCCCTAGGTCTTTCTCGAAGTATTTATGATATTCATTAATTTAAAAATTGGTTTCAGAATAGTAAGAGCAATACCAATGGAGGATGATCCAAATACAGTTGTGCTGGAAAACAGTCCCTTAGCTTCCAGAAGTCCACCGTGTATAGAAGATTCGGATGACGAGGATTCACTTGGTATTCTTGATTATGAAACCCCTTGCGATGGAGATTTAGAACCTTGGCAACAAATGGATAATTTAGAGGAAGATTTTCATAGACCTCTCCCTAGAGAATCGAATACGTGCTACAATCCAGAAATGTCTGGTATAACTCGTCTGGATGAGTTCGATGATGATGATGATGATGATCTGGGCATCTTAGATGAAAGCTGTTTACCAGACTTTGAGTACTCAGCTGATGCAGACACAAGACTACGTGAGGAAGCAAAATACCAGACCATGTTCCAACCATTAGCAGCAGGTAACTCTTAATTTAGTAAATTATTATATTTTAAAACTTCACAATTGGTTTGTCAGTTTGTCCAAAAACAGTTATTTCGACGTTTCCTACTCATCACAGAAATGTTTACTTGAGTGAACATTTGAGGGAGTTTTTTTTAAGGGAGAAGGTAGAATATGGTAATAAGTAATGCTTAATTTTGCTGCCGTGAGTAGATAAAGATCTATTTAAGATTTTGATGGATTGACACGTTTTCAGTCGTCTGTGGTCTGTGCTGACGCGTGGAGCCTTATATCTTCAGGGCCGATTTAGATGAAATTTGACCTACGTGATCAGAAAAATCATACCCAAGATCAAAATTGAAAAATAAGTTTTACCTCTAAATTTGTGGGCGCTACCTCCTAGGTACAATAATAATATTGAACAAATAATATTCTCAAAAATGGTTTCGGCAATTTTTTCAAAAAATTCTAAAATGTAGTCCATTCATATTGGAATCTAATTATATGAATAGTTTTTTTTCCTGGAAAAAGCTTGTTTTTGAGATAGTTAAAAAATAGTTCAGTAAGTTTAGTACATGTATTTCAGTTTATGTATAAAGAAGTTTAGTTCATGTATATGAGAAAGTTTGTTCGAGTTTGTTAATGCTTTGTTTTTATAACGAAATTTACAGGAGGTCAGTACATAGATAGAGAAGAATGCCCTTTTGAACCTGAATTCGATGAATTAGGACGTCAATTTGAAGACGAGAGAGCAGATTTGCTTAATCTCTGTCACGAACCAGAGGTAGGTCCAGTTCAGAGACAAGAGTTCGGTCGTTTTGGTTCGGAACTTATTGAACAATGTCAAGATCCGATTGAACAATGTCAAGATCTATTAGGGCTTATGGAACCATCTAATGGAAGTCCACAGAAACGCATGGGACCGTTCTCCCGTGAACTTTTAGAATCCTGTCCTGAAGAACAACAGCTGATAGATTTTAATGACGATTGTCAAACAGAACAGCCTTCTTGTCCACCCAGGTTTAGCTACTCTAGGGATCTGTTCACGAATGTTCAGTGGGACCCATCCATGGCACAAAAATCAAGGAACGGTAACGAAGATCAGTGTCCTCAATAAGAAAAAACTTAACAATGCAAATATTTCAAACACGGCATGGATTTTTTTTTAAGTACTCAAGTAATAAAATTTTCAATCGAGTGATCTCTTTATCTCATAATATATAACATATAATTTAATGATAAGATAGTAAAGTCGGCTATAATTATCGGATTTTTATACCTAAAGAGGAAAGAAACTTTGATCCATTATCACAGCTAAATAAACAATTCTGATTTAATTATTAAAGTATTTTTTGAAAAATAAATTAATTGTAGCAAGTATTAATGAAGAGAAAGGCATATATTATGTGTCGTGGATAACTCTTGTGATATTTTTTTTTACCACAGTAGAGTCTCGCTAATCCGAATTTTTATAGGACTGGATCACCGAAAGTCCTGATTAAACGAAATCAGTTTTAAAAAGTTTGTAAACCAAGTTTTTGCTGCGTAAAACTATTAAAATCGATGTTTTTATCATTAAAAAGACAGTTTAGTCTCAACGTAGGTCCAATTTTAAATCTTACAAATAGATTTAGGATAAAAAACTTATTATATTATTGATATAGATTCAAAGTTTATTGATTAATTGATTAAACATTGTTAGAAAATTATTGGGGATCATCTGGATTAACCGGATGTCCGGACTAGCGAGGTCTGGTTTAGCGAGACTGCTGTACTTCGATATTAGAAAATCATTAATCGATAATAACTTATTATATCTTATTCAATCTTAAGGTACTACTTCTTTTGATTGTTACTCCCCTATGTCGTTTTAAAATAAAAATGACTGATTAAATAACTATTATGAAATAGGGATGTTTAGTCCAAAGTACTTTGGGACAAAAGAATATCCCACTTCTGTTTCTATAAGGGGAGTAACAGTCTAAAGAAGAACATTCCGTACACCTTCTTTAGATTGTTACTACCCTTTGCTTTTTTTTTTATAAGGGAATAACAGTCTAAAGAAATGCCAATCTTCCTGATTCCGCGAGTCTTGCTTTAACGTCGATAGGCCGACCTTGTATCTTCCGCTGGCGTGTACCAGTGGTTTGTTACCTATGCCAGCAGGTTCAGAGACATCTTCTGGCTCTTTCATTTGCCTCCTGTAGCCTACTTCTGAACACCACGATCCCTCGGTGGTTTACATAATTCTTTTTTGATAGGTCTTCTTATTTCTTCATAGGGGAATCTGGGAAATGCAAATAAAGTGGGTAGTACGGCGTTGGTCCTCCAACGAGCCATAGAGCTTGGTCTTCCGGGGTGTCGGCTCAGCCCAGGTGTCTTCTCTCCGTTGTGCAGAAGTGGACAGTTCTGGTGCACATGGTGAACTGTGGTGAAGCGGAGGCTTACCGTTGCACCCACAAAATCTATTGTCCGCACACTTTGATTTTCTTGTTGGTGATCTTCATGTTTACAGTGATGGGTGATTCTGCTGTTTCTGTTTCAATAAAGACATAAGCTTGGCCGTTCCCCCATTCCAAACTTTGTATTGGTAGTAATTAGTTCCCAGTGACAGATCGTTATCTGATAGCAGAATTAGTTTATATCCAGACTAGACAGTGTTTATCAAAGAAGGCTCTCTGCCCTCTAATATTCTTCAGGGGGAAAACTTGTTAAAACGTGTTTTAAAATCATGCTAGTATGAGCAGGATCAGGCAGTCAATAAAGCCAGTAAGTTATATAACTGTAATAATATTACCTAATAGAGCCAAAATATAAAAGATTGAGAATACAAAATTTAAGAGGCCAATTTCAGTTCCTTCATAATAAAATCCTAACACCACTACAATCCTAGACTGGATAGACTTTTTTTTATTTTTTTTATTTAAATCAAATTATAATTACTATTTACAAGGGGAGACAGACAGAGAAAAATAGACTTCAGCGCCGGGACTCGAACCACGGACCCGGACCTCCCCATATTTCCAGCACAGGTGCTCTAGCCAATTAAGCTACACTGAAGAATAATTTCCTCTGTCGATAACGTGGTTCGAGTCCCGGCGCTGAAGTCTATTTTTCTGTCTGTCTACCCTTGTAAATAGTAATTATAATTTAATTTAAAATTTAAACGTTCCATAGTATGAATACTACCAAAATTTTAAAATTGAACTTATGTTTTATATTCATTTTTGCTTCCGAGCTTACCGAAGGTACCGGAAGCTATGAGATCGTTCTGAAGAGCGATTTTTTTTTATGTCTCCGATTTCAAAAATACAGAAATCTGAGATTAGGGAACATTTTTGGTTCCATGTCTGTCTATCGGTCTGTATGTCACTATTTTTTTGCGAACCAAGGGAAGTTTGGATGGTAGGTCCTAATTAGCTTATTGTAATTCCCATATAAGTTTCAACCTTTTGTGATCATTGGTTTTTCTTCCACATACGCACAAACATACACATGTACCTTTAAAAGCTTTTATCTGGTGTTAAAATTTAGATGATTTGCCGAAAGTAGCAGATAGTCGCTGATTAATTAATATAAGTTTCAACATCCTGCACTCTTTAAATTTTGCTAAATTGAGACATTAATTTCTGAAAAAAAATCAATTTTTTTTTTGATAAATCTAAAAAACGGGGGGAAAATTAAATAAATTTGAAAAATAATAGGTTTTAAAAGCATAGAATCATTAAAATATACAAAATAAGTTGCGAGGAAGCTATGTGCCACACTAATTGGCAGACTAATCGCGCATAGCTTTGGATTGGTTTAGTTCAATGGTATAATGAAGTAAAAAAAAAAAACTAAGAGAAAGAGAGGCGAGGTGTTAGTCAGGGAGGCTTGCGCCTCATTCAACACTAGGTAGTCATTTAGTCTATTGTTTTCATTCATCCAGTCCACATGGGTTTCCTTCAGGTATTCATTTCACTTTTTCCTACTTCTAAGTACACTTCGTCAAAAAAAAAAATCTTCATATAGCATATTTATAAATTCTATAATACGTATTTACGTAACACATATGTTGTGATGGTAAAATATAAGATGACATTTCTATATGAGAGTGGCATTAACATATATATTATCATTATAATTATTTTTAATACTTGACTTATTATATTAGTATGCTCGTATAATTACATACTTACTAATAAATTACTTGACTTATTATGTGTATTCGTATATACCTACTTACAACTAAATTATACTTATATTCTAGGAAGTTTTTCTCACTGAGTGTAATTTGTAAAAATATTCTGCCAGTGAATGGGGCACAGCTTCCTCGCGTTCAATATTGTATATTAATAATGATTTTATGATTTTACCACCTATTATTGTCAAATTTATTTAATTTCCCACCCGTTATTTAAACCTGTGAAAATTGTTTTTATTTTTCACATTAATTTAGCAAAATTTAAAGGGTGTATACGGTTGAAATTAATCTGGGCCTATCTCCAGGCTACTTTCGATAAACCATCAAAATTTCATAAAAATCAGTTGAGTACTTTTGAAGATATAGATGTAAATAAATATATGTTTGTGCGCATGTGGAAAAGAAACAAATGAGCACTGAAGGTTGAAACTTATATGGGACCAACAATGGGCTACTTATGACCTATTATGCTATTTTATATAAAATCGGAACGGGTAGTTTTTAAGATATGTTGGTTCGCAAAAATTAAGAGACATACCGACAGACAGACACGGAACCAAAAATGTTCCCTGATGTCTGAAACGGATTTCTGTCCTGGAATTTTTGAAATCGGAGACCAAAAAATGTTTTGTTCCTCAAAACGATCACGTAGCTTCCGATACCTTCGGTAAGCTTGGAAGCAAAAAATAAAAATTATTATTGGTTAAGAAAATGCATTATATATATAAATTCATTATGTACTAAATTATAATAGTATATTTATATTTACTATTACAAATGTATTGAAATTTATTGGAATAGTTTATTTTGAGTTTTGAATTTGTATCATTTTTAAAGATTTGATGAAAAACAATTTATTTTGTTGTCTATAATATTTACTTATTAGAACATATTTTTGAGTTAGCTCTTGTCGCATAATTTATGATAAGAAATGATGGTTTTTTTATGTGTCTAAATTGGAATTAAATTTTTAAATTTTAAGAAATTTTAATTGGGCTGTTTTTTTATTGTAATATTACTAGGACTCTTAAGTTGATGTACTTTTTTAAATCTATAAATCTTCATTGACCTCCCACAACAATTTGTGTTTCCCACCCCCCCCATACTAATTAATTTTATGTTTACAATACCAACGAAACCCTTTTTACGTGAGACGTCACGCACAACCAATTTTTATATTAAGGTTCTTCTTCAACAAGATGAGCAAATTATATTATTTATAAAAAGCTTAGAATTAGAAGGGCTATATGATTGTGTTTCAGTTGATTGTGTTTCAGTTGATTGTGTTTCAGTTGATTTAGGTGCATCATCGTTTGGTCCTAGATTATGTATCTTATAGATTACAGATCATCATGGTTTGATTATGAATGTTTGTTTATCCCTTATTATTAGATAAGCATTTGTCTAATTTTAAAATTAAGTTGGTTTCAGTTAAAAATTAAAATTTTGCTGCGCTCTCACATTTATGGTAGTACTACTTCACAGAAAAAAATAAACTTGCTGTTTGTAAGTTCGTATCTCTCTCTTGATAAAGATGGCATAAATTCTTGAGTTGTATTTATTACCGAATTAATTATTTCTGGAGGAGTATTATTCTCCACAGTTTTGTCAAAGTCACTTGATTCACTCATTGTTTTTCACTAAAAACTCGATATAAACAGTTACTTTAATAAAAGAACAGCAAATTAGTTTTGTTAAATGTAAACAAACTCACTAATCGTGCGTAAAGCTGAAGAATTCCTCTTTTTTACCGCCCTAGGGTGGTAAAGAAGAAGAATGCTTAAGAACTATGAGACGCGCATGCGCCATGAATACAAGTACGTAAAGAATCACTTTCTACGCATCTAAACAGAGATACAATGATTATATTTCGTATCAATCGTAGATAAATGTATTTATAGGAGCATTTATACTTTTGGGAGCTATGAAAACAGTTATTTACAGAAAACATAGATGGTATATTATATTCCTCTGAATTATTTGCTTCTCGAATATTTAGATGCATCACAGGATGGTGCCTTCAATGGCACGTGCTTTATGTAATGGCTTGAAGCCAGCACAGTTAGAATCGGTATGTTGTTTTTGTCACGTCTTATACTGGCAGTGCCATTGACATTTATTAAATTTACATGCCTGAGAAGTTGGCTTAGGACACTTTCTAGGAGTTATATCCATGTATAGTTCTTTAAATTTTAAGTTTAATAGCTCTTAATGATATTTCACGTTTTCACGATCTTTTCACTTTCTTTGCTTAATAGTCCAGGAGCTAGCTTATTAAAAAGTGTCTGACTAAGAATTTTCTGTATAAGTTAATCTTTTGGTGCCTTTTAAGAATATGTGTTACTACCTATCATTTGAAAGGTTTAAACCACTGTAATTTGCAGTAATTTTTGAATAACCTATCAAGTGACAAATTAACATAACTAAAGCCCCGTTTACACGGTGATACTTGGCGCGAAAGTTGCGGTCACAATAGCAACTATCGCAGCGACTATCACCGTGTAGACTACGTGATAGATTTTGTCGCGATAGAATTATCAGCCATCACACTATCTCATCTGACGAGATAGTTGAGTGTTCTATCACAGCAGTTAGAGTACTTTCGTGGCAGATATAAAGAACTACCACGCTAGATACTAGATGCTGATTGGCTTATTCTTTTATATCACTTGATAACAGATTTAAAGGGAACAAATATGATAGCTTGCTTCACTTTAGATATCACTTTTTTTTTTTTGACAATATGAATATTCCTTTTGCTGTGTGTGCATCATAATTTAACATTATAATATATTTAATGCTTTATTTCCGTATCCAAGTCAAAAATGTAGGATGTAGATGTAACATTGAGTGCAAGACAACAAGTTTTGGCTATTTTAACTCTCACCGTGTAGACAGCACACCTCGGCGATAGTTGTATGACGTAGACTGACATGATAGTTCTATCGTGGAAGAACTATCACCGTGTAAACGGGCCTTAAGTTATGTTGGGTGAGGTAATGGTTAACTAACCATTTTATCACCTTCTGTAAGGGAATTTCATTGTAAGTTTGAAAGTTTAAAACGAATTTTGCCTCTTCTTTTTTAACATTTAGTTTTTGTTGTACATGGACCTTTATCCATGTAAACGGTGAGGTGCAATGATTGAAGAGGAAGCGGCTGAAAATTACATGTATATATGTAATAGAGTTTTCAGTAGAAGGAAAAAGGAAAGAATAATGGCTATATATAGAATTAACCTACAGGGCCAAAGGGCTGGCACTACAGTAGTAGTTTATGCACTTGAGAAATCCCAATATCTTTACTCTCTCTCTCTCTCACACACACACACACATATATAGTTGTTTTACTACTATATTTTACGATTATTTTAGTGGCTTTACTACTACCTCACACTTAACAATACCCAACAGCCAATTTTATAACCTTTTTGTTCGCCTGCTGCCTTCAACCGGTTTCGTTCGGAAATAAGATTACTTCAAGCCGCCATGACGCTAACCACAACCAAACGCCGGTCGACCGGTTAATGATTCCGAACGCACCTTTAGTAAAAGAACTATATAAAATATATATGAAATATTTTTATAGCAAATGCAAGAGCAGCATTATCTAAACATGTTTAAGAGATTTTCTTAATTGAAAATGAAAATTATTGTTACTTTTTTACTTTAGCACCCCCCTTGGTTCTAAGCAATAGTCTGCCCTACAGAAGTCTCAAAGGTTTGTGTGTTTGTCTCCCAAAGACTTTGAGACTCCTGGGAAGTTTTATATTTAATATTCCTTTATCTTAATAGTTGATTAGACTAAGGGATATGATCATAATTATATATACAAGTTTGATATTCCTTTGTCCCAAGGTACATTGGAATAAATATCCCTTCGTCTTAATGTTAATTTAGACTAAGGAATATATACTACTCTGTATAATGTTCCTTCGTCTAAATAACTATTAACACAAAGGGACATAGGGGGGTGCTAAAGTAAAATAGTACCCTTTTTTTAAATGTATTAATAATAATAAATAGAAAAAAATCACAGGGAAGTACTTGCGTCCAAGTACTTTTAAGGGTTTCGTAGATGATTAAGCATACCCGTTTTACCATGATGATTGAGCATACCCAGAATCCAAAATTTAAAAAAGAAAATATATATTTATATCCTACTCTTCAGGACTTTTCATTTGATACCCCACTCAAAATTTTAAAAAAATAAAATTTTGGCCACACTTCAAATTTTCGCGCACAAAATTAGTAATTTGTAAAAATTGGGAATAACCTCCCAGAAATATCATCGCCCCACAATAAGGTATTAGCATGGATTATTTCGAAATTTTAGGACCAGCCGTTATATAGTGGTTGGGGGGGGGGGGGAGCATTTTTTTGGGGTATATTTTGACTTATAAAACCAATAACGAATGCGAAATTGAAAAAAGCATACATATATATATATATATATATATATATATATATATATATATATATATATATATATATATATATATATATATATATACAGGTATATGTATTTCTAGCGGATTTATATATATATATATATATATATATATATATATATATATATATATATATATATATATTTTAATTTAAATCAAATTATAATTATTATTAACTACGGGAAACAGACAGTGAAAAATACACTCCTGTGCCGGGATTTGAACCACGGGCCTCTATATTACGGTAGTGAAAAATCATTCTCCTGCGTAGCTTAGATGGAAGAGCGCTATACTGGAAATATAGAGGCCCGTGGTTCAAATCCCGGCACAGGAGTGTATTTTTCACTGTCTGTTTTCCGTAGTTAATAATAATTATAATTTGATTTAAATTAAAATTTAACTTTCCGTAGTATGAAAACTACCAAAAACTTAAAAATTGTATATATATATATATATATAGGTATATGTATTTCTAGCGGATTTCTTGTGAGCACGATAGCTCTCGAACGAATTGACGTATCAAAATAAAACTTTAACCGAAAAATCAAGCATATATAAAAAAAATATAAATTTTGAATTTATCACATTTTTGCGAATTGTGCATGTGCATATTAAATTTTTAACTTCTGTATATTTTTCCTGTGGTTGGGTCAAAAATTTGCACCAGTGTTTCAAATTTGAGGACTTTAGCTTTAATGGTTCGGACCCTATGAACCAAAGAGCGACGGACGGACGGACACATCACCCTCGGCATAAGAGTTTTGAGGAGTATCTACAAAACCCTAAAAATGAGGATAAGTTATTAATAAAAAAATAATTCTGATGAAACTCTATTATTTTCGTGATGCATACTCAATATGTTCTGGGAGTCTAGAACTTTGGAGAATCGTCTTCAGTCCAAAAAATATTTAAAAAACGAATTTTGGATGAAAATGTTAATGCTTATCACTGACATTTTCTTATTCCTTATAACTTTATTTTGAATAAACCTAAACTTCAACAATCAATAGAAGAATAAATTCATAATCTAAACTTCTAAAAAGTTTCATCCTTAAATGAATTACATTAATTAATTTTGTCATTATAACAAACTTGAAAGTGTATTAGTATTTTGCCAATATCTTTTGTTCAATAATAATGCCTCTACTGTACAAAATGAACAGTAGAGTTTAATCATTTGTTTATAATGAATCTTCGCTATTGTTTACACTTTTGAACTTAATTATGTTTGTTTGTTTTTAATTAAGTTTAATTATACGTGGAAGTATTGTTATCATTCATAAGATTGTATAAGAAGTGGGAAAGTTATAATTACGTTTGAATAAACACTTTAAAATTCATGGTTTAGGCTTGTATAAAGGGAAATAGCTTAAGTTGATAAAGTAAGTTAGGCCGTGTGTAAGATTAGGAAAATTGATTTTAAAGAAGTTGTTTTTTCTTATTGGCTTTAAACACGCGGTTAGTGTTATCGCTTTAAAATACTTTAAAGTTTGTTCGAAAGGAAGTAATCTTTAATAGAGTTTACTTTACTTTACATGTATAGGTATAATACATGGGTAAATAAATGAAAGAATATTGATATTATATATTTGGCAGCAGTTTTAAGATGGTTGTAAGGACTAACATCAGCATCGATACGATATAATCGCTACTGGAAGACCAAACAATTAATTTAGGTTTGCTGTTTTGGTTCCATTTTTAATAGAACGGTTCCGTTTAAAGAAGAACATTCCGTACACCTTCTTTAGATTGTTACCCCCCTTTGTTTTTACTTTCTCATATAAAGAGAAAGTATTGTGATGGCGCGAAAATTCGATTTAGATGGATTTACAAGTTTTGAGGTCCCCTGAGTCCAAAATAGTGGATTTTAAAAAATGTCTGTCTGTCATCTGTTTGTTAGTCTGGCTGTGCACATGCCTGGAGCCTAAACTAATGGGCCGATTTTGACGAAATTTGGCTTACATGTTTCATACCCGAAAAATTGATTCCCGAAATCGAGGAATCAATTCTAGCTCCTGATAGGAAAACGCTACCCCACAAAAACTCCCTAACCCCCAAAATAATATTTATTAAAAACGGTTCTGAGGATTTTTATTAAAAAATTATAAAATGTAGTCCATTTAAATACGAATCTAACGATATAAGCTTTTTTCACAGGAAAAATCTAGTTCATCAGAAAATAGTTTTAAATGTGGACTGAGTGAGGCCGTTTTCGATTTCCCGCCAAGGAGAAGTTATTTTTATGATACATTTTGATAAAATGTTCAATAATAATTAAATATACCAATGAAAACACGAACACTAATAAACGAAAAACACTGGGCTAAGTAATTATGAACAAAGGAAAGTTTGTGTCATTTCTGACTCGGACCGATTTTTTTTCTGCCTTAATTTTAGCGTGTAGTATTATTCCCATACTTCTACTTTAATTAACTCCCTTTCATGGCAAACTCTCACCAACTGCGAGTTAAGTTTGAACTTGATAGTGTCCTTGTGTACCGGTACTACCGGTAAATATCAATTTATGATATGATTAAAACTGAAACTCGTTTTGATCACCAGATCATATCGAGTAAGATGTGTAATATTGCCAATATTCATAACCAAATGGAATCCTTATGATCTGATCCTAAAGATCTGATGTTAAAGAAACGGTTGAAAAACAACAATATTAAATAAAATAGGCTTTATACTATAAATGATCAACACCGTTACAATTCGTTATTTAAACAGCTGTTTTTAGGGTTTCGTTGGTAAAACCAAAAAAAGAAACCCTTATAGTTTCGTTCATGTGTCTGTCTGTCTGTCACTCTGTACGGTTCCAATAACTTTTGAATAAAATGAGATAGAAACGTGAAACTTTCCAATATTAAAGATCGTTTTGACGCGCACACAGAAAAAATATAGCGAACTCAAAATTATCAGCTGTTCAAATCCAAAATGGTGGATAACTCACGTCATGCGAAAAAAATATTTTTTTAAAATTTTAAGTGGGGTATCAAATGAAAGGTATTAAAGAGTAGATTACAAATATATATATCACTTAGGGAAAGTGTTCAATTTTCGGCGCCATTTTGTCAAAAAACATCGACATTTTGCGTGTCCCCCCCCCCCCCCCTAAAATCGTATTTCCGCTCATACTAAAAATATAGAAAAATATGCAAAATGTGTGGTCTGGTGGGCCATAGAAAAAATAAGATTAGCAATTTGATCTGATTTACTGGGAATCCAAGATGGCGGATAATTCATGTACCACGAAAATAAATATTTTTTTTAAATTTTGGGTGGGGTATCAAATGAAAGGTATTGAAGAGAAGATTACAAATATATATATCACTTAGGGAAAGTGTTCAATTTTCGGCGCCATTTTGTCAAAAAACATCGACATTTTGCGTGTCCCCCCCCCCTAAAATCGTATTTCCGCTCTTACTAAAAATATAGAAAAATATGCAAAATGTGCGTTCTGATGGGCCAAAGAAAAAATAAGAATAGCAACTTGGTCGGATTAACTGGGAATCCAAGATGGTGGCTGATTGATGTCACGGGAAAAAAAATATTTCTTCAAAATTTTGAGTGGGGCATCAAGTGAAAGGTATTGAAGAGTAGATTACAAAAATATATAACACTGGTGGAAAGCGTTTAATTTTTTACGCCATTTTGTCAAAAACCTCCAAATTCCCCCCCCCCCAACTACTAATTTCATGTTTACAACACCAACGAAACCCTTTTTACGTGAGACTTCACGCACTACCAATTTATATATTTATTTTAAATCCTTAGTCGACTGCACTAAACCTGTAGATGTAGATATAAAGTCTATAATGGCAACATGGCAACAGGTGGGAATGATAGAGTCAATGGCCAGTGTCCAGAGGAAGTGAGCCTTATTGTCCATGCTGCGTTTAGGAAGGAGGGGGGAGGAGGAAGTTACTAACTCGGAATAGCGTTACTTCCTGTTTTAGAAAATCAAGCCCCGTAAACCATACCAGCGTATTCCTATCACGTATACACTAAACCAGTCACATATCTAAACTAATTTTAACTGTACCTGTTTAATAAAGATAAAAGATATTAATCAAATCTTGAACGTGCTAATGTGTAACATTAAAATAAAGAGCATTATATTTAAATATTCAAGTAATAACATAATAATTAAGTCAAAATATATATCTATTCAGTGCGACAATGTAAAAAGATTTGTTTTTTGATATAATTTACTTTTTATCTCTTATTCAATATACATTATTGATTCAATATACATTATTTATTATATATTATTAATACAAAACCTGTAGAACCTAAATTTTTCTTAATAATAAATATTATCTTGACAATTTCTCTTTCCTCATAAATACCAAAATTATCAAGTGTATTTTAAAGTGCAAGTGCATTCTAAAAGTATATTCAAATTAACAATGCAGTTTTAAATTAGCAATTTACTCTGTAAGTTTAGATCAATACAAACAAGTGTTATTCAATGAATTATTACAAGTGTTTTCTTGATTTTCAATTACGAAAAATTAACTCAAGTGTGTGCTACGTTGATAAATTCTCAATGTGTACGATTTAAATTAAAATCACAGGACTTGCTGATGGATTTAATTCTTAATTATTTTGTGGATTATTCAAGGAAACATATTTTTAGAAATTGGTAAATATATTATTATCCATTCATTTTAATTGATGTAAGCAATCGGTCCATTTATAATTTTTGAAGATATTTTCTAAAACCTGAAGTTGAAAACAACTTATTTCATTGATGTTGAAAATTGGTCCTACTTTGACCTGCTGTCTATTTGACCAAATTGGCCCATTTATAATTTTCGAAGATGATATTTTCAAAAATCTGAAGTTGAAACCAACCATTTCCGCTGATTTTGAATATTGGTCCAACTTTGACCTACTGTATGGTACTTTAACCTACTTTATGGTACTTTAGTCTACTGTATGGTACATAGTACTTTAACCTACTTTATGGTACTTTAACCTACTGTATGGTACTTTTAACCTACTGTATGGTACTTTTAACCTACTGTATGGTACTTTTAACTTGCTGTATGGTACTTTAACCTACTAGTAGTTCATAAAATGCGATCTTGGTTTCATTCGAAACTTCATTTGCACTACATTGCATTCAAAGCTTTTTGATTATTTTAGAAGATGTAACTCACCCTTGGGTACATTTTTACTCCTCCCTTCTTTTCCACAGCTCTGCCGAGGGGGAAAACCCAGGATAGTCATATTGGTTCACAAATGAGACTATTAAAACAAAAAAAAAAAACATTTGTAGGAATTATTTCCGGATTGGGTGATTTTTGTGTCTAACCCTACTGGTCTATGCGGTAGTTTGGTAGCGGGAGGTCCAAAGAAATTGATCTTGATATCATTCGACACAGAATTTAATGCTCTACAACTATTATTATTATTTTTTTTTTTTAACAAAAAAAAAACCCCTTTTGCACAGCTTTGACTTGGGGCAAAACCTAGGATAGTCATATTGGGTTACAAATGAGTCCATTAAAACAAAAAAAATCCTTTTGTAGGAATTATTTCCGAAATGGATGTTTAACGCTACTGGCCAATACAGAATAGTCAAAATTTGAGTTGTAAAAAATTAATCAAATTAGACAACAAATTTATTAAAACAAAGGAATAGTGTTAGTACGATGAACTTTTTAAGTAGGCTCCTTAAGTTTTATAATTAATGTCTCCGTCCGACCTTGTAAAAGCTATCTCTTGATTGAAATTCTTTTTGAAGCATGCTAAGGTAAAGAGGATATAAATATATTACGGGGAATATATATTAAATATATTTCTCGTTAATTCAGTCTTCTGCCGGTATTGCGTATTTCCACTACAATCTTGTAACAGCTAACTTATTGAAACATGCTAGTACAGGAGATAGCGTGCCAGAAAGTGTCTAACATTTTGTGTTCAAGTTGATCTTTTGGTTCCATTGAAGAGTATGTGTTGCGGGCTAAGTTTGTCTGCCGAACATAGCTTAGCAATAGGCATCTGAAAAAAAAAATTAACCGGTGGAGAACGGCCATGTCCCGCCCATATCGTTGGACAGTCTAATTTTCATAATCCAAAAATCAAGTTGATATTAGTTTGTCACTTCATGGTGACCACTTTGATTTGGAGTAATATTTGAATAACTAACCTATCAAGTGACAAACTAACATCAACTTGATTTTTGGTCTACTAACTAATTCTGTACTCATTAAATCTAGCTAAATTGATACTTTAATTTGGGAAGCAACAGCCTTGAACTTGCTTTTCCGGTGTTAGTTAATAGGTCAAAAAGTCAAAATTATAACTTAATCTATAGTAAGTAAATTAAAGTCACATGTATTACGATATGTAGATAAGATAAACATGTGTGTTTACAGTTAGTCTAAAGTTGTTCCTATAACATTATAAAATCGTGTTAATGCTTGAAATCATGCTATTTAACTGTTTACTATTTTCTAGGTTGCGTGTACGTTTCCCTTTTCAACTTAGCCCCTAACCCTCAGCCCTTTTCCGCTAACGAGTTCTCGACACAATCACTTAAAACTTACAACAGAGTTAGAAAGATTATTAAGAAAAAGTGGAAAGAAAAAAAACTTAACTTGTTCGATAATTCAGATGGTACTTGACTTTTTAAACCTAATAAATTGTTCTAGAAAAAGCTCTTGATCTTTTTTATTTCTTCCTTCAAATAGTAATAACTTAAATTCAAACATTTTTATTTAATAAATATTTTTATTTGGAAATAGTCCATATTCTAAATTATTTTTTATTTATTGGTACCTGGTATATTATCTAGTTATCCAATAATCATTTTCTACTTTTATTTCCTCAAAAGTAAATATGTGATAAATAACAAAGAACGTTGAAGGAAAAATACCCCCCCCCCCTTACTGTCTAGATTAAGTTTTAATAGCTTTTCCTTCCTTATTTTACACGAAATAACTATTCCTTTTTTTAATTTCCTAAAAATACTAGGGGCTATAACGAATTACATATGAAATTAATCTGGTAGAAAGCTAGTTCAATATCGGCTAATTTTAGCTACCAAGTGAATTAATATCGATAATTTCTAGTATTCCTAAATTTTTATTTAGGGGTTTAAAAATATAATTTGCACCTGTCTTTGTCTTACCAGTTGATGAGGGAATTGGCAGAAAGATTTCGTGTCTGCCAGTTGAGAGGATTGGCAGAAAGATTTCCTGTCTGCCAGTTGATGAGAGGATTGGCAGAAAGATTTCCTGTCTGCCAGTTGATGAGAGGATTGGCAGAAAGATTTCCTGTCTGCCAGTTGATGAGAGGATTGGCAGAAAGATTTCCTGTCTGCCAGTTGATGAGAGGATTGGCAAAATCATTTCTTGTCTGCCAGTTGATGAGAGGATAGGCAGAAAGATTTCCTGTCTGCCAGTTGAGAGGATTGGCAGAAAGATTTCCTGTCTGCCAGTTGATGAGAGGATTGGCAGAAAGATTTCCTGTCTGCCAGTTGAGAGGATTGGCAGAAAGATTTCTTGTCTGCCTGTTTAGAGGATTGGCAGAAAGATTTCCTGTCTGCCAGTTGATGAGAGGATTGGCAGAAAGATTTCCTGTCTGCTAGTTGATGAGAGGATTGGCAAAATCATTTCCTATCCTGTCTGTGGATCTTACGAAGGCACATTGGAAGCCTGGGACCATGATACGCCTCAATCTAACCAGAGTTGTGTCCTTATAACATTGTCCGTCCATTCTGTCTTAGTTATACCGCTAGGACGTTTACCCACACATTTAGCGTAGGCTTTCGTGAGTATGTCTTCTCTGCTAATCTGTTGACATGGTCAAACCAAATGAGCTGGGGTCTTCCCTATGTAATTGTTAATAGATTCAGAGCGACTAACTCTGAATGTTTTTAATGAATCCACCTGTTTCAATGTATATCTATCTAATGTCATTTTATGGCGTTTCTCCTCACTGGGAATAACCATTGTCTTTTTTTCCTCCGGGGGACTTTAAAAACAAAGTCCAAAGTAGCAGCACTTCACACACACCCGCAAATCCAAGGTGCAAATCCGGTTTAGTAATCCTTCTTAACAGTACTCTATCCACTAAACAAGCCGACAGACCCACAGAAAGTGAGTACCTTACTTAGGGGAAGGAACCTGTTCCTCAGTCGGCAGGATGGCAAAGCCCAAGATTTTCCACCTCAGGCCTGTTAATGCAGGACAGCTACTACTAATAAGGTGAGAAGGGGTTTCATCCTCTTCCTCGCACAGACTGACACTGGGCTTTCAGCTAGGCCAAGCAGCAACAGGTTCTGGTTTAATTGGGGTCTAATAGGGAACCCGTTTTGGCTAACTGGTCATCAATCTCATATCCCTAATTTCACAAACCATTGTCTTGGTTTTATCAAAACTGATTGTTAATTTTTATTATTAAAATACTTTTATGTTGTTGCACATTTTTATGTGCCAAAACTGTGAATAAGAGCATTTGCTTTAACACAATATAAAACTAAGCTATAAGGCAGGAAAGGAGTCTTACTTTGATCTTTGGCATGAAATAGATTTACCTTTCGCTGATTTCTTTTTATTAATATAACTATTTCTTCCACATTTTGGCACTGAAGATGGCCTTATGTGAAGGATGATAGCTGTTTTGTTATATAAATAAATAAGTTTCGAATTTACATGGACAGACAGTTTATTGAAAAAACACTGTCTATTATTCCTTCTTGTTTTAAACTTATTCCGCCTCAAACTCATTTACTTAAAATATGATTTATTGTAATCTTGTACCAAGGATAATAAAAATAAATTAGGGATTAAATATTAAAATAAATATGCTTATAAGAAGGCATACTCTGTAAAGATAGGAGACAGTAGACAGGCGACAAGAAACGTCTCGTCGCTGAACCGATCCATTACATTATTATTTAAAATAGATTGCCTGTAAGATATTATTTAAAATTGGTGTGGCACATAGCCTCCTCGCATCCTATAACATACTTTATTGGTTTTATTCTTTTAAAAGCCAATATTGACTAATTTATTTAATTGTTCCCCCCGTTTTTTTAATATTTCAAAATTGTTTTGATTTTTTACATGAATCAAAGTATCAATTAAGCAAACATTAAAGAGCGTGGACGGTTGAAATTAATCTGGTGCTATCTGCGGTCTATAATTTCGATAAACCATCCAAATTACATAAAAATTAGATGAGTACTTCGGAAGATATAGGTGTAAATGTATGTTTGTGCGCATGTGGAAGATAAACAAAGAAGGGCAGAAGGTTGAAAATTATATGGGACCAACAATGCGCAAATTACGACCTGCCATACAAATTTCATTAAAATCGGACGTGTAGTTTTTCAGATATGTTGGTTCGCAAATATAGAGCGACAAACGGACACGGAACCAAATACTCTGCCAATTAATGTGGCACATAGCTTCCTCGCAAAGAAAAGACCGAATTAAGAAAAATACCTCGATAAAAATAATCAAAAAGTTGGAACGGCGCGGCACTGTTCCAGTAAATATTTAATAAAGCTGAAGAAATTTAAACATTTGTTGGAGAAACAAAGCCTCCAACAAGCACCAAAAGTTAGCGCACATATAATTAATTTATTAAACAAATATAAAACTGCAACTAAATCGTAGAAACCGCTGTATAAAAAGTTTTTTTTTTATTTTACCCCCCTCAAAACTAAAAATAACACAAAATAGAATATAACAAAAATTAATCAACTATGCAAGAGCTTTTCAACGATATACATCATATTATAAAAGATTAACTTTAACATTTGTACCCCTGTACTCTGAGGTACCAAAATTATATATTTAAAAAACAAACAATACAAAAGGGCATTCATTTAACTAATAAATGCATATAAATAAAAAACCTAATATCAAAAAAGTATTTAAACCCTTTAACCTACAACAAAATTATAAATCGGTACTAAAGTACATGTACAAAATTTTTAAAAAATCAACAAATAAAATAGCTTTAATGTACGTATCAAGGCCTTTAAAATGATATACGACACAATATATACCGACAGACCGACAGACAGACACGGGACCAAAAATGTTCCCTGATGTCTGAAACGGATTTCTGTCTTGGAATTTTTGAAATCGGAGATATAAAATATTTTCGTTCTTCAGAACGATCACATAGCTTCCGTTACCTTCGGTAAGCTCGGAAGCAAAATGTTCCCTGAAGCTGAAACGGATTTCTGTCTTGGATTTTTTGAAATAGGAGACTTTAAATACTTTCGTTCTTCAGATCGATCACATAGCTTCCGTTGCCTTCTGTAAACTCGGAAGCAAAAGAGATTTCACACCAAAGAGACACGAACTTATGCCCCTCCAATGGAAAATATTCTCTCTTGTCGCCTCTGTCCTCTGTCCCCAGCATAAAAGCCAACTACCTAACTTGCAATCGGAAATATAATATTGTCAATGACTTTAACTATAAAAAATATAAATTACGAAGTGAGGATTTATGTTAGTAATATATTTTATAAGTGAAAGTTTAATGAAAACGAATCTTCCTTTTCTATTCATCACGATGGCCTAGATAACTAGACAAACATATATGTGGGACCTGTCATCAAGGTATACAAATTAAAAGGAGAACGCCACTCAACCGTGTAATCGATGTGTATTACGTCATATTAAATAGGTATTATATCATAACACTATACCTACATATTACACAAAGCAAAAAATGATTTATTCAGTTTTATTATTTAAAAGAAACTTAAAATAAGTTACCGGGAAGCTTATTAAGTACAATATTTGTTTTCGCATTAAAGCTTCACACTAAGTTCAAACCATTCTAATGTTAAAGAAGGTTTTTAAACAACTATGTGGGTATAGTATAGATTGCGAATTAAAGAGAAATTGACAACTACAAAGTCCAGTCAAAGTCATAATCAAATTTATGGATTTTCTACAAAGTCATAATCAAATTTATGGATTTTCTACAAAGTCATAATCAATTTATGGATTTTATACAAAGTCATAATCACATTTATGGATTATCTACCAAGTCATATCAAATGTATGGATTTTCTAACGTTTCGAAAAAATGTACTTTATAATTCAAGAGTTTCTACAAGTAAAGTAAAGTAGTGTAAAGCTTAGTAAAATAGCGAACAGTTCTTTTTAGGGTTGATTAGGGTTATGTTTATATTGAATATTAGATTATTTCTAAATTTCCAATACCCTTGATCATTTGATTTATATTGCCTAGCCTTATAAATAACTTCATACTGAGGTCATTAAGTGAGTGATAATGTATACATTTCTCTTCTCAGTCGAGCCAAGATCAGATGTAAGAATGGTTTTAACCTAGTGAAATTTTAATTTTGAAATGATTTCTTCTTTCATCACATCTAATTTTATCTCAATGCCAAGAAACGTACCATAAACAACTACCTTATTTATTAAATTATTTATCTCCAGTAAGGAGAAAAAAGTTATGATTTTGGATTAGTTTAGAGGGACTAAAGTAAGTCTTTTCTTCCCTGAACTCAAAAAGTAGGGAGAGAAAGTAAAACCAGGGAGAAAAAGAAGGATTGCTAACTTAATTATTTTATAAATAGTTGAGAATGAATGGCTAATGTAGTGAAGTTGTTGAAATCAGGTTGGCAACAATGCTATTTCGACCATGTTTATCATTGATTAAACCTGCATCTAAATAACTTTCAATTTGACTTTAATTGCAATTCTTATTTGTTATTAATATTGAATCTCTTATATCTGCTATTAAAAGTGCTAACAATTATTGATATTTATTAAAATAATAAATAACAACTGTGCAATGGATGAAAATGAGTATTTTCTCCCTACTGGAGATAAAATATTATATATGTACAATTGTATGTAAAGTGCTATAATTCCCCTCGCGATAATTATTTCCCTCGGCCGTGCCTCTGGATTTAGGGACCGTGGTTCCTTCGGCTTCGCCTCAAGCACCAACTTATTCACTCAAGGAATAATGACTTACTTTACTTCCTAGGTGCATTAATAGCTATTGTTTCACTGGTATTTTTTATAGAACTTAATCCAGGTTTGAACCAGAGTTACTTACAAATATTACAAACAATTACACGACATGTTGTAGCCAACTGACCAAGCAAGCATCGGGATGTGGCAAAACGTTAATAAAATCCAAAAAAAGAGATGATTTTTCATAACAAAATATAATTTAATTTTGAAGTTTTTGGTAGTATTCATACTACGGAACGTTTAAGTTTTAACGGGTAATAAAAGAGGCCCATGGCTCGAATCCCGGTGCTGAAGTCTATTTTTCTCTGTCTGTCTCCCGTTGTAAATAGTAATTATAATTTGATTTAAATTAAAATTTAAATGTTCCGTAGTATGAATACTACCAAAAACTTAGAAATTGAATTTCTAATTGATTGTACTAGGTACAGGTACTAATTGGGTACTTTATAATTACAAGCGTTATTACTCGGTCTAGTTCTAATGTCATTAATATTGACTTCTAGACTTGTGGAAAAATTTGATAGCTTAATTCGGGACAAGGTATCGTTATCGACAAAGGAAATTATTCTTCAGTATAGCTTAGTTGGCTAGAGCGTCTTTACTGGAAATAAGGGAGGCCCGAGGTTTGAATCCCGGTGCTAAAGTCTATTTTTCTGTCTGTCTCCCGTTGTAAATAGAAATTATAATTTTATTTATATACAAAATATAATGAAATTAAGGTTTTTCAGTGATGGCACACATTTATTAGTGTTTTAGCTTAGCCTTATTGTGGTGCTTTATCAAAATTCTCTTTGTATGTCTTAAGCTTTAAAGCTTGATTTGATTTCGCTGTGTTTCCTTCACAGTCTTCTGGACCGTAATTAGTTACTATTGTTAGTGTTCATATCTTCTCTTATTGCCTTATTATATAAGAAGGGATCAGGTCAAACCGTACATTTCTATTAAAAATGTTTAAATTTGAATATAATGCAAATCTTCTGGTTTATTATTATGATTTCAGGGTAATATGGGAATGGGAGGTAGCAAGGACCGAGGTCTGTCTTTACCTGGGTCCGGCACCAAGTTCTCAACTCCGCAGCTCAACAGGCTCAACTCTTATTTCACAGACCTCATTGACATTGCCGGTGTGTTTGGATGTATGATTGGTACATTTGTAAAACTGATAAGCAATTGACAAAGTATGTATAGGTCTGCCACTTTATTCCACATTTTAGGACTTTAGTTTCAATTGGAGCAGAGGAGAAAAGCAAGTAACTTTTTACAATATATCTTAAAATGGAATCTCTAGATATTTATTTTAAGAGTTGGATAAAGAGAAATTACTTGCTTTTTTTGTAGGTAAGTGGGAGGAGTCCCTCAGTGTTATAACAAACATTGAAGATGTGTTAAGCACAATGTGTTGCTTGAATGTTGCTTGAATTCTGGGCAATTCTCTTGCAAGTATTGAATTGTTTGCAAGGAGCGATGAGACGGGGTAACATCTTGCAAAAGCGTGTAATTTAGCATTTGATCTTTAATTTCAGGCTAAGTTGTGCTCTTCAATCTTCAATGTTTGTTATAACACTGAGGGACTCCTCCCACTTACCCTCAAAGAACCCCTCCCCTCTCCACCATATGGCAATTTATTCTATCAAAACTATAATACCAGACAAGATCACTACCCGGAACGACTTTTTTTAAGACCCTATTTCACACCTTCATTACGTGGCTTTTACCCAATCATTTTTAAAGTTATAGATATGAAATTTAAAGTATAAGAATGTACTTTTCAGACTCCACAAACCCCATATCTCTATCTATTACAGAAGCTAAGCTATAAGTGTTATAAAAAGTGTGGTTTCTTTTTGGCCCACCCTGTATACTTAACGATAACTGTGCAATAATGTGCACCCGGCTTAAACACCCATTATTGTACAGTTGTCGTAAGTCTCGTATATTTATACAAGACCTCATGATTTGAGAGTCGGGCAGGGCAGTACTACGTCACGTGTGGCTTACCCAACGCAAGTGAATCCGGTGTGTAAATTCTGCGGGGTTTCTTATACTTCTGCGATAGAAACAAATGTGCCATACGTCACCTGCGTCTCAATGTGCACTCGGTCCTATCATTATGGTCCTATTATCATCTATCGGTTTTATCATTAAAATGGGTGGTTTTAGGCTTAAAATGTGTTTTTTTTTTATACTTACTTTATTTAAATTTACTTTGCAGTGAACCTGACGGATAGTGATGACGATAGCGTAATGGTCCTTATAGAACGGTTAATACAACGACTCATATGTGGTGTTGGAATACTCGACGAAAGATTTGCATCGAAATTCCTCATCAGTTTGGAACCACAGAGATTCAGAGGAAAGGTATGAGGAACATAATGTAGATTGGTAGGCAAACCTATCATACGTGTTATTAAACATAAATACTTGATTGTTCTTATTTATTCAAATTTCAGCCAGATCGAAGTTTAAGCTATTTAGTGAGACTGGATGCATTATCACAACCAAGCGTTTATCCTGAAATAGAGGAGACGTCATGTCAAGTAGAGGAAGCAACACCTCAAGGATTCGCTAGGGTGAGACCAACTGGGCCTACAGCTTCAGCCTGGTCTGAATTCGTTTCTCCTAATGGCTACTTAAGAAGGTAAGAAAAAAGTGTTCACCAAACTAGTGTGATAATTAAATGTATAAAGTGATTAGCGGTTCCAAAATCACTTCGCCTGCAGTCCAGGAAACAGCGTGCAGAATAGTGTCTGACTAACATCAAGCTAGAATTGTGTATATAAGTTAATAATTTGGTGCCTTTTAAGAATATGTGGTCGGATAAATTTGTCTGCAGGACATATCTTGGCAGTAGGCATTTGAAAAAAAAAAAACTGGTGATAGTGGTATTGTCCCGTTCATTCCAGTGGAAAATGTAATTCTCATGATCCTGAGAACAAAATTAGTTATTAGACCAAAATTCACGTTGATGTTAATTTGTCACTAGATAGATTAGTTATTTAAAGATTAATCCAAATCAAAGTGGTTATCTATCAAGTGATAGGTAGTACCACGTACCACATATTCTTAAAAAGGCACCAAAAGATTAACTTATACACAAAGTCTGTTTGATGATAGTCAGACACTTTTTGCATGCAATCTCCTGCACTACCATCACAGTATACTCTAGCTATCTTATGAGGTCTGGAACTACTTCCTCCAATGTATTAATTTTGAAGCTTAAACATTAAATGCTCTTCTAGAATAGTGTTAGGTGAAGAGTTGGAACCTGATGGTGGAAAGTGTGTTAAAGTTTTTCAAATGAAATCCTGTTGACTGATGATGGTACAAAGAATTTTTGCCTGACGAATGTAAACAAAATTGAAGAGTAAAATAAAATCATAATTCAACGAGCTGTAATTACTATCTCTTCAGTATTCAATTTGTATTCAATTTTTAGGGACAAGGTTCAAGAGAGATTTGTAGAGTTGCTCGCACTCTCTGCTGCAAAATCAAATCTTGTGACACGACCTTCAGAAGTTGATGAAACTCGACTTTGCGCATGCCCTGCTAAAGTTGTTGACGCAGATACTCTACACTATTTACTTCAAACTCCGCCTTCTCAGCAGGTCTTTCTTGCATCAGGTTATTTTATTGATACTAACATAATCATTTTTATTTCTAGAACTTGAGATGCATTATTTGATATGGGAAATAAATGCTTTTAATTTAGCATATTATATGGTGTTATCATTAAACGTTAGAACTTTTGAGATAATCCTCCATTTTAATATAAAACGAACATCATATCTATAAAATCCCATAATTGTAATATTCATTATTATGGTTATTTTCAGGTGATAGTCATAATACAAGGTTTCCTGATCCGAGAAAATTTCGGATAGCAATAGTTGAAGGTTGCTCCTGTATCAGGCTAAGGGTTGGACTTATGTATGCGTCAGAAGGATTAGAATCTGATATCGAGGTATTTTCCCATCTTTAAGTGTATTACTTTGTCATGTATTTAATTAGTTATTAAATTTAATGAAAATATGTGTAAAATAGACAGCCAATTGGTGTGGCACATAGCTCCTGCGCATTCTATTATGTACAGCCATTATTGCCTAATTTATTTGTTTCCCCCGTTTTTTTAATTTGTCTAAATTGTTTTGATTTTTTACTTGAATTAAAGTATTAATTAAGCAAAAGTAAAAAGGTAATCTGGGGCTATCATTAACTTTTGATAAACTATAAAAGTTTCATACAAATCAGGTAAATACTTTAGAAGCTATAGGTGTAAATTAATGTATGCTTGCGCACATGTAGATGAGAAACAAATGAGCGCAGAAGGTTGGAACTTATATGGGACCAGCAATATGACCCTACCACCCAAATTTCATGAAAATTGAACGTTTAGTTTTTAAGATAATTATGTTGGTTCGCAAAAATTGAACGACAGACCGGAAGCAATACTTTTGGCTTTTTATTCAGAGCTTACCAAAGGTAACGGAAGCTATGTGATCGTTCTGAAGAATAAAAATGTTTAGGTCTCCGATTTCAAAAATTCCAAGACAGAAATTCCTTCAACCTTCTGTGAACATTTGTTTCTCTTCCACATGGGAACAAACATACATTTATTTACACCTATAGCTTCAAAAGTACTTATCAAATTTGCATGAAAGTAGCCCATAGATAGTGTTTCCGTAAATTTTTCCAAAATTCAAAATTGGATGAAAAGACAGCATAATGGTTTCCTTTTGCAAATCGGCAATATGCCGTGGCACCTGTTACGGTAATTTGAGTTAACTTTTGGTAATGTGTACTCAGTTTTTTTAACTAAAAAAAAAAAAAAGTTTTAAATACACTAGTTTCTTATATTTATAATAAATTTTCCCTTTTTTACAATAGAAGTAAAATTCTTTTGCCAAAACCAAAAATGCAACTTTTCAGGACAGCAAAAACAAACTTTTAACAATTATCTAAAAAATTGTGAATATACTTACTGATTATAGAAACATTGTTGACTGACTTAACTCCTTTTGCCCAACATTTGTAAAATTTATGATGGCTTTTAATAATTTGTATGTTGTTCATTAATTATAAGCATTTATAAGCAAGAATAACTGTTATTTCGATTCTAATATAATAACCAACCACCCTAGTTGGATTATACTACAATAGCATGAAGGACATATATAGCTCCCAAAAACGTATGCTCTTTGAACCAAAACCAGATATCTCATCAGAGAATGTACAAAAGTGTTAAACTTACTTAAACTCTTTATACTTCGTTCTACATACTTCTTACAAACTTAACCCTTATTTATTAACAATTATCATTAACAAAACAGGCTAAAATTACCTTTATACCATTCTGTAGATAATTTTCACTGATTTCAAAAGGTGAATGAAAAATTTGACATTTTTGAACTTAAAAACTTCTTACTTTTGACTACAGACTTGTTATCTAATAATTTAATAGTTTTGAATTAATTTTTTTATACCACTTTATTGTGGAAAATATAGAAATTGGATCACTTTTTAAGAGCAATTAAGAAATGTTTAGAGTTTATACATAATAATAATAGTATATTATGTTACAAGGCTGTGAAGTGAGTTTTTTCTTTACCGCGGCAATTAAATTTACTGTCGAGCGAAGCGAGACAGTAAATATTGCCAAGGTAAAGAAAAAACACTTCAAAGTCGCGTAGCATATGCTATTTTTTCCGAGGTAGCAGACAATGAAAAAACATTAAATATTAATCACTAATCAATATATAATAATAACAAATATTAGTACATACTTAAGACTTAAAAAGAGAAACCTTAAAATGAGGTTACACTATAAGAAAAGATAAACAAAACGCATTGACATCTAGCGGATTTTTATCGTACTAGAAGCATTTCTACAAAGACTGCAGCACTACTAACGGAAGTTTTGACAACTACCCGCCGTAAAGAAAAAATCTTTTAGTACCTAGGACGTAAAAGATTTTTTCTTTACAGCTAGGAGTAATGAAAAGATTTTTTAAGTCCACGTAATGAAAAAATGGATTTTAGCTATGTTTTTTAGGCTCTAAAGTTACTATTTCACAGCCTACCACGGAAAAAACAAATTGTATTACCAAGGAACAAGCTGGGTCTGTTTATTTATATATAAAATAATATCTAATTTTATTTATTTTAATTTTTTTTTGTATATAGGTAACACTGGTGCTTGGGATCGGATTTACATCATGGCCAGGTTCTGCACACTACCCATCTAGAATTAGTTTGTGCCACGTCGACTGTTTACTTCATCACCAAGCAGCGCTAACGGTCAGTCAACGTAACAAGTAGAAACTATATAGGTGTTGGCACACATCTTTTTGAGTGCTACCATGTTCTACCCTTATAACATCAAAGTTACTTCCTAATAAGATGTATAAATTTAGCAACCGTTAAATTATGAATTATCCTTAAAATTAGTGAGGTACGGTTTAAATAAAAAAACTACATAGTTTGACCAACTAGTTTCGTGTAATTTGTACACATCGTCAGGGTATAACTACAGATAATAAACAAAATATACAGAATTTAAAGTATATACATGTTGACGTTAGGAATAGGACTGGTCAAGAAATGATAGAGTAAATAGAGGAGTTAGAAAGGATTGAAGGTGGGAGGCAAGAAGGACGTGAGAGGATTAACAGTAAAAGAGAGGCCAGGTGTAAAGGGTGGTGGATCCAGGTAAAGGAAAGAGGCTACATTTTATATTACAAACTAGACTTAAAAAACTAATATCACAAAAAAAAACAAATCATAAATATTGCACTGAACTAAATAATAATTCGAGAAACATAAATTAACAGTGAGACAAGACTAAGAAAAATAAACTTTGACTGAAAAGATAAACAAAAGCAATGGAATAAAATACCGAAAAAGTTGTAGAGTTTGACTAGAAGGTAATTGAACAAGAAAATTAAAATACAATCAAAAATTAGTGATAATATTATGGTAACAGATGCTTAGGTTATTGGTGTCAGTTCTGAAGTTAACAGTGTTGTTAGTTTTAGATATGTAATACATTTCAAGAACATTTCGTCGCCGGTGATTAGGTTCTTGAGCTAAGATTGTGGGATTAATAAAATCAAATTTGTGACTAGTAGAATGAAAATGGTTGGTAAGGGCAGTAGGATTGGGATAGTTGGGTCTAAGGCTGTATTCATGTTGATATAATCTTCTATGTAGGAATTGGCAAGTTTGACCTATATAGGATGAGTCACAATCTAAACAATTAATTTTATATATGACATCAGATTTATCTTTAAGGGGAGTTGGGTCTTTCAGTCTGGAGAATAGTGTTTTGACGGTGTTAGTGGGTTTGAAAGAAATTTTAGTTGTGGGGGATTGTAATATTTTTTTGACCTTGTCAGAAAGACCTTTGACATAAGTAAGTGAGCAAAATTTGGTGGACGTATTTGCAAGGGGGGTATCAGGGACTGGAGAGTTGACATTGTTTCTAGAGTTAATAATCAGATTAATAATGTTTTTAGGATAATTGTTCTGTTTGAGATTATGTTTAAATTGACCAATATTTTTGTCATGGAACGAATGATCACTGAGGGTGAGAATTCGGCGAAGGAGAGATCTAGCAAAGTTAAATTTTTGAGTGTAAGGATGGTGAGAGAAATAATTTAGAACTCTTCCTGAATTTTGTGGCTTGCGGTACCAATCAGTTATAATAGAGTTGTCAGGTTTGCGAATAATAAGCATGTCAAGAAACGGTATCCGATTATTGACTTCAGTTTCAAAAGTGAATTTTAGCCTGGGGTGGAAAGAATTGAAGGCATCAACAACCGTTTGAATATAATTTTCAGGAATTGCCGTAATCATATCGTCAACGTACTTAAAAATGAATGGCAGGTTAAAAGGTAATTTGGGTAAAGAGTCTTCAATGAGTTTGGTAAGTATGATGTCAGCTAATATAGGACCTAAGCTAGAACCCATAGCTGTACCAAATATTTGAGAATAAAATTGGTTGTTATAAGTGAAATAACCGTTGTTAAAACAAAGTTCAAGGCATTCAATGAATTTAGTTTTTGAGATGGTGGTGTGGTATTGAAGGGAATTCCATTTTTCATTAACAATATCAATGACAATATCAACAGGAATATTAGTGAACAGAGAGGATACGTCCAGAGAGACAAGAATATGTTGATCGGGAATAATAGTGGCACAGATTTTTGATTTAAATTCAAAAGAATCTTTAATGGTGTAAGTAGGGTCAGATATAGTTTGTAATAAATTGGTTATGTATTTGGACAATTTGTAGGTAGGAGAGTTGACATAAGAGATAATGGGTCTGAGAGGATTGTTGGGTTTGTGGGTTTTGACTAGTCCGTAAATTTTAGGAGGCGATGGAGCATTGTTAATCAGATTAAATTTAGTCTTATTATCGATAAATTTGAGTTTAAACAGGGACATTATAAGGGTTTTAGTTTTTTTATTAATGGTATTGGTCGGATTGTGTTTTAGTTTTTTGTAGGTTGTGATATCAGAAACTAAAGTATCCATTTTGTGGTCATATTCATCTTTTTCAATGGCAACAGTTTGTTTGGATTTATCTGAAGATGTAATTAAAATATTGGGGTTATCTTTAAGGAAGTTTTTAGCATTAATAAAAGTTTTATTTAAAAATGTGTCAGTTTCTGAACAATGATTGTTCTTATTATTTTTAGTGCTAATAAGATGATTGGTAATAACATTTACACATTGGGCTCTTTTATTATCAATAAGGTTAGGATCTTCATCATCAATATTAGAAGTTAGGGCAACTTCAATGTCGGAAATAAGTTTGGGAATAGGTAGATGATTACGGGGGAGAGGAAGGGAAAATTTAGGTCCTAAGGATAAAATATTAGCAACATTTTCGGGGATATCAGTTTTGGTTAAGTTTACGAACCATTGACTGTCACCAATAACCTTTACATTATGGGTCTGTTTTAAAAGTTGGAGTTTTTTATTTAAACCGTACCTCACTAATTTTAAGGATAATTCATTACTTCCTAATTGCTAACTTAACCCCAAATTATTTAAATTGTGATAAATCATTCAAGAATCTTATTTACTGCAATAGGTTGAATAAATAAGTTGCAGAAGATGGTCTAGAGGAAAACTGTAATTGCGAAAATGTTATTAATCCTTCTTCCATGGCAAGCAAATTGCTATAGCTTTTAAACGACTAAATATAACTAATTAACTCCGTTGCTCAATATGAGCTGTCAAATATGAGATGTTATCCAACTTAAATATTTGGGGCTCCTACTATCTGAAAATGACGAATTAAGTATTGATTTGGGACATAGATGAAGACATTATATATTTAAAATTGAGCGTTTTTGAGGTAGTCCACATTTTCAGACAAAATATTCTCAATTAACCTACTGTATACCCTCTAGTTTAATGACATCCTGCATATTTACTTACCCAAAAACGTATGCTCTTTATACCAAAACCAGATATCTCATCAGAGAATGTACAAAAGCGTTAAATTTACTTGAACTCTTTATACTTTGTTCTACATACTTCTTACAAACTTAACTCCCTCGTGCCATGTGACTTAGGGCTTGAGCTTGACCAATAGCGCGCCAACAATCTCCTCTATCAAGGGCTACTATCCGTCAGCGCCTCACTCCCATCCTCCCGAAGTTTGCCTTTAACTCGCCCTTCCATCACAACCTGTGTCGGCCTTTATGCCTTCTTCCTCCTGGTTTTCCTCTCCACACCTTCTTGACAGTCCTAGTCCTATCATTCCCCAGACTTCCAAGATGCCCTGCCAATCTCAGCAGTCTGGCTCTCTTGACTTCAATTACCAGATTTGGCTCTCCATACAATTCTGCCATATCTCAGTGCCATGCCATATCAGTTCTTATACGCTATTCCCCACTGTCAAAAACATTACCAAAAATTCTTTTTAATACTTTCCGTTTCCATCTTCTATTAACTCGTCATTTCCACTTCCAGGTCTCTTCTTCATACAGTGTCATAATACTTATCTAAAGACAGTTCTGAAGATAATCATCTTTAATTTTTTGCCTACTGGGTTGCTTTTAAAGATTCTTTGGAGAGTAAAGTACAAAAATTTAAAAATATTCTATATTTCTTAATAGCTAAAATATGATGAAGATATTATGAGGGTAGGATAAAAGAGATTTTTTTTTATGAATATTCTTATTACAGTATTTTAACGGTGCCTGATTTAAACATTCGGAATCTCGTTTGACATGGGAATCAAGCAAAGATTGATTGCTCCAAATAGATGATTCACACGCTGCTTTTTTCTTCTTAAAATTAAATTAAATTCTTAAGTAATTGAAGAAGTTTAAACAATCAGACCATTAGGTATTCCTTGATCTATCTGAAACATAGTGATAATTAGTAGTAGTAGTAAGGTCCTAGTACTAGTACTAAAGGGGTCGAACGAACCACTTTTTGGAACCTAGCAATTAGGCCATTACTTAGGGCCTTTGTACTATACCCGTGGTAAAGAATCCCATCCCCTTTACACATCATACAAACCTCTGTACATTGTACCGCCGAAGCGAGTATGACGTGATCAATAGTGAGCCATATAAATCAGGGTGTCACGGCGAGGAATCGAACCCCATCTCGTACCACTCATGATTCAGTGATGGCCGAGCAGACGTGGTAAGTAAGTTAATCCTCACGGTCCCGCTGGCTCTCTAAGATACGTATTCATTATTAATAATGGGTATAAATGATCTCGGAGTACTTGAAGAGAGGGGGAAGACGGAAGAAAGTACTTTCAGGAAAACCAGAGTTTTCAAAGAAGCTAACTTTTGTATGGTTTGTATCGTCGCAGAGGCCTGGACAGTTCATTCCAATTTAATTAAAGAAATACTTTTTTAAGGAGAAAATAATAATAAAGGATTCTTAAGAAATAATAAAGAGTTCTAAAGTAAAGTTAAAAGCAGGGAAGATTCTTGAAATAGAGAATTGAGAGACAATAAAGAACTCCAACTTGCTCCCTCTGTAAGGATGATTTTAATTTAAAAACCTAGTCATACGACTAAATTGTTGTTTTATCACTAAATATAAAAAGTTGATGCCCATAAAACTTCTCTACCGTCTTTATAGTTGCATAACAAAGTCATACGAAGCTTGGAAAACACAGAAACATGTATGTTGAGTCTAACATTTGATAATCTAAATTCTACTAAATACAATATAAAGAGAAGGAAGCACAAAGACAAATGTAATAAAAGTTCAAGAGAAAGTATGGGAAAAAATTGTCTGACTAACATCAAGCTATAATTTCGTGTACAAGTTAATCTTTTAGTGCCTTTTAAGAGTATGTAGTTGGCTAAGTTAGACTACGGGACGTAACTTGGCAATAGGCATGTTAGAAAAAAACAAACAAAAAAAAAAAAAAAAAACGGTGGAGAGAGGTTATGTCTCGCTAATTATGGGGGACAATGTGATTTTCATGATCCTGATACATGGCAGGGAGAGGAAATTAAAAAAAGAAGTTATTTCTTGATAAGACGTATATTTCTAAATACCTAAGCAACCCTAAAAAAGTAATTGAATGCAAGTACTTCCCCGTAATTTTGTTTTTCTTTTTTACAGAGTTGAATTATAAAATTATAACTTTTGAAAGTTAATTGCAAATATTTATACTTGATGTGGACATGTTATTGTAATATGTAATATTATTGTTGCAGGGTTTCTTTGTTGTACCTGCTGGTCCTCATCCTTCTGTAAGATGTGA
The DNA here is from genome assembly GCA_951217055.1 of Gerris lacustris. Classification (NCBI taxonomy): domain Eukaryota; kingdom Metazoa; phylum Arthropoda; class Insecta; order Hemiptera; family Gerridae; genus Gerris; species Gerris lacustris. The sequence continues at coordinate 54,247,313 of OX578284.1, read as the reverse complement.
GGATAAGAGCACCCTTTGGCAAATTAGGTAAATCATTTTAGGACAAATTTAATTAGATTAATTTCATAATTTTATCTGAATACGTTTACAAATCTTTATTGTTCTTATAAACTAATAATATATTTTATCTCAAGTAGGGAGAAAAAGTTATGATTTTGGATTAGTTTAGAGGGACTAAAGAAAGTCTTTTCTTTCCTGAACTTAAAAGTAGAAAGTTAACGTAAAAGTAGGGAGTAAACGTAAAAGTAGGGAGAAAAAGTAAATTAGGGAGACAAAGAAGGACTGCTAACTTAATTATTTTTATTAATAGTAGAGAATGAATGGCTAATGTTGTAATGTTGTTAAAATCAAGTTGGCGACACTGCTTTTTTGACCTTGTTTATTGTTGTTTTTAAACCTGCATCTAAATAAAATAACCTTCAATTTGACTTTAATTGGATTTCTTGTTTGTTTTTAATATTAAATCTCTTATATCTGCTGTTAAAAGTGCTAACAATTATTGCTATTTATTAAAATAATAAATAAAAACAATGTGCAATGGATAAAAATGAGTATTTTCTCCCTACTGGAGATAATTGTAATTAATAATACTGTATGCACCTCGGGAGTAAAGTGCTATAATTTCCCTTACGATAATAATCACCCTCAGGTACGGCTAGGGATTTAGGAACCGTGGTTCCTTCGGCTTCGTCTCAAGAACCAACTTATTCTCTACTCTAAGGTAATAATGGCTTTCTTTACTCCCTAGGTGCATAAATAAGCATATCATACTTTTGGTAAATTTGATAATTCATTTTGATTTGACTACGTTTTTATTAGCTTGCTTTCTTGTTTGTTTGTTTGTTTGTCGGGTACAAATCTGGCAATTGATTTCTAACTAACTTCCCGAATAGCTAAACATTTGAAACTTTTAGCATAGCTCAGAACACGATGACAATGGATTATTTTAATACTTTTAGCCATCTTTCACAGGAATTCAATTTGTTTTCAGCAAATTTTGCTTTATGGAAAGTTAGTTCAGAAAAAATCCGCAAGTTATTTTATTTGTTTTGCCATGTCCCATATTCACGCAATCTTCATTTTGACGGATTTCAAATTTGTGATTTTTGTAAATAAATAAGATATAAACATTGAATGACAGCAAAACAGGAAATATATCGAATATATTATTTATCGATTATATTATTCAATTTTTAAGTTTTTGGTAGTTTTCATACTACGGAAAGTTAAATTTTAATTTAAATCAAATTATAATTATTATTAACTACGGGAAACAGCCAGTGAAAAATACACTCCTGTGCCGGGATTGTAGGAGTGTATTTTTCACTGGCTGTTTCCCGTAGTTAATAATAATTATAATTTGATTATATTATTCCAAATATATCGATGGCACGGTTTAGATTTGGTGTTGGGGAGATCTGTTGTACAAAGATTTGTCCTTTTATAGGTTTAAGATCAGCTCTCTAGATGGTTGTCATTTATGTGAAGTAAATAAATTCGGTACTTTTTTTTTGTTTTTTTTTTTTTTTTTCACTAACATTATATATTATATAACAATAACATTATATTATCAACATTACATACGATTCAACAGAAAATTTAAAAACGTAGTATATAAAAAGTTCTTTTTATCTTGAAATTATTTTTAAATCCATTTAAATTTAAATGATATCTATATGTTTCAGATTCCCTGGAACTGAGCAGACTCTTGTGAAACACTATGCTGAAGAGAGTACACCAGGTAGAACTATACGAGCTTTAAGAGCAGCTATAGCTGAACTAAGAGCAGCTTCCGGATCTGCTCATGTTGTTTCAGATTACATGCTTAAGACTCTGTTCTTCTGGCGTTTAGAAGAAGAAGGAGTTTCAGTTCCTGCCACCATGAGATCATGGACTCACGACTGTCTTGCATCCCACGTCTTAACTATACTCGACCGTCTCGTTACTGCTCTTAGACAGCAGAAACTTCAGTCATATTTCTTCCCTTGGTTCAATGTAAGAATAATTAATTAATTAATTGCAAAAAAAAAACCACTTTTAATTATATTATTAATTGTATAAATGGGAGCGTCTAAGGAGGTCATCTTAATGACCTATAACTTAAACTGGTTAGTTTTTGTTTATTTTAAGTTACAAAGCAGCTTTTATAAGGCTATCATCAGTGCCGGAGAGAGTTACATTAAATAAACAAGGAAGGCGCGCTTCACGTAAGTACGTGAGGCGATAATCACCGGTTTCTGTATGATTAAGTTAAAATTTTAATAGTTACCTATTCTTTTTCTTCATTTCAAGACCTTTAAATTGATATATAACATGTCATGGTGACAAAAAACCTTTTTTTTAGTCACCCGCCATATTGGCCGCCAACTTGAAAATATTAAGTGTGGCAAATCCAAAATGTGTCCAGTAGTCTTAAATGCCGATATGCACCTGTGTACCGAATTTCATGTTCCTAGCTATAGTAGTTTATGAATTGAAACAAGCAACGGACAGACAGAGCCGTTATATAAGATTTCTTTTTGTACTTTGTACAGAAACCTAAAAAAAGGAATATAACTCATGGGGCTCTTTCATTGAAGCGTGTGTAACACAATAAATATTAAATATTAAAAACATAGATAATTATGATAAGTTGATAGTTAAAGAGGGTGATTGTAGTAAAGAGCCAAGTAGTGAGGGAAAAGGACTATTCCAAACCCTCATGCTCCAGCCATCTCTGTTTAAACTAATATAAAATGTATCACTTGTCGTATAAAATGTATCACTTCTCTTATAAAATGTATCACATCTCGTATCAGGTTGAAATTTTACATGCAAGTTTCAATAGTATATAAGATGAATAATTATAAGTGTATTTTTATTAAAATCGATACGTAAGAACGTAATATGTTGGAGAAAACGTTGTTTTCTCTGTTTTAAACGTTTAGGACCACTCTAATAGTTTTCCCGCCTCTAATAGTTTTAATCTAATCTTTAACACTTCACATTGCAATGCCGCTGTTGGTTACACTAAAAAAAATGTATTTGAAATAAATGTTTGTCTCGTCAAATTGATGAAGTTAATTTTTTTCCGTCTTAAAATTCCAATTTGTAAAATTCGCACGAGCTTTGCGTGCGAACGCTTGGGCGGATACCGTTGTCCAACGAATTCGTCCTGGGCATTTGTAAAATGAACATGTGTAACAAAGTTCACAAAAATTGGTCAACTTTTAATAATCTTAGTGTCACATACTTCCGACACATACACATACACGATGCATATTTCAATGAAGGAAGCTCGCTAGACTAGTTTCAAAAACTTTGAGGTAAACTAAACCATGTCATTTATTTTTAAGGTTTTGTAGATCATCCTCGATACCTTTATGCCGAGGGTGATGAGTCTTTCTGTCCGTCGTACTTTGCTTCACATCCCCGAAACGTTCACGCTAGAGAGTTGAAATTTGAAATATTTGCGTTACTTTTTGACCTGCACATAGGAAAAATATAGAGGAGTTAACTATTTAATATGCGTATGCGCATTGCGCAAAAATGTGCTAAACGTGACTTTTTTAATTTTGGAGAGGGGTATCAAATATGAGCTCCTGAAGAATAGATTAAGCATATATCATATTTTATGAGTATTGTGCTTTTTAACGCCAATATTGCGTTTTTAGTGCCAAAATTTCACCCGAAAAATTCCCCCTCCCTTGACAATCCTATAACGGCTAGTCCTAAAATTTAGAAATAATTCCCGAGGGAATGAATGTGGGACTCCTACTCTAGGAGTAGGAGTCCCTACTCAACATGGAGTTGTTGATATATTTCACTTTCATATTGAGCGGTATGGGGGAAAATAATATTTTTTTCTTCTAGAATGTAATAAAGTTGTATATGCTTAATAACCTATGAAGCTTAAAAAAATATTTGGATGCAAGTACTTCCCTGTGATTTTTACTTTCCTACTATCGAACTCAATTTATTATTTACATTTTTAACCAAACAGTTTTTTTTATGATGTCCTTTTCCTCCAGCAAACTGTTATACTATGGATTTATATTTAGTTTTGTTAAAACATAGTATGACCCCACCAGAAAGAACAACAAAAGTTAACTGCTTCATGGCAATATTAGTAGAAAATTTAAATTGGTCTAGTTTATTTCTAAATTAGTTTCTTCCGTTACAAATTTTTTTTAAAAAAACACGCTTTGAAAATATTAATAATTAGCATCATTTTTGTAGGAAATACACAAACTGTGAAAATTTTAACTTAAAACAAAGTTTGCAAGTAAACATTTGATTAAAAAAAAATTGTACCTCACAAATGAAGTTCGTAAAAAATGCTCACAAAAATTAGTTGACAAAAAGCTCACAAGAGCGTGTAATACAAAACAGTGAAACTAATTATTCTCGATTTAACAACGTGCACGTGCATGTTAGTGTTCTAACATAAAAGCTTTTTACATAAAGCTGTTTTTACATACATTTTTAATGAGATCCTTAAGTAACAATTTACTAGATGAGTACTCGAAACAAAAAATTAAAATTATAAGATGGAATCTACTTAAAAAAAAGAGAAATGAAAAAAACGAATAAACAAAAGAGATGCCAATTTGATTCGTATATTGGAGTCGAATGAGAAAGGTGGGGGATTATAGTTGGATAACCCCGCGGACTAGTAGTGAATTGTAGATTCAACTCTACAAGGCTTTTAAATTCTTGCGGCCTTATAATATAAAATGAAGATAACTCAATATAATAAGTCTAACACACAGAGGATTCTCTTCACGCGACTACGGCAGTCAATACATTTTATAAAAATAACAATAGGTATACATAGATTTTTTTTTTATTACTATTTTAAAATGATGTTTTTTGAGATTTCAACTGAATTGTCCGTTTTAGCTAAACTTACCGAGAGGTTTTTGCCATGGCCATGAGGTTCGATCATTGTATTACCCACATTGACACATTTGGTTTATTAACTTTCAAAATGTTAATTTCGGTTGAAATTAGTTTGTAATTTAAGAACTCACCCGATATTTAAAATTTAATTTGTAAAGAGAAGGGATGAATATCAAGATTTTGTGGTAGGGATTTTTTTTATCTTATTTACATGCCAGGGTTTTCTTTATCTTACTTTACTTTTCCTACCTAAAAAAGCAAAAAACTTTTGATTCTATTTTTTGCTGACTCAAAAACTAAAGCTTACTTTTAAGCTAGAGCGTCAAAACTTGAGAGAAAAATCATACTTTTAGGCCTTTTTCACACAAGGCAAGTCGTCCGGCCAAGCGACTAGGAGGCCAGACACATGTGGCACTCGCGTTCTTATCCCCACTAGTTGATTCAACTAAAAATACTACAAGGCATTAGGCCCTTCTCACCAGTCAACTTAATTGAGTCGGCTGGGACATTTTTACTTCCATGAAAATGGAAGTATGGTGATACCCTCCAAAACGTGATTCCGAGATCTCTGTGAAGGAGGGGTCTTACGGACCCGGGGGTATCATTGAAATCCGTTTCATATACATGTATGTCTGTGCGTACGTATGTATGTACGTACGTACGTACGTACGTACGTACGTACGTACGTTCGTTCGGAACTTAAAACCTTTATAACATCGCTTCAAGACATCGTATTGAGATGCGGTTTGCGGCATTTTTTAGAACTTTGGACGGAAAAACTGATGGCGCAAACCCGAACATCGTAGCTTACGACGTTTCGGAGCAACAGTCACTTAAGCACGAAATCGGTCTGTCGACGATAACTTTAGTAGGCTTTATTTGATTTCAATTTCCTTTGGGGTATATATGTGTCCTATATGGTAGATTGTACCTATACTTTTTGAGCAAAATCGGACAAGCGGTTTGGGAGATATTGGTATTTTAGTGTTTTTTTAAAGGTTTTTTCGGAACCAAATTGCGGCTAAACTGAAAGTCGTATCGAAAAGCGGATAACACCAGTTTAACCAATTTTAAATAATCTACAACTTTTGTCATATGACTTTTTGTCGTAGGACCATCCCTTCTACCTTAAATAGTCATTTTTGTTAAATTTTCGACTTTGAGCTCTTATATTATTCGAAATAATTGACCGATTTATTTCGGAACCAAATTGCGGCTAAACTGTAAGTCGTATCGAAAAGCGGATAACACCAGCGGTAACTGATTTTAAAAGATCTACAACTTTGGTCCTATGACTTTTTGTCGTTGTACCATCCCTTCTACCTTAAATAGAGACATGTTTTTCAGTTTTTTGTTAAATTTTCGACTTTGAGCTCTAATATCGTGTGCAATAATTGTACGATGTAGTTTACACTGAGTTCTCTCTTGCTCACGTATTGACACCACAACATGTCATGGAAGTCATGTGTGGGATTTCCACACCGGTATTTTCACTATGCAATGGCAAAGTTATTTTATTTTCTCTTCTAATTCTAATGTAGACTTATTAATTGAATATGTTGGTATTCGTCCCATGATATGGGACATGAGTTGCAGTGAATACAGTAAATCCTGTGCTGGATCAGGGCGTGAATCTCTTCGAAGGAGCGTCTTAACATGCGGAAATAATTGAAGAGTTTATCCTCGTGGCTTAGAAGTTTCGGATATAATTGTAAGAAAGCGCCTATTTCCCCAATTCTCTAACAAGGGAGGAACACACAATATTCGACTAGATAAATTTCATCCTTTATTGCTTTTCAGAAGAGCAAGCTCAAGAAGTACTCCTGCTTCCTCGGGTTCTAACATCGTACTGACCTCCCATTGGCAAGAAAAGTTGAATCACCTAAGCTGCCTCGTGTGAAAGAGGACTAAATTGAGTTTTTGAGTCAGCAAAAAATTGAATGAAAAGTTTTTTGTTTTTTGAGGGTAGAAAAAGTAAAGTAAGGTAAAACCCTGGCATGTAAATAAAAAATTCCTACCATCAAATCCCCCCCCCCCCTTTACAAATTAAATTTAAAATATCGGGTGAGTATCTAAATTACAAACCTTCCGAAATCAATATTTTGTATTTATAAACAAAATTTGTCAAAAGGTACCGGTTAAAATGTTTGCAATTAAGGAACTCACCCTTGTGGACTACTTTTGCAGGGACCTGAATTGATTGACTGATTTATCTGTTAGAAATATACTAAAAAGGTTTAAAGACCTCATTTACCTAATATCTAAAAATTTTAGGTATCTTTTTAGTGAAACAATCAGAAGAAACTAAAGCTACGAGTAGTTGAGGCGTTGCGTTGTTATTATAAGTTGTGAATAGTTTACAGTTACTTTGTCCCATGGCCAAATAACAAAAATTAAATATTTTGTTGTATACTAGGAATCAGTTTCAGAGCTCAAGAATAAGTAAAAATGCCATCATAATTAAAAGTAAAACCTATAATTTGAACGGTTTGCTAAGTTATTGCCTTTTTAACGTTCATATATTTTATGTAAAACATTTACCTTTTTAGCGAATTCAAAACAATTCACTACTCTTAAAAATATAAAAAAAACATTGTGGCACTCGAGTCCAATAATCCGATTATTTTATTCTGATCAAAAATCGTTCTATGAAATTTAGTATGTATAGGAAAAACACCTTTCTTAGTATTCTTTCATATCGTCTTCAAATAATAAACATCATATAATAATCATTCTATAATAGTAATATTTCTAATAATAATAATTATTGTTATTATCTCTTTATTATAAAAATATAATTTTATCAACCAATATTGATATCAATAGTATTTTAATCTAGCTGAAGATGAAAAACCAATACATGTTAAAAAAAAAAGATAGGAGCTAATCCTACTAGGTATCTGAAAATTGTGTTAGCCAATACGACCACCCAAAATCACGTATGGGAGCCAATACGGAAACTCTCTTGAACAAACTGCCTAAAACTGACCAAAAAATAAATTAATATATATTTTATTCCCATCCATTACTCATCTAAGGGTACATGGGAAAAACAACAAGTCATATTTTGATCAATAAAGATTTAGTATAACTACGTCTGGCATCTCAATACGTAGTCATGTGAAAAACTGAATGCCGAGGAATAGGGATAAAAGCCCATGAAAACTAAAAGGTGAATTCTGAAGAAAAACAAGTCAACATTGTTTTATCCTCGTGTGTCCATTTTTCTCAACAAATGTTTGCGTAAACTTGAAAATTATATTTCTACGAGCTGAATGGTTTATAGATTATAATTTACCTAATCAAATCTTAGTACCGTAAATAACTTATCTGTAAGACTGAATATTTGCAAAGTATTTTATCAAAGAGGAGGGGGTATAAGTGGGAGGGATAGAATCTAGATATTCTGACATAGTAGAATAATTTAAATGTTTCTTGATGATAGTTTATAAATTTGTCAAATTAAAATAATATTCAGTAGCGAAGCACGGATATCCAGCTAGTATATATGTACATAAAGAAGTAAAAATATAAGTAGGTAACACGCTAGAGTCGTAATACCTGTTATATTTGCAATACAGCGTTGTTAATTTCGGACATTATTGTTATTACCAATTTTTATTATGTGGAGTTATAGAAGCTATAATGGCGTGTCAGTCGGACTTCTGCCCATGGCTCAAAATAAGAATTATTTTTTGCTCTAGGCATTTTATTCGGCAGAGGCAAAAGCGCGTTAGTAACATCATAGCAACTTTTCTGGTCTCTAGCGGTAAAAATAAAAAGTTATAAGAATAAACAAATGCACCAATAAACAAAGGCGCGCTTCACGTAAGAACGTGAGGCGATAATCGCAGGTTTCTGTACGATTAAGTTAAAATTATTAACTTAAAAAAAAAAAAAATATTACTTTTGTTTAGTAGCCAGCCATATTGGCCGCCATCTTGAAAATATTAAGTGTGAAATTTTAATAGTTGCATATTCTTTTTCTACACTTCAAGACCTTTAAATTGATGTATAACATGTCATGGTGACTAAAAACATATTTTTGTCACCCGCCATATTGGCCGCCATCTTGAAAATATTAGGTGTGAAATTTTAATAGTTGCATATTCTTTTCCTACATTTCAAGACCTTTAATTTGATGTACCTATAACATGTCATGATTACTAAAACATTTTTTAAAAACATTCTGATTTACACGTTTTGAGGTCCCCTGTGTCCAAAAAAGTGGTTTTTAAAAAATGTCCGCCTGTCTGTGCAGACGCCTGGAGCCTAACTACTGGACCGATTTTGACGAAGTTTGGCATACATGTTCAGAAAAATCATACCCCGAGGCAAAATCTAAAAATGAATTTTAGCTTCAAATTTGGGGGCACTGCCCCCCTAAAACTTCATGAAAAATCATGAAAAAAGAAAAAATATATTTCTCGAAAACGGTTCCGACGATTTTGAAAAAAATAAAATGTAGTCCATTTAAATACGAGTTTAACGAGAGAGCCCGGGTTCAATTCCCCGCCGAGGAGGAGGATAAATTTTGATGAAATATTCAATAATAATTAAATGTAGCTATGAAAACTAATAAATGGATCGTATATGAGAAAGTTGAAAAACTCAATATTATTTTTCTTACAAAAAACAAATAAAAGTACGACATTAATAACGCAAATAAAATCCATATAATTATGTCAGATAAAAATGTAAATATTGTGACGTTTTAGAAAACAGAAATAAATTTTAAAAACATACTCAGACCTACATGGTAATCTAACCTTCCGTGGAATGTGATTGTCAGAGACATCTAGCGGCAAAAGTATGCAACAAGCTTTAGGGTATACGCAGCCTTAACTGATAATTTAATTCATGTAAAAAATCAAAACAATTTTGACATTAAAAAAACGGGGAAAAAAATTAAATAAATCTAAAAATAATGGCTTGTAAAAGCTTAAAATAAATAAAGTTCATGATAGGACCCGAGGAAGCTATGTGCCACACTAATTGGCAATTTAAATACGAGTTTGGAATGCAAACTTTTAGTTTGATTTAGAGTAAAAAGAATACGTATTGCTTGTAAAATATATTAACATGTTTTTAAATTATTATCCAGATATTTTTTATTTAAATTGATTTCTACATGATTCATAAGTTTTTAATTGTATCTTTTAATTTCATTAAGTTTATGAGTGTCGCGCTTGTCGCAAACTTATACCTTAAACCAAGGTTCGAATCCCAGGCTTCTAAGAGATTTTTTACACTGATTATCAGATCATATTAAGTGGAAGTGTGATCCCGTTCAGAAAGACATGTATTGGGTTTGCTCAATTAAGTTCAGTAGTTTATTATTTTATCTCCAGTAGGGAGAAAAAGTTATGATTTCGAATTAGTGTAGAGAGACTAAAGTAAATCTTTTCTTTCCTGACAAAAAAATAGGGATAAAAAGTAAAAGTAGGGTGAAAAAGTTAAAAAGGGAGAGAAAGAAGGATTGCCAACTTAATTATTTTATAAATTGTAGAGAATGAATGGCTAATATAGTTAAGTTGTTGAAATCAGGTTGGCGACCCTGATTTTTCGACCTTATTTGTTATTTACGCTTATCATTGTTGAAACCTGCATCTAAATCTTCTTCAATTCTTATTTGTTTTTAATATTGAATATCTTGTGTCCGTTATTAAAAGTACATTAAAGAGCTAACAATTATTGTTATTTATTAAAATAATAACTAATAAAATGATTTTTTGGGCTTTTATTCGTATTCTTCTCAACAAACCCTTTCATTTGATACCCATATCATGTGCGTACTTAAAAAATAACTAGTTCGCCATCTTGAACTGACCGCCATATTGGATTTAGAATGACTTCACTTAGCTAACCATGAATTGTCATCCAAACTAAACGTGTATGCAAAATTTCAATTCAATCGGTTGAAGATAACTGCTTTAAAATTCAGTTGCAAGATTTGATCCGAACATACATATATACATACATACATACAAACGTTGCAAGTTAAATAAAAGCTTGTAAAACTGTGAAATGGATGAAGATGCATTTTCTCTCTACTGGAGATTAAATATTGTATATACCTCGGGAGTAAAGTGCTATAATTCCCCTCGCGATAGTTATCTCCCTCGGCTGCGCCTCGGGATTTAAGGACCATAGTTCCTTCGGCTTCGCCTCAAGAACCGCTCAGGGAATAATGAAATACTTTATTCCCTTGGTGCATAAATAACTATTTCTCCCTCCTGTGTTAAGATTCTTTAACTTTTTAAATACTTTTTTTAGGTGATGGTACATTGTCCTGGAGGAGGTAATCTTCACTACACTGAAGAAGATTACTCAAGAGATGCCAGCGTTCTTGCCTGCTATCTAGGAAGGTTATCAGAAGCTTCATGGGCTGGACATGCTGAATTAGATCCTTGGGCTAGAACTGAAGCAGCTCTGGTTACAAAATGGGCTGATGTATTGGCCGATTTAACTCCTCCTGCGCCCAATCGCACTAGTCGCTTATCTTTCTCTAATATATCTAATCAAGGCGTAACAGGTTCGTAAGACTTTACGAAATATTAAAATTTAATCTACTTGTCTGATCTCATGCACACTATTATCAAATGCTCAGAAAATGTTGGCTATAAGTCGAAAAAAATGCTTTACTAAATTTATTTCTATTTTGATGGTGGATAAGGTGTAGAAATAAAAAACACTACGACACAAATTCGTATTTGATACGTTTCGGCTTTTTTAAAAACCGTCTTCAGTCGAATTTATTTATTTACTATAATTTATGTATTATAGTAAATTTATTTACTATAATTTATTTATTATAGTAAATTTATTTACTATAATTTATTTATTATAGTAAATTTATTTACTAGATAGATAGATAGATAGAAAAATGTATTTATTTGATGAACTTAATTGTACAATAAACCATAGACCTATACATATTAAGTCCTAGCCTTATATAGCTGTTGGACTTGAGTGGCTACTATAATTTAGCATGCATTATATAAAAATATTTTAAAATATACAAGCAAAATGTGTTATTATAGACAATGATATAAGCATTCCAAATAAGTTATTTTCTATTGATATTATATACATATTTCAATTTACAATCAGCAAAGCAGGGATTTAAATAAAATATATATAAATAATAAATAATTAAATAGAGGAATAATTACATAAATTCTATGAATAATAAACAAAATTAAACAAGGCAATAATTAAACTTTAGTAAAACTCATAGCAATATTATTTAAACAATTAATTTTAATCTTCAAAAATTCAGTTTTTTTCTGTTATGCAATTTAATTTATATATAAAAATACACAACAGTACACTGGTAAACATATAACAAGCACACACACATATACTCATACATGCATTATCACATACATAAACATGCATTTACACATAAACAACATGCATAAAATATCTAATAATAAATAAATGAAGAGCTAATAATATAAATAACTAAATAATTTCATGTGAGGGTGAACTTTACGGTTGCTCATAATTCCACTGGCTAACTAACTCAGCCCTATATTTCCACGCAGAGGAAGTGTAATGAGCCAGTGCCTTCCAGTTACTACCTTGTAGAACTCTAATGACTTCCTCATGAGTCAACCTAGATTTACCCATATGAAGGTCCCGTAGCTCACTAAGTACAGGGCAGTCAGCTAAAAAGTGAATGGCATCCTCAACAACATTCCAATTACATAGGGAACATAATTGCATTTTTCCCTTCCTCCACGGTTGAAAATTTAAACCTAGCAGACTTCCACGTGCTTTTGCGACCCAAGACATCGTACACTGACAGTTCACTGTTTAGCCAACCCTTGTTGGATTTATCAATTGGAATTAATTCCCGGTAGAGACAGTGGTACTGTGAGCGTTCTGCTGCTTTTTGCCAATCATTCGCTTCATCTTTTTGGATTCCTGTTACCAGATCTTTCAAATTATTTTTAAGTGCAGTAAATTTATTTACTATAATTTATTTATTATAGTAAATTTATTTATTATAGTAAATTTATTTATTATAGTAAATTTATTTACTATAATTTATTTATTATAGTAAATGTATTTACTATAATTTATTTAACTCTAGTTGAAAATTTTCAATAATCATAATCTTACTAAAGTTCCTTATTTTATTATTTTTATTTAATAACAATTATTATTAAATAGTAATGAAATGTAAATTTAATTGTTATATTAAATAAAAGAAAAACATGATAAACAGTTAACAATACTTACATAGAGTTAGTAAAAACATCTCCAAAAGGGAGTGCGTCTAAAGGTTGTCAAGATCAAGAAACATTTTTGTTTTGAGCGAATTTTCGAAGAAAATTAAGCGCAATGGCTTCAAAATTTTTGTAATGCGAATTTTTGAAAACTTTTTCCTCGGAAATCTGTTTTAGACCATTCTGAATCGATTCCTAAAATTTAACACTTTTTTTTTAGGTATGTATGTATGTATATATATATGTGTCACTCCAGACGATATCTCCCCTTAGGATGCACTTAAAAATTTCAAACTAATTTTAAAATGTCAATAATATCAATAAAAGGATGAGTTAGTTTGCCAGAATTTTTGAAGTTCATTTAGGGGTCAAATTTTTACAATTTAGGGTCAAAAATAGCATAAAAACGTGTTTTTTCCATTTTACCCCCCTCTTATATGAAAATATGATAAAAGTGTACATAGCAACAATTACTGTTCTCTTAATGAGCTTTCCAACAACATGCATCTTGAAGGGTAAATACTATTTTCTCCAAATTTTAAACCAAAATTTCCCTACATTATCATAAGTCAATAATACGCAGATTTCATTGATAATTCGCTCATTAAGTCATGGTGCATGACTGAACTTCTTTTTAATTATATCTTCTAAAATAATCAAAAAGCTTTGAATGCTATGTAGAACATTAAATTCTGCGTTCAATGAAACCAAAATTGAATTTTATGAACCACCGCAGTATGCGTAGGTCAAAGTTAAAACAATTTTTAACATCAGCGGATATGGTTGGTTTCAACTTCAGATTTTTAAAAAAAATCGAAAATAATCTGTTTATTATAAAAGTATCTATATATATAAAATTAAAGTTTTGTCTGTACATTGGTCAGAATTGAAAATTTTTTGGATACTTTTTCATTTTAGACATTCCAAAAACCGAATCCGGTCTTAACTTTTTTCGTGTATGTATGTGGGTATGTATGTGTGTCTGTCGCCCCAGTCAGACTTAATAGGCGCAAAACTGGCTAAATGAAATCGATTAATTTTTTTTCAGGGGTGAGCGCATACATGTTGCGCAATTTATAGGCTTGGTTTCATCTAAAAATATTGAGTAGAACCAAAGTTATTAACAATTTTATAAAAAAAAGTATATAAAACATAACCTAAAAAAATAGGTTGACTCGCCGTAAACAAACCCCACAGACTAGCTATTATATTATTACTTTACTACTATTATTATATACTTCTAGACCACCTAGAGACTTGCGGTTTTTTGCGTTTGGTCGGAAATTGGCCTAAGCCCATTGAAAAAATCCGAAAAGTTAAAAAATATATCCCCCCCCCTAAAAAATTAAAGATGGCGGACGCACTTTAAAGTTTTTTTAGAAGCTTATTGTGGCTAAACGGTAAGTTGTATCGACAAGCTGATTGCGCCAGCGGTAACTAATTTTAAAAGATCTACAACTTTGGACCTATGACTTTTTGTGTTACCTTTATCGGTTCTACCTTAAATAGAGCTAAATTTAATTTTTTGTAAAAAAAAAATTGACTTTGAGCTCTTATGGCGTCCGCAATTGATGACCGATTTAATTTCTGATTGGAGTGCTTAAACCTCACACTAATGCTCTTTAAATTGAGTATTTATTATTTTATTAATTGTTTCTAGAACTAGAGTTATTAAATATTTGCTGGTGCAACTGCCGTATTGAATGAAGAGGCTGGTAATTAAATAATGCACCATCATTGTTGATGATTGTTCAATGACTTCCCAGTCTAATTAAGGCAGTCCAAGCAGTCCCAGTCTAATTAGCATGGTTAGTTATTACTGTATTACTTTGTTTCTACTGGCTATTTTTAAAATATATAGATGGAATCCAAACTATGATTTGGAGAGTATTATATTCTTAATAATGGAATTAATGATGTGTAATATAGTCCTGTTTTATTCCTAGAAGGCTTTGGAAACAAAACTATTTAGGAATTTAATTTCTAGGCCTACATGATTATAGGAAACACAGCTACTAATACCTAGCAGGAGCCCCGCACGGAGCGCGGGGTTAAGCTAGTTCCATATAAAAGTTTTAGAGCATAGCTTCCGTTACCTAACTTCAACAGATCAAAGTTGGAGTTGGACCAATATTCAAAATCAGTGGAAATGGTTGGTTTCAACTTTAGGTTTTAGAAAATATCTTCAAAAATTATAAATAGAGATTTTTTTTTTTTTCACCCATGCAAATTCTAAACCAAAATTTTCCTATATTATCATAAGCCAATAATACGCAGATTTCTTTGAAAAGTCGCTCATTAAGTCATGGTGCCTGACTGGATTTTTTTATATTAAATACTAAAATAATTTAATATTCTCCATGGTATAGTAGAATAATAAAAACTGGATACAATAATACAGCAGCAGATACTATAGACAATATGTAAAAATATACAATTTACAATAATAATATAAATAAAATATTGGTCAACTCTTTCACTGAGATTATTCAGTGAATCTTATTAATAATACATTTATTTTGACTTTAAAAAAGCCGAAACGTATAAAATATGAATTAGTGTCTACAGTTTTATTTCTACACCTCATCCGCCATGAATAAGAAAATATCTACCTATAGAATATTAGGGTGTATCATAGTATTTATTCATTAGTAATAATTAACCTCTATAAAATTATTTCATCTGATGTGATATCGATATCAGTTAGTTTTTTAAGGCAACAACAGTGTAACTAAGCCTGGAGTTGCCGCATAAACATCTATAAATCACTGCAATTTTACAAAAAAATATATTGACTCTTTTAACAATTTACGGTACTTCTCTAGATTCTTACTCCCCGTTATTTTTTAGAATATAAATGACTGACTAAATAACTATTAAGACAAAGGGATGTTTAGTCCAATGTACTTTTGTACAAAAGAATATCACACTTCTGTCTTTATAAGGGGAGTAACAGTCTAAAGAAGAACATTTCGTACAACTTCTTTAGATTGTTACTCCCCTTTGATTTTTTTTTATAAGGGGAGTGGCAGTCTAAATAAGTGCCCAATTTACATTATCTGTTTTACTGTGTAAAAACTGTAAGTGCTCACAAGAATTATTTCACTAATTGAAATTATGAAGTATTGTGACGCATTGGTAATAAAGAAATGCATAGTTGAAGAATATTTTTGGTAATTAAAAAATTCTAAAGTTAATGAAATGTTTATAGGTGGTTATTCTTCACTAGCTGCTTCCCAGTATTCTTTGAGACAACTTGATTATATAAGCCATTTATTAAGGGCTGTTTTGAACGTACGCTCATCTTTACTTACTAAGGTACTGACTTTTATCTTATAAATAAAATATATTATAAACAATAGAACAAATTATACATCATAATATTTTTAGGGTTTGTAACCAAAAACGAGGAAATATGAAGGCCTTAAATTTTTTCAGTATTAATCGTTAAAAATGTTGCATCCTATAGATTTCGGGTCGCAAAAAGAACTTCCGACGAATGGTGAAAGGAATCGTTATTTTAGTGGCCCATAAGATAAAATAAACGACTTTGCCCATCTTTATTTTAAATAGATCCTCTTTCTGTATTACATAACACTATATATACCTACCAAATATGTCTTTAATACTGTGATTGCAGGCTAATGGTTTGCCAGTGTGGACTCAGCCGTTCTCAAGAGAATCGACATCGGAATGTGAGGATCTCATATTCCTACTATCAACCATATTGGAACAAGCTAAGAACTTAACTCTCACTCCAGAAAAAGTTGCCGCCAAAACAATACGACGCAGCCTCAGAAGAAGCAAGTCTAAGTCAAAATCCATCGAAACCTTTGAGCGGTATGTATGATTTTTTTTTTGGAACGAAGTTCCTTATGGCACGTTCTGGAGCCCGGGAGTGAATCCGAAAAAAACGACCAAAATCACCGTCTCAAAATAACCGTCACAAAATAACCGTCTCAAAATCACCGTCACAAAATCACCGTCACGCAAAATCTGTCACGAAATCTACCGATGGCGATAACTTGTGTAAAAGTTGGCCGACTTAGTTGAAATTTGGTACACATGTTCATTTTGCCAATGTCAGGGACAAGTTCGTTGGACAACGTTATCCGCCCAAGCGTTCACGCGCAACGCTCGCGTAAACGTAAGCTTCGAATTTAAAATTGGAATTTTTGGACGGGAAAAAATTCTAACTTCATCTATTTAATGAGACAAATAACTTTTTTTAATAATTTTTTTTAGTAAAACGAACACCGACACTACTATGAAGTGATAAAGACCGCTAAATTTATTAAAGCGGACCAAACCGATTAAAATAAAGAAAACAACGTTTTTACCGATATCTTACGTTCTAACGTAAAGATTTAAATGAAACTTTGTATACATCACCTACAGTACAATTGAAACAAGCATGTAACATTTCAACCTGATACAAGCAAACGTTTTTGTGAGTTAATGATTTATATTTTTTATTTTAATATTTAATTGGAGTAATATGCCGACGGGGCCTGGGAGGACAGTTCTTCTTCGTTCTACAACTATCTGCTTTAACTATAAATTTACCATTACCTTTTTTCTCAATATACAATACATTATTTATTGAAAGACACTCGCTTCAAAGATAATAAAAAAGATTTTCATTTAATTTTGCCTTAACTCCGCTAGTACAAATAGTAAGTTACTTTTAATTTTGTCTCTTTTCTAACTCCACCATGTATACGTAGTTATTACAGCGATTTTATAATTTATATTTAATGAAAAGCGTAAGGAACTTCGTTCCTACCGGGTGTCCCACGACACCACACGTATTTTTTTTTTTTAATTTGTGTTCATCTTAATGATTAAAAAATAGGTCCGAGACAACTCAGACAACCGTTCAGGATTACTTAGCCCAGTGTTTTCCATCTATTAGCTTTTGTAGGTACATTTAATTATTATTGTTGAACTTTTCATCAAAATTTATCATAAAAATAACTTCTCCTCGGCGGGGAATCGAACCCAGCCTCTCTCCGTCCGTGTTTAAAGTTATTCAGCAACTACATTTTTCCCTGGAAAACGACTTATTATCATTAGATTTGCATTAAAATGGATTACATTTTAGAATTTCTTAATCAAAATTGTCGAAACCGTTTTCGAGAAATAATTTGTTTTCACTTTTTTTCAGTTTTGGGGGTAGCACCCTCAATTTTGAGCTAAAATTCATTTCTCAATTTCGCCTCGGGTTATGATTTTTCTGAACATATATGCCAAATTTCATTAAAACCGGTCCAGTAGCTTATTTTCTACGTGTGTGCACAGACGACAAACAGACATTTTTAAAAAAAAAAACACTTTTTTTGGATGCAGGGCACCTCAAAACGAGTAAATCCATCAAAAACTCAAAATCGAATTTTCGCGTTATCACAATACTTCCTCTTTATACGAGACCTACCCCAAACAGAGACCTATACCCAGGAAAAAATACACAAGTTCTTTACGTAAAAATTGTACAAAATAAATAGTAAATTAAGTTCATTCGTAAAAATTGTGCTTTTTAATATAAATGCAAAATTAATTCTTTCTCCAATTTTTCGGTCATAATTTAAAAACTGTGCACTTTTAGAGAATTTTGAGTGAAAGCATATAAAAATAAGCCATTTATGTTTCTTCTTCTCTTTTGTCATAAGAACAGTTGAGGCAAGAATGCGCTTTACATTTTACAAAAATTTAAAAATCTGCAAAAATAGTATATTATGTTACTAGGCTGTGAAGTGAGTTTTTTCTATACCGCGGCAATTACATTTACTGTCGAGCGAAGCGAGACAGTAAATATTGCCAAGGTAAAGAAAAAACACTTCACAGTCGCGTAGCACATGCTATTTTTTCCGAGGTAGCAGACAATGAAAAAAACATTAAATATTAATCACTAATCAATATATAATAATAAGAAATATTAGTACATACTTAAGACTTAAAAAAAGAAACCTTAAAAAGAGGTTACACTATAAGAAAAGATAAATAAAACGCATTGACATCTAGCGGATTTTAATCGTACTAGAAGCATTTCTACAAAGATTGCAGCGGTACTAACGGAAGTTTTGACAACTACCCGCCGGAAAATAAAAATCTTTTAGTTCCTAGGACGTAAATAGTTATTTATGCACCTAGGGAGTAAAGTAAGCCATTATTCCCTGAGCGAAAAAAGTTGGTTCTTGAGGCGAAGCCGAAGGAACCATGGTCCCTAAATCCCGAGGCGCAGCCGAGGGAATAACTCTAATTAGCTCCCGAGGCGCAGCCGAGGGAGATAATTATCGCGAGGGGAATAATGGCACTTTACTCACGAGGTACATACAATATTTTATCTCCAGTAAGAATGTAGGAAGAAAATACACATTTTCGTCCATAGCACAGTTTTTATTTATTATTTTAATAAATAACAATAATTATTAGAACTTTTAATAGCAGATATAAGAGATTCAATATTAAAAACAAATAAGAATTGGAATTAAACTCAAATAGAAGGTTATTTAGATGCAGGTTATAATGTTGTAAACAAAGATAAACATAGTCAAAAAAGCGCAGTGCCGCCAACCTGATTTCAACAACTTCATTACATTAGCCATACATTTTCTACTATTTATAAAATAATTAAGTTGCAATCTTTACTTTTTTGCCCTACTTTACTTTTTCACCCTTCTTTTACTTTTTCTCCCTACTTTTTGAGTCAGGGATGAAAAGACCTGTTTTAGTCCCTCTAAACTAATTCAAAATCATAACTTGTTTTCCCTACTGGAGATAAAAGATTTTTTCTTTACAGCTAGGAGTAATGAAAAGATTTTTTTAAGTCCACGTAATGAAAAAATGGATTTTAGCTATGTTTTTAGGCTCTAAAGTTACTACTTCACAGCCTACCACGAACATTTTTTTTTTTATTTTAGTTGTTCGCTTAAAGCTAGCTCGAACTTTTTTTTTTAAGAAAGTGGCTTTTAACAAAGATAAACTAAAACAAATTGGTATGATTTATGTTAAAGGTCACTTTTATTTAATGTTGTTTATTTTTGAATGGGAAGACTTTTCTCTAAAAGTATACAGTTTTCAAATAATTATAAGTGAAAAACTGAAAAAGAATCACTTTTACGAGGAGGCAAAATTTAAATTCGGATTCATCACACTAAAAACATAAAAATAGATAATGAAAAAACTATAGTATTTTTTCCCCCCGCCAATTTATCATTTGACTGGACTAATATAAATATATTTTTTTAAGTAACTTATTAAAAAAAAGTCCTTCAAATAATGTTATTTCACGTTTAAATTAATATAAAAATGATTTTTATTTTAATTTTATTTTTTATTTGAAAAAAAAAAAAAAAAAAAAAAAATGTTTTAATTTTTTTGTTTGACTGTACTGTTGCTTTATATTTAATTTGTAGTCTCCCAAAAGAATGAATGAAGCAGAAGGTCTGACCTTTATTAATATTTTACTTTGATCATTGATGTTTATAATTATGTTAAAACTTTGTTTGTTACGATTTAACACTGTTTAAAACATAATTCAGAGGGCCAGATTCTTCTTTTTACAATTCACTTATTCTTGGTAGTTTGGTAGGCTATAGAGAAAGTACAAAAGTTTTGTAATGTCAGTGAACTTGCGGTTAGAATCAACTAGTTAGAGAGAATTTCCATATTGTAGAGTAGAGGTAATTTATTTAATAACCGAATGAAATCAAAATAAGTTCTCTTAATACATATCAAGTCTTTGAAGATTAGTATTACTGACTTGTTTACGATGAGTACTTTTAAAGGTATATGTGTAAATAAATGTATGTTTGTGCTCATAAGGAGGAAGCGAAAAACAAATGAGTGCAAAAGGTTAGCATTATTTTTTTTATTTTTGTTATTTACTTACTTTGACTAAAAGCGGATAGTCTTTAAAGCGTAATATTACTTATTGTACTACCGTTTACTTCCCGGGAGCCAGCGTGGACGAGGGGCTCTAGGCGCTCGCCCAACTATTAATAAGTCGAGGCGACTCGAGGTCGTGGGTTCGATCCCGTGCAATGATACTCTGAATTGCATATACGAATCGCGCATGGAGCAGGGCGAGGGACTCCCGCTATGGAGCACTCTTTCCCTATGCTTTGACGCACTCTTATATAGCTCACTGATGACCACACTATACTCGCTTCGGCGGTACAATGTACAAATGTATGATGTGTGAAGTAGCTGGAACTCTCCACCACGGGGCTAGTAAAATGGATCTAAAAGTTGGCTAATTGCTAGGTTCGAACAAGTGGTTCGTCCTACCCGTTCTAGTACAGGAAGTACTAGATTACTACCTCTACCTTTTACTTACTAAAGAAGTAAGTAAAAGGTATAATAAAAGTATAAAGCATAAAAGGTACTCCTATCAGTTCCCGACAGTTAGCTATGCTGAATGCAACATATTTTAAATTTGCATTTTCCAAGTTGTGATTGTGCACAGGGTCAGCGAGATTGTTCTTAAGAAGTAATTTGCGATATCATTTATATTGTTGCGGGCTGGCATTCTTCATGGTGGATCGTCCAGATTACTGCGGATCCTTGTCCGGATTATCGGGATCCTACTGTACCACTGACTCATCACGATATCTCTGGAACCACTGGACCTATTTGACCATAAAATGTTGTAGGTAGGATCCTCTAAAGAGCCAACGTGCTCGCTAAGAAATCTCTTTACGGTCCATCATCTTGATTCGATATGGTGGCCATTTATACGTAGAATTCTTTAATGAGGATATTGGACTAGAAATTCGAAGGTTAGCTTCCTTTTTTTCACTTACAAAATTTCTATACAAGGATTTTTCATCTTCTCAGAATAAAAAGAGTCTCTGCTTTTTCCATTAAACTGTTTCGCATCCAATTAAAATAAAACACTCCATAGAGAAGCACGGGGTTTCACCTAGATATTTATAGACTTACCTTTTATATACTTTATTAACTTCGTTTTTTTTTCTGTTTTTTTAGATCAGTGTGTTTATTTCTTGAAGAAATTCGTAACACCAAACAAAGTTTGGATTCGACAGACGACGCTTCAGTTGTGAGGGAAGTTCTTAAGTGGCTTTATCTAGCTCTTGATAAGGATAGAAAGATAATCGGTTTGTATATTACAATTATATAGGTACTTATTTACTTACTTCTTAGTCGAGTCCTTGTCTACTGTAGGGTGTAGAAGATGACCAAAAGGCTATCCATTCCTTCCTTAGACTCCGAGGATGTTGAGACATTTAGGCGGCTTTCACAGTGCGCGCGAGTCCAAGCAAGACCGAGCGTGTCCGATTCCGCTTCAGAAACAATGACATGAATCATTATGAGGCTATTCACATTTAACGTCGAGCGAATCCGGGCCGAGCGTGGTCGGGCTGAGCCGGGTGAATTAAATCACAGAAGTTTGTTTGCAACGCGTTTTCGGCTGTCGATCCACGAAGAACTGAGGGGGCTGCTGAATAAATCTAAAGTTAAATTACTTAAAAACTTTAACTTATCTGTGGTAGATAAGACAAAGAAACAGAACTTTTATGTTGGATTTGAAAAAATCTTTTATTTAAGCTATTATTCGATATCAATAGTTAAATGCAGTAGAATTATAAAATCTACGAAAACATGAATGTGTAATGAGCATTGTTGTGTACCGTTTAGAGTTTAGACCAATTCAAATAATATGATTTTGAAAGTTCAAAATCCTAATAACTTCTCCGTTTCATACCGATTTTATACCATGAATTTTCGGGAGGCAATAAAATTGCTGAGATGAACATTGCGACCCAACTGTTGTAAGCGGACACCAGTCCGCTGGGTCTCATCCGGTCGATCATCCTGGAGGATGATCGACCGTTCGGTGCAATTCTCGCCTTGCTGGGACTCGCAAGCATTGTGAAAGCCGCATTTGCTTTCCTTTAAGGTGAATGCGATGTTAAACCATCCATAAAGTCCTTCTTCCACTGGGTCCTCTTCCCTCGCCTCTTGTCTCGAGGACTCTTATAGGCAGTCTATCGTCGCCCATTCTTTGGACGGGATCATAACCACATAATTGGGCGTACTCCACCATTATCATAATTAGTTGAAGTTCTAGTCAATGTAGGGTAGTCCAGGTCAAATCTTAAAGTAGTATTCCTATTCCTGGAATAATAAAAGAAAAATAGACCACATTTGTTTTGTAAAGTTTTGTACGGATTTTTGAACTCTTAAACAGGTGCAGTACTGAGACCATATTTATCTCGACTGTTCAGCGTATCTCATGAGAACTGTTGGCACATGACAGAATGGAAGAAGCGACAGAATACCGACGAACTTCAAGCTTTAGGGAAATTCACGACGCTAGTTCTAGACTCTAAAGTTACAGTCAATGATGCCATCTTAGACGCATATCATAAAGGTCAGTATGTAATAAGAATTCAAGCTTCTAAAGGAATGAAAGAAATACAATCCTGGTTCGACATCAACTTAATTACTCTAAACTTAAACTAAGTACATGACACTCACACGACGTACGTGGAGAGCCTCTCCCAGACACGACCACTCTAATCTTACACAAACCAATCAATACACAACCGCAAAACTCTACATGACCCTTGACCCTGTACTTCTGTATTACAGAGAGATTAATTAATTGAATGCCTTTTTACAAACTAAATTATTTATTGAGTTATCCCGATCCCCACTTTTTGAAAACTAATTGTCTAGAGTATGAAAAACTCCATTCATTCGATTTATCTAAATTAATTTTTAATTTATTTCATTGATCTATTGTATATTATGAAATTATATTTTATACTAATATTATAAAAAGTTATTTTTTAATTTTTATATGGGTATTGGTTGTATACTAAACACATGTGTAGGTGTAAAATAAAGTAATTAAAGTAATTAATTAATTAAAGTAAGTAAGGTGTAAGTAATAAGGGAAGTACTTGCATCCAAGTTACTTTTTTTGGGTTCGTAGGTTATTATGCATCTATGTTATTATATTCTGAAATAACATTTTACTATTTTCCCATCTCGCCCTAAATGAAAGTAAAAAATACGTGTGGTGTCGCGGGACACCCGGTAGGAAAGTAGTTCTTTTTATTTTTCATTAAATATAAATGATAAAATCACACTGCTGAGTACGTATACGTTGCTAACTACTTATACATGGCGGAGTTAGAAAAGAGACACAATTAAAAGTAACCAACTGTTTGTACCTAGCAGAGTTAAGGCAAAATTAAAAGAAAATCATTATTTGTATAATTAAAGCAAGCGTCTTACTATTAATATATATTGAATATAAGAAAAAAGTTGATCATGATGAGTTTATAGTGAAAGAGTATGTTTGTTAAAGGAGTTTGGATTGAAATAGGACTGTTTTCTACCTACCCGGCCAATTAATTTAAAATATTATAAAATATATCTCTTCCCTACTCTACAGCTTCTGCTTGTATCAGGGTGAAATTTTACATGATTATATTTTATTTATTTACAAAACAAAGTGACATTTTTTACATATATAACAAAAATAATCTATACAAGTCAAGTAACAGGCTTCCTTAATAACACTTTTTCCCGTCTTTTGAAGCTTACGTTTACGCGAGCGTTGCGCGTGAACGCTTGGGCGGATAACGTTTTCCAACGAACTCAGCCTGGGCATTGGTAAAATGAACATGTGTACCAAATTTCATCTAACTCGGTGATCTTTTACTCAAGTTATCGTCATCTGTAGATTTCGTGACGGATTTTGCGTGACGGTTATTTTGTGACGGTGATTTTGTTCGTTTTTTTCGGATTCACTCCCGGGCTCCAGAACGTGCCATAAGGAACTTCGTTCCAAAAATTACCAAACAAGGAGTAGAGTAGAGGTCCCTGGTTCGATCCCCCGGGGGTTCACAATGTTTTTTTTTATCGGTAATAACAAAAAGGTAAATTAAATTTTTTCCTGAAATTTTCATCACCCCACCTTATGGTATTTGCATAAATTATTTTATAATTTTCGGACTAGCTGTTTTAGGGTGGTTGGGGTGGGGAGGGGGGTCTTTTTTTTGGGGTGTATTTCCCCTTATAAATACAATTTCTTAATAGGTTCGTAATCTACTTATCAGGAATTTTTATTTGATACCCCACTCAATTTCTTATTAAAAAAATAGGTTCACAACATAAGATATTAGCATGAATTATTTTATAATTATAGGACTTGCCGTTGTAGGGTTGTTGGAGAATATGCTTGGAGTGAAATTTTGGCGTTAAAAACGGAATATTAGTGGTACAATGTTATATATGATTGCAATCTACACGTCAGTACTTAGCTTTCATTTGATACCAATCTTGAAAATTAAAAAAATAAATAAATAAAGCTTAGCAATTTTTTGCGCATAGCGCATATTAATTGATTAACTTCTCTGAATTTTTCTTATATGTGGGTAAAAAAGTTACGCCAGCATTTCAAATTTCAACTCTCTAGCGAGAACAGTTTGGGGGGAAAGTACGACGGACAGACAGACATATCGCACCCTCGGTGTAAGGGTTACGAGGATGACCTACGAAACCCTAAAAAGAGAGAAAAGAGAAATAGAGAGTGAGAGGAATATAAGAGGGAGAGGTTTGAAAAAGGGAAATAGAATTAAGAATAAGTTTTCTATTAAAGCAATTTTAAGGAAATGTTTACTTCTCCATCTTTCCATTAAATTGTGTTGATTCAAATAAAAAAAAGGAAACTTCTAGGTGAAATCATTGTTTGCAGTTGGCGGGTTTCCTATTATTTAGACTATGAATAATAAATGAGAAAGGTGGGCTGGAGATAAGCCGTTGAGATAAGCAAAGGGTTTTTCCCCCTCTTCCGATAATCCTTCGCTTGTGACAATCGTTAATCTATTTTACTTCTGAGTTTAAAAAAAAACTTTATTGATCGAGAACGAATTGAAAGGAAGATGTTTAAAATAACGATTATTCAGATTACTTAGTTTTAATTGTGAATAAAAAGTTATCTTTACTTTATTAAGAATTTTTAGCGAAGTTCTATAGTTTGTTTAAAATCACTTTTCCTTTCTGTTTTGAATATAATAGAATCTTTTACATAAAGGATTCTATATTGTATGTTACGAGTATATAAAAGATATTGGCACTTGTTTAGATTGTTACTCCTCTTATAAATAAAACAGAGGGTAGTATCAATCTAAAGAAGGTAAACGGAATATTCTTCTTTAGACTGTTACCCCCTTATAAATACAGAAGTGTGATATTCTTTGTCCCAAAATACATTGGATTAAACAAAACATCTCTTTGTCTTAATAGTTATTTTGTCAAAGTCATTTACATTCTTAAAAATCATAAGGGAATAACAATGTAAAAACGTACCAACAATATTTAGATATTCTTTCACTTTAATTTTGGAAAATGAAAGAGACAGGTTGTCTATCAATTTAAGCAATTTAAAGTTAAAAATTTATGATGTAATAAAGGGATTATTTGTTTCAGGGTGGTGTTGGGCCGAGTCGATACTGAAGGCAAGTAAACAACTCCCTGGCGGTGTAGAACTAATACTTGCACCCCGACCTGGAAAAGTAATAAGACATAAGATAAATCCTAATCTTGAAATAAAGTCTGATCAGACGAGTACGAGAAGTCTCGGGAGACAAACTCAGGCTAGGTACAGGGTTTCAAACACTCCTGCAGGAACCCTCAGGCCACCAAAACCACTTAAAGGTAACAAATAAAGTATGTACTTACTTATTCCGATCCTCTTCTTCCAATCGGTGTAGAGAAGAATGCCTCTACCTCTGCCTGTCAGAAACCAATGTTCTGGCATTTTCTAATAAGTAGTACTTGTTGGAACCTAGCAATTAGGCCCATTTTGCTAATCCCATGGTAGAGAGTTTCAGCCACTTTACTCATTATACTACTGTATATCGATTTTACCCCCAAGGCCATGGCTATGCTGGCTTCCAGCATTTGCCAATAAGTTGCACTATTAGATGTGAGGACGTACCACTAGTTGTAACCTAGCAGTTAGTCCTTATTTAGGCCCATTTTACTAACCCCATGGTAGAGTGTTCCAGCCACTTCACACATCATGCCTCTGTACATCGCCTTTTATCCTCAAAGTCAAACTTCCTCCTGGCATTTGCTAAAAGTAGATGTACTAGACGGGTAGGATGAGCCACTTGTTCGAACCTAGCAATTAGGCCTTATTTTACTAACCAAATGGTAGAGTTCCATCCACTTCATACATTATACTGCTGTATATCTTCTTTACCCCAAGGCCCTAGGCCAAGGCTATTCTGGTTCCCAGCATTTGCTCATAAGTAGTACTACTAGATGGGAGGACGTACTACTTGTTGGAACGTAGCAGTCAGGCCTTATGTAGACCCATTTTACTAACCCCATGGAAGAAAGTTTCAGCCACTTCCCACATGATACCACTGTAGTAAAAATAAAGTTGTATTACCTTATACAAATGACAGCACTTGGGGAACGAGTGTGTCTATAGGCCCCTCAACACTCTCGCGAAGTAGCCATAAGTCGGCCGAGGAACTTGAATGTAGAGAGGTTGATCGTGATTCCTTGACTCGCCTCGCCCGACTTCAGATGCGGTATTTTGTTCCGAGTTAAAGGGAATACAAGGGAGATGGAGTCATGGCATCTAACTGCTCGCCACGAATGGTGAGATTATGCGAGTGCTTCCGCCCGAGTATCCTCCGCGAGATTGTGGAGAGTATATATAAGAGGTGTAAGAAACTACCCTTTAATGCCAAAGTCCAATTTATTTTGTGGTCAAGTGGTGGTTACATTGGACAAGCATTTGTACAATATAATTTTCTTACGCATTCGTTTCTTAATAATATATGTTAGATAATATGGTATCCTAATTCCTTTTAAAAATGTATCATATTTCACACTGGATACAGAAAGACCATATAGTAGAGCTCTTTCGTACGAAAACTAAAAAAAGTTTTGGTCGCATCAAAAGATCGTACAATATGTATTTGTAAGAGTAGTCTACAAGCTGTGTAACTGCATGCATTGTAGCAGTTGCATCTTCTTTTGCATCCAATTTTTGTCTAGTGCAGCCACTGCCTTACGTAGTCGTAGTCTTCCGAGGTTAATTTCATAATTCATTTCAAAAGTCTAGATCTTTAAAGTTAATGATTATGCGTACTAAGGCATTTTAGTTTCATTATATTAGCTTACATCTTGTTTAAACATTGCAGAGAGTTTGCAATCAAGATTAGAGTGCAGTAAGAAGGAAGTGAGTTTACCACTAAGTCACTGCGTACTCCGTAACAACAGTCCAGTATCGCTGTGTTCTGAAGCAAGACATAGGTACGGCTCACATAGAGGACTTGGAACTCTGGTACACGCCCTCCTCAACCTGAGGAAATTCACTGTGAGTATAATCTATATAGTAATATACCTATATAGTCATTTAGCACTTACTTATTATTGTAATCAATTATTATTGTAATACCTGTATATAAAAAAAAAAAAAATCACCAGTTCACAACCTTTTTTTGTAATAACTGGTTTCTATGGAGGAAATAAATTATTATATACAGGGTGTATCAATTTCAGATGGCCATAGAAAAAGGGGTATATCTACAGGTAATTTGGAGCAAAATATTCATATAAGCTATAGTCCAATTCTCAACAGGTTAAGAGCTATAGGCGAAAATAGACTGTGTTAAAAACAATCTACCTTTGCCTTAAATAACTGAAATAACTCAAAATATATTAATCTTGGAACAATGAATGAACAATCGTTGGAAAGAGCAGGAAATTCCTATAAATTGATGTATGTTTTAGTTGAGTTGTTGCCTTTTTAGTGTGACCCAGAGCTGTTTGAAAACAAAAAATTTTTTTTTTTAAAAATCTGAAAAACTTTGAGCCCACTTATCGATATGACCCGAATGGGAGAAATGCGTACAAAGTTAGGAATAATTGGCGCTTTTAATAAGCTTTAAAACGATACCAAATACTTCAAAATATTCCAACTCTAAGTGGGCGAACAAACCACCGTTGTAGAAAAAAACATGTCGTGCTTGCAGCTGGAGAAGGGCAAAGAAACGTGACATTATCATCTGTGGCATCTTTGACAAAGAGATGTCGAATGAGCATTGCTCAAGGTGGCGGCCATTTTGAGCAGCTTCTGCCTTGACATACCATAGTAAGTATATTTTACAATAATAGATCTTCTAGTTAGAGAACTAAAATTTCAATTTAATGGCCGCCACCTTGAACAATGCACATTCGACATCATTTTGTCAAAGATGCCACAGAAGATAATGTCACGTTTCTTTGCCCTTCTCCAGCTGCAAGCACGACATGTTTTTTTCTACAACGGTGGTTTGTTCGCCCACTTAGAGTTGGAATATTTTGAAGTATTTGGTATCGTTTTAAAGCTTATTAAAAGCGCCAATTATTCCTAACTTTGTACGCATTTCTCCCATTCGGGTCATATCGATAAGTGGGCTCAAAGTTTTTCAGATTTTTTAAAAAAAATATATTTTTTGTTTTCAAACAGCTCTGGGTCACACTAAAAAGGCAACAACTCAACTAAAACATACATCATTTTATAGGAAATTTCCTGCTTTTTCCAACGATTGTTCATTCATTGTTCCAAAGATTAATATATTTTGAGTTATTTCAGTTTTTTAAGGCAAAGGTCGATTGTTTTTAACACAGTCTATTTTCGCCTATAGCTCCTAACCTGTTGAGAATTGGACTATAGCTTATATGAACTTTTTTGCTCCAAATGACCTGTAGATATACCCCTTTTTCTATGGCCCTCTGAAATTGATACACCCTGTATATATGTATGTTAAAATTTAACTTTAAATTAATCAGATTAAATTAGTCAGGTGAGAAATAGTGTTATATTTTGTATTTGCTTCGAATATATATATATAATTCATATACAATTCTACGTTACCATTTCTAACTCAGACAAACTTTTTTATTATGTTTAAATTATATACTCTACCAATTTTATTAAACATATCGTAAGCTTTTGAATGTGGCTCCTTGTCTGAGCTGAATATTGATTTAAATTAGTACCTTCAATTCTCACTAGGTTGCTCCACTTGGTCTATATTTGGCCAAAGGTAAAACGAACTAAGTGAATATAAAATAATGTAAAAGTTACTATAAAATTTAACTTTAAATAAATTAGATTAAATTTATTACTAAGGTAAAGAAATGTTAAATAATTACATATGCTTCCGAGCTTACCGAAGGTAACGGAAGCTACGTGATCGTCCTGAAAAACGAAAATACTTTATGTCTCCGATTTCCAAAATTCCAAGACAGAAATCCGTTTCATACATCAGGGAACATTTTTGGTTCCATGTCTGTCTGTCGGTCTGAGGGTCAATTTTTGCGAACCAACATATCTTATAAACTACACGTTTAATTTTAAAGAAAATTTGTATGGTAGGTCATAATTAGCTCATTGTTGGTCCCATATAAGTTTCAACCTTCGCTCATTTGTTTTCATTTAATTTGTTTCATTGTTCCATTTCATTTGTTTTCATTGTTGTTCGTTTCAACCTTCGCAACAAGCTTATTTGTTTCTCTTCCAAATGCGCACACATTTATTTACACCTATAGCTTCAAAAGTATAGTTCAAATCTGATTTTTATGAAACTTTTATAGTTTATCGAAAGTAACCCGCAGATAGCCCCAGATTAATTTCAACCGTCTGCATTTTTTCAACTTTAGCTATAAATTGATACTTTATTCCATGCAAAAAATCAAAACAATTTTGTTAGATTATAAAAACGGGAAGGGGGGGGGGGGGACATTTAAACAAATTAGACAATAATGGCTTGTAAAAGCATAAAATGAATAAAGTAGATGATAGGATGCGAGGAAGCTATGTGCCTCACCTATTGGCAGTCTATTTTTTGAAATCTTGACAAAGCTGTTACCTAACTCCTAACTACTTTTTAGTAAGAAGTAATACTTAAATTTCTTGGTTAAAAGTCTCTAACCTCTAACTTTCTTATAAAAACCCAATTAGATATCCAGTAACCAAACATCAGTTTATTAAAGCTACTTCCATGATCTTCTCCAACAGTATCCAAATCATTTTTAGGTAGAAATAAGATGCTTACACGTCTGGTAAAATAGGTAAAATCGTTGTGTCTGTCTATACCGTCTATAATGTCTGTCAGTCTGTAACGTCTGTAAAGTCTGTCTATCTGTAAAGTCTGTCTGTCTGTAACGTCTGTAAAGTCTGTCCGTCTGTAACGTCTGTAAAGTCTGTCTGTCTGTAACGTCTGTAAAGTCTTTCAGTCTGTAAAGTCTGTCTGTAACGTCTTTAAAGTCTGTCTATCTGTAAAGTCTGTCTGTCTGTAACGTCTGTAAAGTCTGTAACGTAAAGTCTGCAAAGTCTGTCTTTCTGTAACGTCTGTAAAGTCTGTCTGTCTGTAACGTCTGTAAAGTCTGTAACGTAAAGTCTGCAAAGTCTGTCTGTCTGTAACGTCTGTAAAGTCTGTCTGTCTGTAACGTCTGTAAAGTCTGTCTCTTTGTAACGCACCTGATCTCCAAAAGTATACTCAACACAAAAATGTAAATCTTTGTAGTTATGTTATTTGTAATAACCCAATCACAGGAAAATGAGGGAGAAGCCCCCCCCCCAAAAAAAAACACTTTAAAACTAGGGGGTTGAGGTTTAAGGGTTTAACATTTCTTTTAACGGAACTTCGTTAAATAGTGGGTGTGTTAAATGAAAAAGGAGGAAGGACACTCTGAATACAAATATAAATTTTTGTTTAGTTTTTATACCAATTCATCTACGCTTGAAAATTACAATTTTCGCCCCCCCCCCCCCCCCCTCAAAATTTGTTTTAATCTTATATTTTATGAGATAAAAAATGTCCTTCCCCCCTCCCAAAAAAATCTTCATAATTTATTATCACAGGAACGGATAACGGATAGGGCCTAGACACTTGCGGGAGTAGTTTTATTGATTCTTACAATAAAAATTCATATAATGGCTTTCGTTTCACGTCACTATAATAAATGGTTTTAAAGTTATATAGCCGCCATCTTGATAGGGCTGGGTCAATTATGCTGGTTAACGAACTCGTCCACCTGTTAAATTACCTTTGGATCCTTTGAGTGCTGAAAGCATATAATTGACCAATTAATTTTTATATATATTCATAATTTATAAATTAATAAAATTTAAAATCATAATGATTACATTTTGATGTTACTTTCCTTCTTTTTTTTTTTTTTAAAGAAAAAGTGTCCGTAAACTTTAATTTACATTTATCCCTAGGTACAAAGTTGAAATTCTTAAGTCGTTCCTGGGCCATTATGTATTTGCATTATTTGATTTAAAGTGTGATGGTATATTGCCAAAAAAAAACTTTAATGAGAAAATCAATTATTTAAAATCATATTAAAAAAGCATCATTACCTTAATGTAAAAAATCCTTAACAAATTGAAAACTTTAAGGTCTCTCCTTTTTTTAATTAAGTGTCTACAAAACTTAATTAAGTAACAAAAATCATTGATGAATATGAGATAAGTTCTCTCTCCTCTCTTACTTACCATCTTCAGTTTACGCTTCATTTAACTTCTGTTTTTTTTTTACAACAAAAAAAAACTTTCCAGGACATTTTTTTTCTTCTTAAAATAAGTTAAAATTAAATAAAGTTTTTATTTTTTTATTTTATCATTGATCTAGACTTAGAGAAAATAAATTATAAGTTTAATTGTATTACTAATTTCAGTCCATTAACTATCAAAGATAAAAAATAAAAATTGACTTTTAAATATTTTAACTTTTTAAGTATTTATAATAACTTTTGAAGGAGACTGACTGTTCTCCTTCATTATTAGTAAACGATTAAATCAGCTGTAGAAATTTATATTTATTCCTCAAATAAAGTTTTTTATTATTTTAATAGCATTCAAATTTTTATTATTATTAAATAGTTTTAAAGTGTAAATAGCCAATAATCACAAGGATGTATTTGCACCTAAGTACTTTTTAGGATTTCGTAGATTATTAAGCGTATACTTTAATATATTATATAATAACATTTTTTTTCATTTTCCCATCTCGCTATATGAAAGTAAAAAAAAATAGATCTCAAAAAACAAAAATGAAACTTGAGTGGAGTAAGGGAAGTAGAGGTACTCCTACCTGGTTCGATCCCGAAGTTTTTTGTCGGTAATAACGAAAAAGCAATTATATTTTTTCCATAAATTTTCATCAAAAGGTATTAGCATAAATTATTTCAAAATTTTAGAACAAGTTGCTCTAGTGTTTCAAATTTAAACTCTCTGTCGTGAACGTTTTAGTAGGTATGGATCAAAGTACGGTGCGCAGACAGACAGACACATCACCCTCAGCACAAGGGTTTCGTGGAGGATCTAAGAAACCTTAAAAAGCAAAAGGAATGCACGAGAATATGTATGATTTATTTATGCATATAAGATGAGGGGACATTATAAGCCCTCTCCTTTTTATATTGTTTATGGACGACGTGATTAAGTCCTGTAAAGCATTGTCAAGAGAATACCATGTAGGAAACTGGCTGATGCAGCGAATAACACTTTCTGCCATGGCATTTGCGGATGACCTGGTCTTGGTTGCTGAATCAGCTGCAAAACTGCAACTGCTTGTAAATACTTGGATTAATGAATTAGAGAAAAAGAGGGCTAAAAATCAATGTAGCGAAAACCAAAACTATGGTGGTCTCGAGAGATGCAAAAGAACATGCAATATATATTAAATAACAGCTTGAGCAAGTCAGAAATTTTAAGTATCTGGGAGTAACTGTAACAGCTGATGGAAAGCAACATGAAGAAATAGAAGCAAGGATAGCTGCCACGGGTAAACTGTTCCATGCAATAAATAGGAGTTTTATAAGTAAAGTGGAAATTAGCAAGAAAACAATGATAGTTGTATTCAAAACAGTTTACGTTCCTAACTTGACGTCCAGATGAGAGTCGTGGGCTCTAACGAAAAAGAAAGAAAGCAGGATACAAGAGATGAGATACTTCAGAACAGCTGCCGATAAAACAAGCCGATAAGTCAAATGGTAGTTTAAAGTGGAAAGTTCTGGTGTAATTGATTTTAGTGGTTTATATTATGTTTTTTGGGGGTGCTGAACACGAATCTGAGGTTGTCCAACAAAATTCCCCCCCCCCCGCAAATATGAGAAATCATCAAAAATCCACTAAAAATAATATTTTTGTGTGGTTTTCAGCTTATAACTTGCAAAGCAATCTATTCACGCAAAAAGAGGTCTAGTAGTAAAATAAAAAGGATAAAATAACCTTCAATCTATGTCCATAACAGTTTTATGTACGTCGAATGTTTTTCACGCATATGGGAATTGAAATATCAGGAAAATCGGTAATTTATGAAAAAAGACCAGTCATGCACCATGACTTAATGCATTTTTAAAGAAATCTGCGTATTATTGGCTTATGATAATATAGGAACATTTTTGTTTAGAATTTGGATGGGTGAAAAGAAATATTTGGTACACGGGGTATGGGGTACAAAAGTCAAAATAGTATACACCCTTCAAGATGCATGTCGTTGGAAAGCTCTTTAAGAGTACAGTAATTGTTTTTATGTTCACTTTTGTCATATTTTCATATAAGAGGGAGGTAAAATGGAAAAAAACACGTTTTTATGCTATTTTTGACCCTATGTTGTCAAAATGTGGCCCCTAAATGGACTCTGAAAAAAAATTCTGGCTAACCAAGTGTACATTACATCTGTACGCATAACATGTGTACACATAACAGCGTGTAAACTATACTCGTACAAAAAATGTCATGGACATAGTTTGAAGGTTATTTTTTCCTTTTTATTTTACTGGTCCTCCTTTTGCGTGAATAAATTGCTTTGCAAGTTATAAGCTGAAAACAACTAAAAAACATTTTTAGTTGTTATTTGATGATTTCTCATATTTGCGGGGAGAAATTTTGTTGGACAACCTCAGATTCGCGTTCAGCACCCCAAAAAACATAATATAAACCACTAAGATCAATTACACCAGAATTTTCCATTTCAAGTCCTTTTTGTGCACCATTGGACTGTCTAGGTCAGCGTGTAGATTACCAGCCGTACTGTATAGTTCCCGTGAGCATTTGATCTGTAATCAGGTTAGGCACAAGTTAACTGTAACAAAACTTATATTGTGTATCGAATAATTTTTGTCACGAACAATTCATTCCGTTATCTATAAAAAAAAAAAACAACTTTTATTAGACCATAAAATCTATAATTTTATATTCAGCACCACGAGTCAAAATCCTTAAAATACTCACCCATATAAAAATATTATAACTTTAAAGACTTGCAATAAAAATATTTATACCTGATTCTTACAACACTGCATTGCCTAAAAGAAAATAAAATGCCCAATAAAGTTCCCTCTTCTGCGTCAAACAATGAAGCTATAAATATGTTTAGTTTAAATATTACACCTTATTTTTAAAGCGAGATTTGCATTTGACCTAAATGTAGATAGTTTAGAAATAAAGTCGAATTACAATCTATAAAAAAAATTATAAATATTAAAATATTTAAGAGATAAGGTTGAAAATATGCGTCTATTCTTCAGATCTTCTCAGGGCCGTCCTAAGATATTGAGTGCCCATGGGCTACTACAAATAATATGCCCCTCTTCTAAAAGCAGAAGTAACTTATATATTTATTTTCCTACTCTTTTCTTTTGCAAATTGACTAATAATACCACACGTATTTAAATTATAATATAACGGCATAAGTCACTCTCTATGGATAAAATACTTAAATCATTTAATTTGCTCTGTCCCAAAGAAGACCGCTACGCTCGCCTGTTTATACAGCATTTGTAGTAAATATTTTATTAAATAAAATTATTGCAGGCTCACTACGCTCGCTTTTGTAAAAGTATTTGTACATAATAATTATATAATAAAATGAATGCAGGCTTGCTACGCTCGTCTGCTTATAAAGTATTTATGAATAATAATTATTTAATAAAATTAAAAATGCTCGCAGTGCTCGCCTTATTATACAGTATTTGTACATAATCTGCAGCCTTTAAAATACCTTTAAACGATTTATAACATGTCATGGAGACTAAAACTTTTTTTAGTTTTAGTTATATTGGCCACCATTTTGAAAATATTATGTTTGAAATTTAAATAGTTAGATATTCCTTTCCTAGACTTCAAGAGCTTTAAATTGATGTATAACATGTCATACTGACTAAAAACTTTTTGTTTAGTCGTCCGCCATATTAGCCGCCATCTTGAAAATATGAACTTTGAAATTTTATTAGTTACTTATTCTTTTTCTTCTCTTAAAGACCTTTAAAACGATGTATAACACATTATGCTGGCTGAAACATTTTTTTTATAGTCGTCCGCCATATTGGCCGCCATCTTGAATATATGAACTGCTAAATTTTGTTAATTTTTCTTCTCTTAAAGACCTTTAAAACGATGCATAACACATTATACTGACTAAAACTTTTTTTTTAGTCGTCCGCCATATTGGGCGCCATCTTAAAAATATTTAGTGCGTAATTTCCAAAAAATATACACTTCTCACAAATGCTGAAATGCATATATGTGTCAAATTTCGTTGAAATTGATCAATTCTTACTCCAGTTATTGTTAAACAAACAAACACACAAATAAACACACAAACAAACACACAAACAAACACACAAACAAACTTTTCAAATCCCAAGTCTCTGAAATGAAGAACTCTCACTGCGCTCGTTCAATAATCTTTATTGAACAAAATTTTATAACTGGAAACCTAATTTAACCCTAATAAAAATTGCCGCCCCCTAAAGGCTTGCGCCCCAGGGCTGTAGCCCATTTAGCCCTATGGTTAGGGTGGCCCTGGATCTTCTTATAGATGGATTATAGATGAGAGATGTTTTAGAGACATTTTCTGTTGTCAAAAAAAGAAGTATTAATATATCTCTTAATATTTTATATATATATATATCTCTTAATATTTTATATATATATATATCTCTTAATATTTTATATATATATATATATATATATATATATATATATATATATATATATATATATATATATATATATATATATATATATATATATATATATACACCTATTTTAAAAAAATAAAATCCTTTCTTGAGCCTTAAAAAATTAATGGCTTAATGGACATCATTCCCTATTAATAATTTTCAGTGAAAGAAGAGTAGCTATTTTTATCGAAATTTATAAATAATTAATTTAAATTTAAAAGTCGAGGAAAAAAATGTATTAATTTATTATAACATAGACTCAACATATCAAAAAAATAGACTGCCAATTGGTGTGGCACATAACTTCCTCGCATCCTATCATGTACTTTATTGTTATATTAACATTATTGTTATATTAATTTATTGTTATATTGTTTATAATTAATAGTTTTTTGTGATCTTTAACACTTCATAGCTGTGTCGCTGTTGGTTTTACTAAAAAATTGTACTTGAAAAAAATGTTTGTCTCATTGAATAAATGAAGTTTGGTTTTTTCCCCGACCTAAAATTCCAATTTTAAATTTGAAGCTCACGTTTAAGCGAGCGTTGCGGGTGAACGCTTAAACGGATAACGTTGTCCAACGAACTCGTCCTGGGCATTGGTAAAATGAACATGTATACCAAATTTCATCAAAATCGGACGACATTTACTCAAGTTATCGTCGCACGTTTCAGGATTCGCGGACACACAGACCGACAGACAGACAGACACGGAACCAAAAATGTTCCCTGATGTCTGAAACGGATTTCTGTCTTGGAATTTTTAAAATCGGAGGCTTAAAACTTTTTTGTTCTCAAAAGTGAACGCAATACTTCCGTTACCTTCGGTAAGCTCGGAAGTAATATATAATGGAATTTAATTGTAACTTTTTGTTTTAATTAGTTATTTTGTTTCTCACTCACTTTAACCCTATTTTATCACTCACTTAGTTTGTTTCTTTATTCATATTCTAATCTAAATCATTAACGCCAAAAGGAGTAATCAATGGATTATTATTTTATCATGTAATTCACCATCCGAAAAACAATTTATCACATAACATTTATTACTTATAAAATTAAAAATGTATGAAGTTGCAATATATATATATATATATAATATATATATATATAATATAGTTTTTATTTTTATACAATACTTTTTGTAATACATCGTGAAATTATTTTTATAAACTTTATCTATGTGTGTTTTAAATGTAGTTTACTATCCGGGGGGGGGGGGGGGGGGGGTGGATTCTGCAACATTGAAACCTCCCATACCAAGTTTATATATATTTAACGTTATTAAAGATGCTCGCGAAGCTTGTCAACGTGAATATTATATAATTTAAGTTGTAAAATTACAAAAAGTTGATTTTGCTTCCGAGCTTACCGTAGGTAACGGAAGCATTGTGTTCACTTTTTAGAACGAAAAACTTTTATGCCTCCGATTTTAAAAATTCCAAGACAGAAATCCGTTTCAGACATCAGGGAACATTTTTGGTCTCGTGTCTGTCTGTCTGTCTGTCTGTCGGTCTGTGTGTCCGCGAATTATGAAACGTGCGACGATAACTTGAGTAAATGTCGACCGATTTTGATAAAATTTGGTAGACAATTCCATTTTACCAATGCCCAGGACGAGTTCGTTGGACAACGTTATCCGTCCAAGCGTTCACGAGCAAAGCTCGCGTAAACGTGAACTTCAAATTTAAAATTGGAATTTTAGGTCGGAAAAAAATCTAACTTCATCTATTCAATGAGACAAACATTTTTTTCAAATAATTTTTTTTAGTAAAACCAACAGCGACACCGCTATGAAGTGTTAAAGATGGCTAAAACTATTAATAGTTTTTACTCAATAAACAATATAATAATTTGAATGTTAATATAACAATAAAGTACATGATAGGATGCGAGGAAGCTATGTGCCACACTAATTGGCAGTCTATTTTATTTACTACAACTCTAAATGCGATGTGGTATCTGTTTGGTTCTTTGATTATGTCGAAATCCAAACAGAGTGTCACGATTATTGCTTTCGGACTGCTGAAATAACTTTTATTAGACTTAGATATAGATGTAGATGTAGATTTAGATGTAGATGCAAAGCCTTTAGGCAGACTGGCCGTAGATTTAGGATCAGTCTAGATACAAAATGTTAGTCGAGATATAGATGTAGATGTAGATTTAGATGTAGATACAAAGCCTTTAGGCAGACTGGCCGTAGATTTAGGATCAGTCTAGATACAAAATGTTAGTCGAGATATAGATGTGATGTAGATTTAGATGTAGATGCAAAGCCTTTAGGCAGACTGGCCGTAGATTTAGGATCAGTCTAGATACAAAATGTTAGTCGAGATATAGATGTAGATGTAGATGTAACGAGGTGAATAAACACACACTAAAAAACGTACCTTTCAAATTGTATGTATATTGTTATTTTAAGTTATATAGATACTTTATAAACGTACATACAATTACTTAAATACTTTAGATGTAAGAATCACTGGAATTAAATTTAGATGTGAACATATGAATGCCTAAAAGGACACTGGTTAGAGACGGGAGGTACACACACTCGAGAGTGAGTGATGCATGGTAGGGGAAGAATAAGGAACAAAGAAGCCTATTCAAGTCTATGTTAAAAACAGAAAAAAACACTAACAACTTTTATTAGACTTACCGTGTGTAAAGGGTTTTTAAGTCGGTTCGTATATTCCATCCAAGCTTACCGAAGGCAACGGAAGCTGTGTAAGAATGTGATCTTTGCTGAAGATCGAAAACTTTTTACATCTTCGATTTTCATTATTCCAAGATAAAAAAAAATCCTTTTTTGCCATCAGGGAACACTTTTTAGGGACCAACAATAGGCCATTTATAACCTACCATCAAAATTTCATTAAAATCGAACGAGTTGTTATTAAGATATGTTAGTTCGCAAAAATTGAGTGACAGACAGAAAGTCAGATTGGCAGACCAATACAGAACAAAAATGTTCCGTGATAATATTTGAAGCAGATGTCATCTTGGAATTTTTGAAATTGGAGATATAAAATAATTTCGATCTTTAGCTATTTTTAGATAGGTCACTTAGCTTCCGTTACCTTTGGTAAGCTCGGAAGCAAAAAACATTCAATACACAATTAAATTATTAATAATTTGCGCAACATCGTTACTGGAGAAAAACAAAAATGATAAAGCCCAGCTCGACAATTTACGACAAAAAGAATAATGTTGTCCAATTAAAAGAAAATCAGTTTCTAAGAATGGTTTGGTAAGAATTAAATTAGTTTTTCCTTTTCCACAGGACCACTACCTCCTGCTTATTCTTTCACCTCCAACTTGCAAAGATGTAATTAAAAACCTGGATCCTCTTACAGTGTCACCGGGTGGAAGGTTACGCGTAATTAGTTTTGCACTTCCCACAGGGAACCGTCTCCCACTCCAAAACAAACTAAATTAAATTAGTTTCTTTAGCCTACTTCCTATTTTATATATATATATATATTTTTTTTTTTTTCGTTCTTTATGAGAAGGGATCTCTCTTAAAGGTCTTTACCACCCGGGATATAATTAAGGTTTCCTTATACTCTTTTAACATCCTTTCTTCTTCCGTTGGTGTTCTAAGTTAGTCTCTGGGCATTTTGTCGTATTTATTTTTTTCCCTTCCATTTTCTTTTACCTTTGATATTTTTTTTGTCTTTATTTAATTTTCCTTAGAGAAAAATTCTAGATTGAACATAAAAGTGTAATTATGTCATTTCTCTGCGTAAGTTCAGTATTCGGTCACACAACAGCGTCATCGCTTACAAACTCACAATTTGATAAATAACTCAAACTCACTTTGACGTAGGTCAAAGTTTGGACTTCTGTTTTGAAATCGGAGATATAAAAAGATGTTCGTTCTTCAGAATGATCACATACCCTCCATTACCTTCGGTAAGCTCAGACCAAAAAACATAAAATAATAATAATTAAATTATTAATAATATGTACATAATCGATCGTTTCTGAAATAAATATAAAAATGACAAAGCTTCTCGACGATTTACGAAAGAAGAATAAATTCTCCTCCTCTACGAATGTTTATTTTTGTATTTTGTAACAAGTCCTTCTTCCATTTGTACTTCCAAGGCGATAAAAGGCCACGTAATTTCTAGATACCATTATGTCCTTTTATTTCTATTAAAAACCACGTCTATTTCTAGATACCATTGTAACTCCATCATCCATTTGTACTTCCATAGTGATGAGTGATGAAAGACCACGTATATTTCTAGATTCTATTATAAGTCCTTCTTCCATGGTGATAAAAGACCACGTCTATTTCTAGATACCCTTATAAGTCCTTCTTCCATTTGTACTTCCATGGTGATAAAAGACCACGTCTATTTCTAGATGCCCTTATAAGTCCTTCTTCCATTTGTACTTCCATGGTGATAAAAGACCACGTCTATTTCTAGATACCCTTATAAGTCCTTCTTCCATTTGTACTTCCATGGTGATAAAAGACCACGTCTATTTCTAGATACCCTTATAAGTCCTTCTTCCATTTGTACATCCATGACAATAAAAGACCACGTCTATTTCTAGATACCATTATAAGTCCTTCTTCTATTTGCACTTCCATAGTGATAAATGACCACGTTTATTTCTAGATACCCTTATAAGGCCTTCTTCCATTTGTACTTCCATGGTGATGAAAGACCACGTCTATTTCTAGATGCCGTTATAAGTCCTCATTCCAATTTTACTTTTTATGACGATTTCATGACAACGTCTATTTTTAATCCCGTTATAAGTCCTTATTCCGTTTGTATTTTCATGGTGATATAAAAATTGCCATTGTGTTGATCATGATGACTATCTAACGCTAAAAGAAAAAAAAGTTACAGAACATAAGCTGTAATATTGTGGGAACATTATGAAACAAGAAAGTTCATCTAAACCTATACCAATGTTTTACTTTGCTGTGTTTGAAAATACACACCCTTGTTTCTGATCTCATGAGCGTGTAACCACCTAAACATGAGGCACATCAGGATGGTAAGTCATCAAAGTCAAGAAAGCAGTTAGCAAGAGACCGTAAGTTCATCCATTCCAGACCTTGTATTGTTCTTTAGAGATCAAAGGCGAAATGGGAAATAGCTGCCTGGAAAAATCCAAGGAAAATACAACGATACAATGTACCTTTCATTTAACTCTCTGACTTACGGACTACCCACTTTAGTGATATTTTAAGTCTCCACATATAGAGAAACATTGTATATTTGATGGATACTGATTTTCTTTGATTATGCATTTAAGTAGAACAAAAGTTATCTCATTTTGAAAGACTTGTTACATTTTTTGTTATCGACCGTAGAAGGAACAAGATTTCTTGGACATAATTAAACCGTTATAGCAACCACCGTTATACAACTTATACTAGACATAAAAATGTCTTTTAGTACCTTATGACGCCAATGAGAGCCAATAGTATCAGTATCAGATAAAGCTTTGAAAGTAGGCGACAAATTATTATCCAAATAGAAGCACTAGCTAGAAGCAAATTAAAAAAAAGCAGCAATAAATAGACCACCAATTAGTGTGGCACATAGCTTCTTCGCATCCTGTCACGCACTTTATTGATTTTATGCTTTTACAAGCCATTAATGTTTAATTTACTTGTTTTCCCAGTTTTGACAAAAATGTTTTGATTTTTTACATGAATTAAAGTATCAATTTAGCAAAATGTAAAATTAATCTGGTGCTATCTGCGGTCTACTTTCGATAAATCATCCAAATTTCATAAATAACAGATGAGTACTTTTGAAGATATAGGATATAGGTGTAAATAAATGTACGTTTGTGAGCATGTTGAAGAAAAATAATGACCGCAGAAGGTTGAAACTTATATGGGACCAACAATGTGCCAATTATGACCTACCATACAAATATAATTTATACAAGTAGTTTTTAAGATATGTTGGTTCGCAAAAATTGAGCGATAGACAGACCGACAGACCGTCAGACCGACAAACATACACGGAAGCAGAAATGTTCTCTGATGTCTAAAACGGATTTCTGTCTTGGAATTTATGAAATCGGAGACATAAAATATTTTCGTTCTTCAGAACAATCACATAGCTTTCGTTACCTTTGGTAAGCTCGGAAGCAAAAATAGGATTTAACTTACATTATCATCAATATTTATTCTAAGAACCAATTTTAAAATAATAAAAATCAACATTCATTTTTATTTTATTTACTAGACTAGACAATTACATGTTTGTAATACTGTTAAGTTAATATTTCTAAATTTAGTGTACAATTATTATGTTTTAGATCTTACAAGAAATTTCTACGTTACTACCAGAAGCAGAAAGGTCGCAGATATTAGATGACATCCAAAGAATCAGTAAAGAACTAAGAAGACCACGAAGGGCATATCACACTGTCTCGTCAAGAAGAGATATAGCTACTTACAGGTAAGGTTTAACAAAAAATTGAAAATTATTATTTTTAGATGTAT
This sequence comes from Gerris lacustris, assembly GCA_951217055.1. Taxonomy (NCBI): domain Eukaryota; kingdom Metazoa; phylum Arthropoda; class Insecta; order Hemiptera; family Gerridae; genus Gerris; species Gerris lacustris. Next base: position 54,203,678 of record OX578284.1, on the reverse strand, counting down.
CATTACAATCAACTTCAAATATTCATATGAGCAATGAAACACACCATCAACCGATTTTCGTGAAACTAACTTATACAGGAATGTAAGAGGTTTAGTTCAATAAACAAACAACGTGTTCACCCAACAAATTGTAATTTAAACAATTGACCGGTTTCGGCTGTTCAGTTGAAGGCTGGTTCAGCCTTCTTCAGAAAATCTAGAGGTTACTATCTAGTCAACTTGTATTTTTACTTGTACTTTCGAAGTCGATCCAGTAACCTTTAGAATATCTGAATAAGAATGCTTTGGAACATCCGAAACCAGTCAATTGTTTTAATTACTATTTTTTGTGTGAAGGCCAACAACGTAATTGAACTGCACCTCTTGCATGATGAGTCTAAAGCAAACGAAAATCAAGTCATGTTATTCGTCGGTTTTAACTCATTAATTCTTTTTAATTTCTCATACTCTTGTATAGGGTCATCAAGTAAGGTAACAGGGATTTTAAAACCAAGTTGCCATTGAAGTTGACACACAGTCATTACTTTTTACAAAGTTGTCTATCGAATCTACTAGTTTGTTCAAGTTTGTTGGGTGAGGTTTTTGGGTATAAAATGAGTATTGTAATTACCCTCGTATTATAAACCTCGTTATTATAATGAATTATGTTAAGAAAAGGCCCGTCCCACGTGTAATCTATTTTTATTTTATTTTACACCAACATAAAATTTCAATTACCATTCTATCCACAGACAATAAATATTGACTTTCACTTGGCATATTGATAACAAGGTTGACAACCAAGTTCAAAATCGTCTAAAGCGGCCTTTAGACAGCTCATGAAAGGGTCTGTAAATGCCCCCAGTGACTTCAAGGTCAACGCAGTGACAAATATGAAGACCCGTGTAGTGGTTATAAAGACTCTCGTTAATTTCGATCAGATCGCTTGCTTATAGCTGTACTCCTGCCATTATACTTTGTTATTATGACAACGCGGGAAAATCGAAAAAAAAACGGGAGGGGAAAACGTGGGTCGGGGCAACTAGGCAAACAAAAACATCACTGGGACCTTTTTCCCCTCACATAGGTTGGCCAATCTGAGCTGTCATATTTACAAAGTACATCAAGTGCTATTGACAACTAAATACATGGATACCTTTTTCGATAGAACAAAGACTATGTCTATATTTGTTAGTCCAGGAGATAGCGTACAAAGAGAAGTGTCTGACTAACATCAAGCTAGAATTTTGTGTATAAGTAAATCTTTTGGTACGTTTTATGAATATGTGGTCGGCTAAGTTCGTCCGCGGGACATTGTTGGGTGTTGGTGGACAATGTGATTTTCATGTTCCTGAGTACGAAATTAGTTAGTAGACCAAAAATCAAGTTGATGTTAGTTTGTCACTTAATAGGTTAGTTAGTCAAATATTTCTCCAAATCAAGTATATACCCTATTAAGTGACAAATTACCATCAACTTGATTTTTGGTCTACTAACTAATTTCGTAATCAGGAACATGAAAATCACATTGTCCACCAACACCCAACAATGTCCCGCGGACGAACTTAGCCGACCACATATTCTTAAAACGGACCAAAAGATTTACTCAAGCCTAGTCCACACCAGTAGACACGTTGCGAGACATGTCTCGCAACGTATCTATAGACATCTGCTGAGACCGTCTATGGTCTAGGTCTAGCGTCCACACTTGTAGATACGTTGCGCAACATGCCTAACGTTGCACCATGACTACCATTTAGAATGGAAAACCGTAGACATGCGATTTTTGGTCTAGCAACGAGACCGTAGACTGTAGACGCCGTTTGTCTAGCCGATGTCTATAGACAAATCGCTAGACATGTCTCTGAGACCAAAATTGTGCAACATGTCTACTTGTGTGGACAAGGCTTTATACACAAAATTCTAGCTTGATTTTTGTCAGACACTTTTTTGCACGCTATCTTCTGGACTACGAGAATATAGCCTTATCTTGGATTATCAATAAAAGATTCTAAATTCATTTTAACGTTGTGAAATTACTTTGTTATGCTCTTTCTTTTGTTTGTTCAATTCAGATCTAAGTATAGCGGTATTGATGGATGCTCAATCGTAGAAGAGATCTCAAAGACAGGTACTATAGGAAGTAATGTTCTTTCTACAGTAGCTTCTAACAGCTTCGTTAACTTAGGTAACTTCAGTACTGGTACTTTAATGGACACCTGTAGAGCTGCTAGAAGAAGAGCTCCAACAGCTCAGGTGACTAACCCTTCGTTCTTCGAGCCACCTGAACCAGCAGGCCCATGGTTTGGATCAGTCACCAATGTTAACCGGGAAATGGTCCATGTAAGACAGAGTACTAAGAGATCCAACTCAAGAAGAAGCAATCTAATCACCAAATTATAATGTTAAAAAATCATAAAATGATTTATTTTTATTGCACTCGCAGTAAGGCAATAATACAATTATTAAACTATTCTTAATAAATTGTATATGTCTATAGGTCTTTAAATACAAGTTATAAATCATTATTAACAATAAGTAGAATGAATAATAGAATGAAAATATAACATAAAACGGCCTAAATATAAGCTTTCAAGAGTTTTGGTTCTCTTAAGACTAGAAACTGTTAGCTATCAATGAGTAAAGTTCAGAAACCTGTCAATTCATATGCGCTGAGTGCTGAAACCTTAGCTACGGATTAGATTATAACCACTTGCAGTTAAAAGATGGTTTTACCTGAATAAAAAAAATTGTGAACTGATAGATTTTGATTACTTTACTTCAGTCTAGAATAACAATACTGCTCAATTATTCAGAAGTTAAAGATCAGCACTCTCAATTTTAATGTCAACAAAAACAATTTGATGGATAAAGCAACAAGGTGACTTAAGACAAGTTTGATAGCTACTTTAACATTCCATTTTATCAACTACAAAGTCTGGAATGGAAGAAAAGTACTAAAACAGAAATAGTAAAGTATGCTAATGCGGCAGTCAACATTAGGTTTGTACCAACATCACTTCAAACTACAGTCTATAAGATTAGAGTTGGCACAATCGAAGGCGGGAAAAAATGTTGAGAGGGAAACGATTCTATTGGTCCGCCATCTTGAATGCAACTTTAGAAAATAAATGCCCTACCCTACCCCTGTTCCACAAAAAAAATATAACATGGAAACACTGATTTTCCCTTTTTATAACCCCAAAACTACCTCCACGTTTGTTGTTTCCCGCTTTCAATTGTGCCAACTCTAATCATATAGACTGTAGTTTGAAACTGTCCGACGCATGCGCATCGGACCACAATTGAATGTTTTTCCTAATGCGCATGCGTTGGACAGTTTCAAACTAGTTTGAAGTGTTGTTGGAACAGACCTATTACTTTTTTACCAAATGGTAAAGTAAAGAAATCGCAGTTTACTTTTCGTGAAAACTTTTCCGTTTTGTTTTCTTAAGAAATTTATTTATGAAATGAATTTAATAATATTGTTATTATTAATTTATTTAAGAAATTTATTTAATAATTTATCCAGCAATTATAACAAAAACAATTTTATGGATAGCGCAGTAGGGTGACTAAAGACAAGTTTAGTAGCTACTAAAACATTTTGGTATTTTTTCTAAATACCAAGTCTTTTTTCTAAATACCAAGTCTGGAATGGAAGAAAGTACAAAAACAAAAATAGTAAATTATGCTAATGGTAATCAAAATTACTTTATCAAATTGATAAAGTACAAGAAGTCACAATTTTTGGTTCGTAAAAACTCTTCTGTCTTGTTTTCATAAGAAAATACCAATTTAAAAATTTATCCAGCAATTTTAACTTTTTTGTACCTAATGTTCCCCATTATTACAATTTATGGTACATGCATTTTGAATTTAAGTTAGTAGTGTAATACACCACTGGCTTATCCTTTTATACAATCAAGAAAAGAATAACATAAATCACAAAAATGAATATTAATCTGAACAATAATAATATAATATTACTCTCGACATAAATTAATAATGAATATAATTTAAAAAATAACAACTAGTTTAGGAGACATCGCTATATTATTGTCTTTGATTCGTGATTTAAAATATCGAATATATTATGACTACTTTATAACCTTCATTATCCTGATAATCAGATATTATAGTAGAATTTTTTCCCACGGTGTCTCTGTGGAAAACGGAATGTTGTTCCTATGTTGCCAAATATTTTAATGTTGTACCTTTAAATATTTCTTTTAAATAAAATAAATCAGAGTGTAACACTGGACATTTGATAATGGCCAGTTTCTATTTGTTTAATTCCTTCCCCAATTTACTTAGAGATACCATGGGGAAAAACCCAACTATATAATGAGTAGTTTTGCACCTGAAATGTAGCTACTATTAGTAGTTATTTGTAGAAAAACATATTTTGTAAATTAAATAAAAATAAATAATTGGATATTAAAAAAAAGTATAATAATAATTATCATATACGAACCATCTATAGAGCGTAAGATATTATATAGAGAAGGCTCCATTAAGTTATTAAATGCATTGAAAGTACATAGAAATTAAAATATAATTTATTCAAATTATTAGAAGCTTTAATTGATTCTTTATAATGAGAAGCTTTAATTGATTCTTTATAATGAGAAGCTTTAATTGATTCTTTATAATGAGAAGCTTTAATTGATTCTTTATAATGAGAAGCCTTAATTGATTCTTTATAATCAGAAGCTTTAATTGATTCTTTATAATCAGAAGCTTTAAATGATTCTATATAATTTGAAGCTTCAATTGATTCTTTATAATCAGAAGCTTTAATTGATTCTTTATAATAAGAAGCTTTAATTGATTCTTTATAATCAGAAGCTTTAATTGATTCTTTATAATGAGAAGCATTAATTGATTCTTTATAATTAGATGCTTCAATTGATTCTTTATAATGAGAAGCTTTAATTGATTCTTTATAATCAGAAGCTTTAATTAATTCTTTATAATCAGAAGCTTTAATTGATTCTTTATAATCAGAAGCTTTAATTGATTCATTATAATGAGAAGCTTTAATTGATTCTTTATAATCAGAAGCTTTAATTAATTCTTTATAATCAGAAGCTTTAATTGATTCTTTATAATCAGAAGCTTTAATTGATTCTTTATAATCAGAAGCTTTAATTAATTCTTTATAATCAGAAGCTTTAATTGATTCTTTATAATCAGAAGCTTTAATTGATTCTTTGTAATGAGAAGCATTAATTGATTCTTTATAATCAGAAGCATTAATTGATTCTTTATAATCAGAAGCTTTAATTGATTCTTTATAATCAGAAGCTTTAATTGATTCTTTATAATCAGAAGCTTTAATTAATTCTTTATAATCAGAAGCTTTAATTGATTCTTTATAATCAGAAGCTTTAATTGATTCTTTGTAATGAGAAGCATTAATTGATTCTTTATAATCAGAAGCATTAATTGATTCTTTATAATCAGAAGCTTTAATTGATTCTTTATAATCAGAAGCTTTAATTGATTCTTTATAATCAGAAGCTTTAATTAATTCTTTATAATCAGAAGCTTTAATTAATTCTTTATAATCAGAAGCTTTAATTGATTCTTTATAATCAGAAGCTTTAATTGATTCTTTTAATCAAAAGCTTTAATTAATTCTTTATAATTAGAAGCTTTAATTGATTCTTTATAATCAGAAGCTTTAATTAATTCTTTATAATTAGAAGCTTTAATTGATTCTTTATAATCAGAAGCTTTAATTGATTCTTTATAATTAGAAGCTTTAATTGATTCTTTATAATGAGAAGCTTTAATTGATTCTTTATAATGAGAAGCTTTAATTGATTCTTTATAATGAGAAGCCTTAATTGATTCTTTATAATGAGAAGCTTTAATTGATTCTTTATAATCAGAAGCTTTAAATGATTCTATATAATTTGAAGCTTCAATTGATTCTTTATAATCAGAAGCTTTAATTGATTCTTTATAATAAGAAGCTTTAATTGATTCTTTATAATCAGAAGCTTTAATTGATTCTTTATAATGAGAAGCATTAATTGATTCTTTATAATTAGATGCTTCAATTGATTCTTTATAATGAGAAGCTTTAATTGATTCTTTATAATCAGAAGCTTTAATTAATTCTTTATAATCAGAAGCTTTAATTGATTCTTTATGATCAGAAGCTTTAATTGATTCATTATAATGAGAAGCTTTAATTGATTCTTTATAATCAGAAGCTTTAATTAATTCTTTATAATCAGAAGCTTTAATTGATTCTTTATAATCAGAAGCTTTAATTGATTCTTTATAATCAGAAGCTTTAATTAATTCTTTATAATCAGAAGCTTTAATTGATTCTTTATAATCAGAAGCTTTAATTGATTCTTTGTAATGAGAAGCATTAATTGATTCTTTATAATCAGAAGCATTAATTGATTCTTTATAATCAGAAGCTTTAATTGATTCTTTATAATCAGAAGCTTTAATTGATTCTTTATAATCAGAAGCTTTAATTAATTCTTTATAATCAGAAGCTTTAATTGATTCTTTATAATCAGAAGCTTTAATTGATTCTTTGTAATGAGAAGCATTAATTGATTCTTTATAATCAGAAGCATTAATTGATTCTTTATAATCAGAAGCTTTAATTGATTCTTTATAATCAGAAGCTTTAATTGATTCTTTATAATCAGAAGCTTTAATTAATTCTTTATAATCAGAAGCTTTAATTAATTCTTTATAATCAGAAGCTTTAATTGATTCTTTATAATCAGAAGCTTTAATTGATTCTTTTAATCAGAAGCTTTAATTGATTCTTTATAATCAGAAGCTTTAATTAATTCTTTATAATCAGAAGCTTTAATTGATTCTTTATAATCAGAAGCTTTAATTGATTCTTTTAATCAGAAGCTTTAATTAATTCTTTATAATTAGAAGCTTTAATTGATTCTTTATAATCAGAAGCTTTAATTAATTCTTTATAATTAGAAGCTTTAATTGATTCTTTATAATCAGAAGCTTTAATTGATTCTTTATAATCAGAAGCTTTAATTGATTCTTTTAATCAGAAGCTTTAATTAATTCTTTATAATTAGAAGCTTTAATTGATTCTTTATAATCAGAAGCTTTAATTAATTCTTTATAATTAGAAGCTTTAATTGATTCTTTATAATCAGAAGCTTTAAATAATTCATTATAATCAGAAGCTTTAATCGATTCTTTTATAATCAGAAGCTTTAATTGCTTCTTTATAATCAGAAGCTTTAATTGATTCTTTATAATCAGAAGCTTTAATTGATTCTTTTAATCAGAAGCTTTAATTAATTCTTTATAATTAGAAGCTTTAATTGATTCTTTATAATCAGAAGCTTTAAATAATTCATTATAATCAGAAGCTTTAATGATAATAATTTATAATCTACCATAATATGAAATAAGTATTTAAGTAACGATAATTATCTTCTTGAAGGTGAATTCACTTAGCTAAAAGCTTAGCTAGAATAAGCTTGTTGTTAGTCAAAAGCTAGGGGTACTTAAGGTTTGTTCCAACCATACTTCAAACTGGTTTGGAACTGTCCGACGCATGCGCATCGGACCACATTTGAACGTCTTTTGCTAATGCACATGCGTCGTACAGTTTGAAACTAGTTTTGAACTAGTTTGAGGTGTGGTTGGAACAAACCTTTAAAATTAAAAATACTGCCTATAGAGATGTGTATTTTAAGTAATCAGTAATTAGTAGAGCCTTTTATCTCTATAAATCTTACTCTTAATGCTGGGCTGCTTTTATATACGCAAACAAATCTGATATGATGTTTTTGTGGTAGTTTTGAATTTGTGGTATTTATAAGAAACGAAATATATTTGTGAAACTAGGTGGAAAATAGGCGGAATATATTTGTATTGAAACATTTAATAAATTACATTTTTTAAAAAAGATTTTAACTCAACAATGATTTAAATCTCTTATTTTTTTGCTTTTTATAAATAATCACACCAACTTGTTTATTGAAAAGAAAAGAAAAAATCAAATGAACTACCACTAAACACTGTTTTGATTGCGTGTATAATATCAACCTTTACACAAACTCACACTTCATTTCCTTTCCCAAACAAATAACAGGTATGTTCAGAGTCGAGGTATGCGGCACAGTTTCCCTGGATTAATCGACACAGCAATATAATCTAACATTTTATAAAAGGAAAAGAAACACTGCAACATGAAGATTTGTAAAAATAAACACGACTCTACAAGCACGCAGAACTGCGAGAAAGCAAGCAACAAAGAAATGGTACATTCACTAAAAAACCTTTACTTTATGTTATCTTAGTCATTTAATCTTGATTTTGTTTCTGATAAGGTAAATTAATCAAGAAATAATTAACTAGATAAATTAAGGAGTTTAAAAACGGATACTTCATAAATAAGTGTATAATTTGGAATTTGGCTTACGATTTTTTTTCCGAGCTTACCAAAAGTAACGGAAGCTACATGATCGTTCTGAAGAACGAACATTTTTTATGACTCCAATTTCAAAAATTCCAAGACAGAAACCCATCTCAGATAGGAACACTTTTGGTTCCGTGTCTGTCTGTCAGTAACTCAATTTTAGTGAACCAACATATCTTAAAAACTACTCATCCGATTTTAATGAAATTTAGATGGTAGGTTATGATTAGCTCATTGTTGATCCCATATAAGTTTCAAAAATCTGTTCCAGTTTGTTTCTCTTCCACCAGCGTACAAACATACATTTATTTACACCTATATCATCAAAAGCACTTATCTAATTTTTATGAAATTTGATTGATTTATGATGGTTTTGCTGTAAGTAGCCCGTAGATCAATTTCAACCGTCTGCGCTCCAAGTTTTACTAAATTGATACTTTAATTAATGTAAAAAATCAAAACAATTTTGAATTTTTTAAAAACGGGGGAAAATTAAATAAATTTGACAATAATAGGTTTTGAATAGTATAAAATCATTTAAGTATACAAAATTGAACGCGTGGAAGCTATGTGCCACACTAATTGGCAGATTTTTTTTTTTTTTCTTTATTTGGTATTGGCTTTACACCATACAACCATGATTGTCTTTAATGTTAGGAACACTAAATTTTAATTTTTCCTTTTCTTCAAACACGCTTATAATTCATCATAATACTCTCAATTTTCGCTCCTGAAGAGAATTTAGCTACCCGGGGGCATTTTAGCATGTTGTTAAAAAGTAGTTTTCTATTATCGTCAAATTTTTTAAACTTTTTAATAATGTGCTTTATTTCTCCTAATTCGTTACACGTTCGACACTGATTAGTCTCTGCCCTTTTGATTATATGTAAATATTTGGGACAGATTCCGTGGTTACTCCCCAAACGATTGGTTGTATGTAGTTATAAATTCTTTATTAAGTTAATTACCATGGTTTAGAGACAATGTCCTCTTCTGACCGACACAAGTGTGCTTTAGCGTTGTTTTCTACTTCATCATTCCACACTCTTTCTGTACGGTCTTTTCTGCACTCAGCATCGCGTCGTTGGGTGTTATTTTCATCTCCAGATAAATTGAATCCTTTGTTTCACCTCTTGCCAGGGTGTCTCTCATTTCATTTTCTCAACAGTTCCTCTGCTTATTAATTGAAGCGAGCTTCCTATATTTAACCAAATATGCTCCGTGTCTGAAACGTACGACGATAACTTGAGTAAAAGTTGACCAATTTTGATGAAATTTAGTACACATGTTCATTTTACCAATGCTCAGGACGAGTTTGTTGGACAACATTGTCTGCCCAAGTGTACGCGCGCAACACTCGCGTAAACGTGTGCTTCAAAATTCAAATTGGAAATTTTTAAATTTATCTATTCGAAGAGACAAACCTTTTTTACACATAAAATTTTTTAGTAAAACTAACAGCGACACTGCTATGAAGTGTTAAAGATCGCTAAAACTATTAAAGCGGACCTAAATGTTTAAAATAAGAAAACCATGTTTTTACCGATATCTTAAGTTCTAACGTAACTATTTTATTTTACGATTTTGGTAGTATTCATACTACGGAAAGATTAAATTTTAATTTAAATCAAATTATAATTATTATTAACTACGGGAAACAGACAGAGAAAAATACACTCCAGCGCCGGGATTTGAACCACGGGCCTCTATATTTCCAATATAGCTCTCTACCAACTAAGCTACACAGGAGAATGATTTTCTCTGACATTAATGATAGCTTGTCCCGAATTTAAGCTTTCAATTTTCCACAAATCTGAGAAGTCAACATTAATGAGATAGAACTAGACTGAGAAATATCGCTTATAATTATAAAGTACCCAATTAGTACCTGTACCTAGTACAATCAATTAGAAATTCATATTACAGCTTTAGTATTATTCAGGAATCGCTGATAAAAACACCAGTTTATCTTCCACAAAAAACTTAAATTATGAAAAAGAATTAAAAAGGAACTATCTTACAATACTGAAGAATTAAAGGTAACAAATCGATTATTATCTTAATTTTCCTAAAACTTAACCAACGACATGTGTTTTTTTTTTTTTTATAAAAAAAGGACAATCAAAAGACAGAAAATATATAAAGGACCATAAGAATGCGGGAAAATGTGTGAGGAAAAGAGATAAAAACAATAAAGAAAATGGGAAGAGGCAATACATTTACCACCCATTCAATTTAGGCCCTTTCCCTTCCTCCTCGGTCTGGTTTTAAAACTCTAAGGGCTCTAACTCACAATCGGAGTCCCCTCACCAGCCTCCAAAGGCAGATTTATCGTTTAATCCTTCCATCCAGAATTACACAAATAATCGTTTTCAAGAACAAAAGGTCTATTCCAACACTGATCTAGAAAATCCCGACACCAAAACAAGACTTATTGGAGTCTCTAGAACCATTATATTTTTTTATAATGTTACTATATATAAAGTATTTTCTTAAGGTGGAGACACACCTGAGCATTCGCCCCGAATGAGCATGCGTTTCCGTTCGGCTCGTCCTCTCCATATCTAAGCGATTCGGGGCGAACGCATGCTCATTCGGGGGCGAACGCATGCTCATTCGGGGGCGAATGCATGCTCATTCGGGGCGAATGCTCAAGTGTGTCACCACCTTTACTTTTATTTTAATCATATTGATAATTAATGAAGAATGTATTGAAATTATCTTCCGGAAATTTTAAATTTATATGCATTTTATTTGTAAAAAAATGTTTAAAGAATTCTACTTACGTTTTGAAAGATTTTTTTTTAATTTAATTTATTTAGCATTCTCTAGCCTCTAGAATAATTTTTGTTCGTTTCCTTTTTAGTGTAATCATTATCGATATGCACGAGATATATATTCGTAGAATTCAAAAACCACCGACTGACTCATCACGATTCCTCTGTAACCATTGAATCTATGACCATCAAATGTTATAGGTAAGTTCCTTATACACCCTATGGTAAATTCCTTATACCCTAGACCCTAGGTCCTAGGTGCTCACTTAAAAAATAAATTGTTTGCATTCCGCCATCTTGATTCTACAACAAGATGATTAAGAATTAAGCTCAGACTGACCTTTTGAAGTTTGGAAGTTTTTACTCAGGAAAGGGCCTAATATTCCATCATTTTCTATATTATCAGGGGGTGGGGAGGAGGGTACATAAGGTATCCCCCGAATTAAGCTTTCAATTTTCCCACAAGTCATGGAATCGACATTTACGATAATAGAACTAGACCGAGAAGTAACTCTTAATAATTATAAAGTATCCAATTAGTATCTGTACCTAGTACAATCAATTAGAAATTCAATTTTTAAGTTTTTGGTAGTATTCATACTACGGAACGTTAAAATTTTAATTTAATTCAAATTATAATTATTACTATCAACGGGAGACAGACAGAGAAAATGGACTTCAGCGCCGGGACTTCTATATTTCCAGTACAGACGCTCTAACCAACTAAACAACACTGGAGAATAATGTGGTTCGAATCCCGGTGCTGGAGTCTATTTTTTTCTGTCTGTCTCCCGTTGATAATAATAATAATAATTTGATTTAAATAAAAATTTAAACTTTCCGTAGTATGAATACTACCAAAAACTTAAAAAATGAATTTCTAATTGACTGTACTAGGTACAGGTACTAATTGGGTACTTTATAATTATAAGCGTTATTTCTCGGTCTAGTTCTATTATCGTAAATGTCGATTCCTAGACTTATGAAAAATTGAAAGCTTAATTCGGGACTAGGTATCGTTAGCGACAGAGGGAAAATAGGAACGTTTAATAAATATTAAGTATATTAAATTATATTACTATACATTTAATTTAATAAATATTAGGTATATTAAATTATATTACTATACATTTAATTTAATAAATATTAGGTATATTAAATTATATTACTATACATACATATTACTAGCTCCTTGATTTTTATTTGCCATATTCATATCAAAGGACACAAAGTTTCATAATAATGAAATTTGAACAAATTATGTTTAAATATTCTATAATATAATTTGTGTATGACGTTCAGGGGTAGGATTATATTCATATAATACTTATTGTTTTTGTGAAAGAAAATAAGTGAGTATCATATATTCGAAGCACTTTAATTATACAAGGTTAACAATGGGTATTTGAATTTATTATTTTATTACATAATTCTAAACGATATAAAATTGATTTATATTTTATTTTATACCTATGTAACCATTAGTTCTGGTAGGACCGAGGAATCAATTTTTAGGGTTTCGTGGTCATCCTAGAACCCCTTGAATTACCAAAATGCTTTCGGTAATTCGTCTGTCCGTCCGTCGCATCTTGGAGTACATTTCCCGACCTACTGTACCTAGAGATTTGAAATTTAGTATACAAGTTAAACTTCTATGCCTAAAAAAAGGGAAAATATTGCGAACTTAAACACTCAAAATTTCTTCGAGCGCAATATTTTATATTTTTTGTAATTTTTAGGGTTCGTAGGCAAAACCAAGGACCCTTATATTTTCCTGCGTGTGTCTGTCCGTACGTCCTGTCGCCTGCTCTCACGGCTACACTTTTCGTCCGATCACTTTGAAATTTGGCATCTATGTGTCTTGTACCTGCCCACATATATTTTAAAAATATAGCGACTTAAAAAAAATATTTTCAAAAAAATTAGGGTAAAAAAAACTTAAGGGTTAAAATTTTTTTATTTTTTTTCGACACCGTGAGGGGTATCATATGAAAGGGTACGTCGAGCTGATTACAAAAATATAGAATTCTTTGGTTATAACTTTGATAGGGCGAGCGTAGGCAAGTTTGAAGTGGGTGTGAAACGTGTCCCCCCCCCCCTCTATCTCGCTTATGTGAAGTGCAAAAAATCTGAAAAAATTCCTGAACATTCTTCGACCAAAAGTAAAGATACCACTTTTTGGAAATTTCGAAAAAAATATTATTTTATTATTTATTGACAAAATACGTTATTTATAACTTTGACCTTTTCGATGTATTTATATGGTTGTAGTCTATCAGAAGTTTGTTAATGTGTTTTGAGAATATCAGACCCATAGGATAGTTCAAAGTAAGCTTTTTAGCATTTTAAAAAACACCATCAATAGGGTACTACTTAAACTATACAGTGTGGCCTATGGACCCTCGCTGTGTGCTGACTAGCACACACTTGACCTGTTTATTTAGTGGGGTATAATTTCAAAGATATTGAAATGAAGATCACAAATATATTATATCGCGTTTCCAAAATGTTGGCCATTACCCCTAAAACCAAATAAGTGCATATATATGATGGTAAAGGATAATATATGCACACCTTGTTTCTCCAAATTGCAACTTTATATTCATATTTTAGTTGGAAAAAAAAAAAAAAATTATATGTACTTATATAAAAAAATACTGTACGACATATGAATTTTTATGACCGAAGAAACCCTTTTAGTAGCTTGCTGTCAAGTACTTGACGGGATTTTTTTTTATCTCTCTTTCCCCATTAAATTTAAATGTTGATTAATAACATTTCTGCCCAAATGTTATTTGTTTGTATTTGACGAAAAATAGTTTGCAGAATAGTTCTAGATAAATATAGTTTATTCACTGTTCCGTAAATCTTTTATTCCGACATGTAATCAAGTACTATAATTGGTGTTTTTTAATTAAGTTTGACTTTTAGGTTGACCTCATTGTTTTAAGAGATCTGAACGAATAACTTCGATGAGAATAAGAGGGAAGTAAATATTAAGGGTTTAAAGACCGTGGAAAGTATGCTTTTAACCCCCTAAAGCCATTATCTCCTTGTATAAAATCAAGTTAAAAGGGGGGGTTAAAATAGGAACGTTTTTGGAGGGTTGTTTGGGTAATAGAGCTTTAGGTTGAGGTTGGGAAATTTGGGGAATAGAAAGGTGAGTAAAAGATTTAAAAGAGTAGCTGACTCGATGGGCCCCAGTTGAATAATGGCCGATGAACGGGATTCTATATTCTACTCCCTTCACTGATTGGCTTCTAGTTACAAAGCGCTTAGCAAACGCAAGCCCTCCTGTTTTCAAGCCCCCTACCGAAAAGCCAAGAGTGCTTACTATTTGAACACTGTGGCCAACCGCTGGATAATTAACGGGCAAACTGATTTCGGTTGGCCTCCATATCGGTCCGATCGCTACTTCCTCTCATCCGGAATTGAAAACTACGGAGTAATCGATATTTACGAAGTGAGTAACTCTGTTATCTACACGGGAGGAATCAATGATTGCTCATTCCATTATTAAAGTTTGGATAGATAACTGCAACAATCAGCAGGTCTATCTATACTGAATTCCAAGCCTCAATCATTTTCCCTTTCATTCATTAAAATCAAGTTATAAAGTAAATATTAAAATTTGTTTTTTGTCTTGGCTCATCAACAAACTAAGATGAATATAATTACTGTATCATAATCAAAAATTTATATGTCAATGCACAAAATTGTTTTTAAATTCTCTGTTGTCTAAAGCTGTGTCCAGACTGCCGAACCGAACAGAGGAAACGAGCCAAGCATTGGTCTCTGCGCATGCCCAGTCTGAGATGCGCAGGCGCATTTTATACTGAGCATGCGCAGAGACCACTACTCGTTCCGTTTCCTCTGCTCGGCAGTCTGGACACGACTTAAGCAAATACATGCATCCTAAACCCATTTAAATTAAATTTCAAACTCTGGTACATATGGGATAAGTTCATATACGTATTTACAAATATACAAATACATATATATAGCGGGTGTATACTAAACATTCGGCACAAATTAAGGGGCTTATTCCTTGGACTATTTTAAGAATAATTATTTCATTTCGAAGACATAGGACTAGATTTTTTAAAGAACTAATATTTATTACCTTTAAGATTCTTAATTACAAAGACTGCTAAAAATGACTACCCCCCCCCCCCCCCCAGCTAGCTATATGCATGCAAGATTTGATGCATGCATCAAATCTTCTCCAAGTACAAAAGTACATTTACCAAATTTTTTAAAAAAATAAACAAATGAAACAGTCTTAAAGTACAAACTGAGGCCTTTCAAGTGGTATGCAACACAATAATTACCAATTTATAATTTGTTTCTTCTTAATTCTCAACTAGAGTAACTTTTGAATAAATCTCTTACACAAACAGTCCATTATATTGGTGCCGATACTGATTACAACTAATAGATAGAGAAGAAACGCTGGCCCGTCCTAAAAGTTGATAAGGTCGTGTTGGAGGGGGGGGGGGGGGGGGGGGTTGCGGTTATCGTCAGTTCCCACCACTTGTCAGTGGTTTTTGCAACACTGATAAAATTTGAGAAAATCACGACCAGAACTGAAAAGCTGATCAAATCATGCGGTGAGACGAGTGTGATTTGATTTAATCTGTTAAATTGATGGAGATTAATGAAGCTTTATTTAGATCAATTTATTCTCGAGCCATCAACAGATATTGATTGAATAAAGTTATGCAAGTGTATAAACGTATTTAATTTAAATAAATGTTTAACATATTCATTTTATCTTTAAATTACCTATTAACAAGAATTAGAGAATAGCGAGGTTGATAAGATCATTCTTTGTACTATAATACATCGAAGAAGGAAATTTATTTTATCCGATAAGTCGGTAAATCTAAAACTTGGATTTTTACTTTTGTCTCATCCTCTAATTATATTTCATGCACAGTCGATATCCTCTAAGTTAATTCAAAAATTACTCCAGTCGAGGATTAAGAAGAAACAAATTATAAATTAGTAATTATTGTGTTGCATATCATTTGAAAGGCCTCAATTTGTCAGACTGTTTCATTTGTTTATTTTTTAAAAATTTGGTAAATGTTCTTTTGTACTTGGAGAAGATTTGATGCATAGATAGCTGGGGGGGGGGGGGGAGTCATTTTTATTATCGTATAGTATGATGTATAATTTACCCTAAAAGGATCCATCACTACATTTAAATGATATGTAATATATTCATAGCGTGATGGGCTCCGGTTTCAGTGGGGCGGCAAAAAGTCCAGAAGTCTCGAAATGCCGGAAACTCGAATCCCCCCCCCCCCTCCATCGTCTAAAATAATAGGGGGCGCCATAAAAATGCTCATCCCGTGCACCCTAGATCTGGGCCTGAATATATTTGTATGTTTATAACATAAAAACATAAAAATCTTTCCACTTCGTGTTAAACTTCACATATACATAATCACATCATCCAGTGTTTTCCATTTTCTCTGGGTTCGATTCCCGGCCGGAGGGAGTAGTGATGGGAAGAGTTAGCAACACCAGGTTTCGGTCTTACTCTCACTTGGTCATCACTATCTATTCAATAAAAAATAAATGTGATGTGAGACATGTTTTACTGACCAACATTTAAAAAAAAAAAAAAAAAAATCACAGGGAAGTATATACTTGCACCCAAGTACTTTTTAGGGTTGTTAGACATATTTAATATTTTAGGGTAATTAGGTTACTATAGGCATATACGTTATTCTATCCTGGAATATGGGAGAGGGACTTTTTTTGGGTGATATTTTGGAGCTAAAAACGCAATATTGGCAGTAAAAAGCACAAAAACTATAAAATGATTAACTATAATTAACTAACTATAAAATGATTTCTAATCTATTTTTTATTAGCTTTCATTTGATACCCCACTCGAAATTTAAAAAAGAAAATTTTTTCTTGGCACATTTTTGCGCATTACGTATGGTGCATATTAAATATATAACTTCTCAATATTTTTCCTAAGTGTGGGTCAAAATGTTACGCCAGTATTTCAAAATTCACATCTCTAGTGTGAACGGTTCGGGGATATGAACCTATGTCCGACGGACAGACAGACAAATCACTCTCGGCATAAGGGTTTCGAAGATGATCTACGAAATCCTAAAAATGTGAAAAGGTTGGTCTTTCAACCCAGGTTTATTTTATGGACCTCCCTAAGTAATCTGCGTCTTCAGATGTAACATCTTTCCGGAGTAAAAAGAAAAGTTTTCTTGGTTAAAATTAATTATAACAAAGAACAGTTTATCTAAATTAATTAGGATAACAATAATCCGACCTTGTAGTAAATCAAATACTAACCCTACACCTTTAAAAATGTGTGCAATATTTTTAGAAACTTGATTTTCTTTCCGAGTAAGCTCCTTATACGGTTAAAGAAGTTTTTAAGTAGGGTAAAATTTAATCATATTGATGGTAGAGTAAAGAAAAATTTAAGGCCTCACTTTTGCAATATTTCGACCTTTTTTGGGTCATCTTCAAGCTGTCTAGAACAGCGTTTCCCAACCTTTTTGATCCCGCGACCCTATACATTTCTCCTTAACATTTTCGCGACCCGTCTTAAATTATAGTGTGTTGCATATTGCATACCCTAAGGATTTCAGGGATATACATGGCTCCAAGAGCCTGAATTCTACTTAAGTCATTACAGGATTAGGAATTGACTAATTTATTTATTGGACTCTTGGCTAATTTATTCAAAAAAATAAATAAATAACTGAGCACACTGATCTTAACGCGGTTAAAGGCATTGATTGATTTGTTAGCGAGAGCAATTGCTCCCTGATCGAAGGCATTTTGATTTACCCCCGAAACAATTCAAACAAAACGCCCCCGCTACTCCATAAGGAAAGGCCCTAAAAATGAGGAAAAAAAAAACCATAAATATACTTCTCTTCGGGCCAAAGATATTTCCGGGAGTTCATTACAGTCAAATTTTTTAAATTTTAGGTGACCGTTACAACTACCCCCCCCCCCCGTTAACTAAGGTGACCCAAAAATGGCGGACATTTTACCCCCATAAGAAAAAAATAAGTGATGATAAAGGATAATAAAGATAAAATAAGTACTTGACCGGATTTTTATCTTTTCCTAATGAATTTTATTATTTTTAATTTATTAAATTAAATTTACATACTTATTTTTAATTCTACTTGAACTTATTAATATATTATGTTTTTTTTGAAAGTATTTGAACTTTTCTGTGCGTTTAAAGGAAAAGTATTGTTTAATTTAAGATTTTTCGCGACCCTAAAATATTTTGTCGCGACCCTATTTTGGGTCGACCATAGGGTTGGGAAACGCTGGTCTAGAAGATAACTGGTCCATCCTGTTCTTGCTATAAATTCTTTCTTAGAGGTGGTTATCTAATCTTGGTGGTTGTCGTTAATCCAGTTTGGAATCAATTTGCTTAAAATGCCATAGTTACTCTATGTCTGTCACTATTAGTTGAAGATGACCCAAAAATAAGTTGAAATATTGCAAAAGTGAGCCTTTATTTTTTTCTTTAGACCCTACCATTAATAAGATTAAGAATACTAGGAAACAAACCATACTAGGTACGTATTTTTTTAAAAATAAAAATCGCCAGTAAGGACAGATTACGATACACATTTTTTTGTCGAATTTTAAATTTTTTGGGGAATTACATAAATCAAACGTATTCAACTCAATCTTCGCTCAAAAATGATAAAAATCTTGCTAGACTTTTAAATTAAGAAAGTTTAAATATATTTCTTTGCCTATTTATCATATATTTTCCGCTTATATATCTGTCAAGAATGCGTCAATAAATTATACATTTTATTGACCCTAGTTCATTAAAATATTCTGTTTTTTAATATTTTGCGAAACTTTAACTAAAAATATAATGCTGCGGTAACCATTTTTTTTTTATTTAAAAAAAAGTACAAAGTGCATTACAAAAAAGCATTGACATATTTTAAATTTAGGTTTTTTATTAAAAAAATAAAATATTCAGAGAGAGATTAAAATTCCGAGTATATCAGTTCAATATAAAAATGAATTATATATTCTGATTGAACTTAAGCTGCTTTAGGGAATTTTTTTTTAACGTAAGAGAGGAATATCCTTATGCTAAAAGAATATTGAATAAATTCCTTCAAGGAATCCTACTGTGGTAGAGTTAAAGCGTTTCCAGATATACAAAAAAAATGCACTGTATGCATATATGGTTTAGGAATTCTTTTACCCTGAAACCGATATAAATCCCCATATCTCTTGGAATATTAAAAAAAAATATATAAAGCAAGAGTTCTTTTTGGCATTTCACACTATTCTAAACATTCGGAATTTCTTTTTAACAACTTTTACACCCACAATACGATATACATATACTGTCGGACCTCCTTATAACGAACTTCTACACAACGAAAATATCTATGTAACGAATATTTTTTATATTCTCACGAATTCTCAATATTCAAGTGTTTCTATGGAAATATTTTCTCGAAAATAATAGTAATAAGGATAAAGATCTGACCGACAAACTCTCTGTGAATTATTGGCGGTGTTTTTGCATTCCTTTATTTTCTTTGAATAATTTTTAGATATTTTTTGGTGTTTCGTTGGTAAAACCAAAGCAAGAAGGCACTTCTTTATAGATTGTTACTCCCTTTATAAATAAAACAGAGGGGAGTAACAATCTAAAGAAGATGTACGGAGTACGGACTGTTCTTCTTTACTAAACATCCCTTTGTCTTAATAACTAGACATCGCGTGGCTCTATCATTGAAGCGAGCGTATTGCAACGAAATACTGAATATTGAAATTTATTAATCACGATGAATGTCATAGTTGAAGATAAGTGGAAGAGGGTAGTGTAGGGAAGAGTGGGGGTACTCGGTACAAAGCTTTACATCCTAAACAAACCTATACACTATACGACTATAACAATCTTAACCACCCGCGGTAGCTTTTAAACAATTATTATAAATGTATTTCTTCACTACGCAAAGACTTCTGCTTGTATCAACTTGAAATTTTGCATGCCTGTTTCAAATGTGCATTAGATGGTGTATATGAAGTTTTATTAAAATCGTTACGTTAGAACGTAAGAAATCGGTAAAAAGGTTGTTTTCTCTATTATAAACGTTTAGGTCCACTTTAATAGTTTTAGCGATCTTTATTAATTCATAGCGGTGTCGCTGTTGGTTTTAGTAAAAAATGTTATTTGAGAATAATGTTCGTCTCATCGATTAGATGATGATAGAATCATTTCCCGTCCTGAAATTCCAATTTAATTTTTGTACCTCTCGTTTACACGAGCGTTGCGCGCGAACTCTTGGACGGATCACGCTGTCCAACGAACTTAGCCTGAGTATTAGTAAGAGGAACATGTATACCAAATTTCAACTAAATCGGTCAACTTTTACTCAAGTTATCGTCACACGCGTAAACGTTACTGACAGACAGACAGACAGACAGACAGACAGACACGGAGCATATTTCGTTGAATGTAAGAGTCAGTCATTTATGTTCTAAAAGATGATAGGGGAAAAACAATCTAAAGAAGTACCAACAAGAAACCCTTATAGTTTCGTTCCTGTGTCTGTCTGTCTGTCTGTCACTCTGTACGGTTCCAATAACTTTTGAATAATAAGAGATAAAAACTAGAAACTTCCAGTATTATAGCATACAGGAAATATGTAGCGAACTCAAAATTCAAATCAACTGTTCAAATCCAAAATGGCGGATAATTCATGTCACGCAAAAATAATATTTTTTTTAAAAAAAGCTTGAGTGGGTAATTTCTTTGGTAGATGGAAAAAATGCCCACGCAACGGTACCTGGGGCTACTGGACGTAAGATGCATCTTCTTTAGAATCTAGGGATTTTACCAGGTATCACTAATCACCATGAATGAATCCCTACAATATGTTACATCATACACTACACAATATTATGTGTTAACTGTTTGAACAAATATTCATTTTACTTGCCTTGGTTTTTACCTAAAATATATGATATACCAAAATGATAATGTGTAATAATGAAACTAGCTGAAGTAAAATCTGGCGATGGCGATGAAAGATGTTGTTTAAGAAATCATTTACTTTCTTACTGTGATTAAATATCTGTAACAACTACTCACAATAGGGACGATTATGATTTTATTTATTTATTTTTTGTCAACAAAAAGTTACATTTATCCCGCCTTACATTTATTATTTACAATTAAAGTGCAAAATTAATACAAAAATTAATTTACAATTATTAAACACAAAATTTTCACAAATAGAAGATGAATCTTAAGTCCAGTGGCCCCAGGTACCGTTACTTTTATATGTAATATAACTGCAAAAATACAACACCCCTAATGGCTATTCTATTTAAAAATAAATTAAAATTTGTTAGCGTTAAAAATTAACTTATTAAATTTAAAAACTACCATTAACGATTAAAGTTTAATTACTTTGGACTTTTCTTCCGTGGGCATTTTTTTGTGGGCATTTTTTCCGTGGGCATTTTCTCCTGGGCTTTTTTTCCGTGGGCATTTTTTCCGTGTTTAATTTCTTCAGTGTCTAGATATTGTTATTGTTTCATGACGGTAATTTTAAACATCATTTACATAATCAACTAGTGTCCCTACGATGGTGATGACGCACATCGAAATGATTTGTTATTGCTAAGTTAAGGCAACCACATTTATTCCAATAAAAATAAATGTTTGTTTTGATTTGTTGGTCTTCAAATAGATATAATAACTTATCCTAAATAGATATCTCAATTAATTTACTTAATTTTACTTTTTTCTAAATATAAAATTAGACCCGTTGCCACGGACATAAGGGCTTTTATCATATAAAGCAATTAAAAATATAAATCTGATTATTATAATCGTGCTTTTAAAATTTATTTGTTAGATCGGAGTTATTCTAAAACTCACTTGTGTAAAAAATATTGATTAGACTAATCCACAAATCAAATTTGATTGAAAATAAATGTTACCTATGGTGAAATAACATTTTTAATCTTTTAAAACTTTTAATTAGTTAAGAGTGGTAAGCCTGAGTGGCTTATGGTTAGAGAATAAATTGAAATTTATTCACGTTGGAGAATTAATTATTAGTAAAGGGATCCGGGAACCATCTCAGCATCTTACCAGATCGCTGCTCTCGCTCAAAAAGCAATCCTGTCACCTTTTGACAGGATTTCTTACTGGACACTGTATGCTAAATCGACATCTACATCTGCTTGGCCTAGCAGAAAGCCCAGTGTGCAGGTTGTGCGAGGAAGAGGATGAAACACCTTCTCATCTTATTAGCAGCTGTCCTGCATTAACACGCTTGAGGTGGAGAATCTTTGGCTCAGCCATCCTGCCAATTGAAGAACTAAGGTTACTTCCCCTAAACAAGGTGCTCACTTTCTGTGTGTCTGTCAGCTTGCTTAGAGGATAGGGTGCTATAGGATGGACTATTAAACCGGGTTTGCACCTTGGATCCACTCATGAGGTCTTATTGCTTCGGACTTTTTTTTTTTTATAAAAAAAGTCCCCCGGAAAAAAAAAAAAAAAAAAAAAAAAAAAAAGGATGAGAATTTATACTATATTCATACTTATCCTCCTGCATACATTGATCATTTTTTTTTGCATACATAATAAAACAAGGACTGAGCTTTTGCATTATGCATTAATACTTCCTAATTGATTTAACAAAATGCAATAACGTATTAAATTGAAAATATATATATATATATATATATATATATATATATATATATATATATATAAATATATGGGTGACGCGATATATGTGAAAAAATAAAGTAGGTTGATCTACGCCTCAAGGGCTACAAAAAATGTCATATAAACCATAGGTCAAATATTAACCATTCTCTCGCAAGGTCAAATTTTATGAATTATTTTAGATCGCATACCTTTGCTCATAAAAACAATTATTGCTCCAAAAGTATAAGAGCTAGAACAACATTTTTTGTTTTCGTCGTAAAGCTGACAAAATGTTCTATAAGAAAAGTGTAATTTTAATTTTCATTCCCTCAAATTACATGACAACAAATGTATACAAATTTTATTTTTGAGAAAAATTGAAAAAAATATTTTTTCTTTGTGGTTCCATAACTTAGAATAGAACCGAGCTTAAACTGCTCGGACTTCAGTAAAAACTTCCTTATTTACTAAAGTTTCGATTAATATTACTCTCATTACCTATTCATAAGGCTGAATTTTTAGTAAACTTCGCTGAAAGTAAAAAAAGGAACATGTTTATTGTTGTTTTTGTTGTCATATAGGTGAGTATACTAAACCAGTCTTGCTTTTTTTTTAATATGATTTTAATTATTTACTCACCTGTAAGTCAATAAAAGCAACAATAAACATGTTTCTTTTTTACTTTAAGCGAAGTTTACATGATACGTTGCGAGGAAGCTATGTGCCACACTAATTGTGCCCACTAATTTGTGCCCTATGAATGGGTATTAATATGAATAGTGATCGAAACGTTAGTAAAAAAGGAAGTTTTCCCTGAAGTCCGAACAGTTTAAGCTCGGTTATTTACCAAGTTTGGAACCAAAAAGAAAAAAGATTTTTTAATTTTTTTTCTTAAAAATTAAATTTGTATACATTTTTGTAATTTGAGGGCAAGAAAATTAAAATTAAACTTTACTTGTAGGGAAGTTAGTCAGCTTTACAATGAAAACAAAAATTTTGTTGTAGCTTTTATACTTTTGGAGCAATAAGTGTTTTTATATGCAAAAGCATGCGATCTCACAAAATTGTAACTTATGGGAGAACAGTTAATATTGGACCCATGGTTTATATAGTGTTTTTTGTAGCCCCTGAGGCGTAGAACAACCCACTTCATTTTTTCACGTATAACGCCAGTCACCCTGTATATATATGACCGAGTTATTTGGATCCTTGAAGGGTAGGAAGAGAAAAAAGACTGACAATGCTTCATACTATGTGACGTTTCAGCTACTCGAGCCATTTTCCAGCCTAAAAATATAATTGTTTATTGTAAGAATGACATACAAAATGCTACCTCATTATTTCTGGATGATCCTACCTCCCAGTTTGCAAACTTCTCAGGTTTAAGCTTGATGTTTGGAAGTTACTACTACATCATGACTTACAATAGCAACTTCAGCGTAACCTTTGTTATCAAGGAATTTGATGATGAAATCAAAACCTTACTTAATAATCGTTTTGATGAACAGCAACTTAATGTCAAACGTAAAATATTTTTGATATTATATATTTAGCTTGATAACAGAAGTAAAATATTTAGGATAGAGGTAATAACGAGATCATTTCCTTAACGTTATCAACTATTGATGTAGCACTTTGTATGTCATTCTTACAATAAATAATTATATTTTTAGGCTGGAAAATGGCTCGAGTAGCTGAAACGTTGGCACATAGTATGAAGCATTGTTAGTCTTCTTTATCTTCCAACCCTTCAAGGATCCAAAAAAATACGTGTGGTGTCGTGGGACACCCGGTAGGAACGAAGTTCCTTACGCTTTATATTAAATATAAATTATATAATTACAGTGCTAAGTATATGATACTGCTGACTACTTATACATGGCGGAGTTAGAATAATAGACAAAATTAAAAGTAACTATTTGTACTAGCGGAGTTAAGGCAAAATTAAAAGAAAAACTTTTTATTATCTTTGAAAAGAGCGTCTTACAATAAATGATGTTTTGTAAATTGAGAAAAAAGTTAATTTTGATTAGTTTATAGTTAAAGCAGATGGTGGTAGAGAAGAAAATAACTGTCTCATTAGACCTCCGTCGGCGAATCTCCAATTAAAATATTATATTATATAATATAAATCACCAACACTAAACACATTCTGCTTGTATCTGGTTGAAATTTTACATGCATGTTTCAATTGTAGTTTAGACGATGTGTATGAAGTTTTATTGAAATCGTTACGTTAGAACGTAAGATATCGGTAAAAACGTTGTTTACTCTATTTAAAACGTTTAGGTCCGCTTTAATAAATTTAGCGATCTTTATCACTTCATAGCAGTGTCGGTGTTAATTTTACTAAAAAAAAATATTTATAAAAGTTGTTTGTATCATTAAATAGATGATGTTAGAATT
The DNA here is from genome assembly GCA_951217055.1 of Gerris lacustris. Classification (NCBI taxonomy): domain Eukaryota; kingdom Metazoa; phylum Arthropoda; class Insecta; order Hemiptera; family Gerridae; genus Gerris; species Gerris lacustris. The sequence goes on along the minus strand of OX578284.1, from coordinate 54,178,357 downwards.
ATTTCCCGTCCAAAAAATCCGAATTTTAAATTTGAAGCTTACGGTTACGCGAGCGTGAACGCTTGGGCGGATAACGTTGTCCAACAAACTCAGCCTGGGCATTGGTTAAATGAACATGAGTACCAAATTTCAACTAACTCGGTGATCTTTTACTCAAGTTATTGTCATCGGTAGATTTCGTGGCGGATTTTGCGTGACGGTGATTTTGGTGATTTGGAAAAATATTTATAAAAGTTGTTTGTATCATTAAATAGATGATGTTAGAATTATTTCCCGTCCAAAAAATCCGAATTTTAAATTTGAAGCTTACGGTTACGCGAGCGTGAACGCTTGGGCGGATAACGTTGTCCAACAAACTCAGCCTGGGCATTGGTTAAATGAACATGAGTACCAAATTTCAACTAACTCGGTGATCTTTTACTCAAGTTATTGTCATCGGTAGATTTCGTGGCGGATTTTGCGTGACGGTGATTTTGGTAGTTTTTTTTGGATTTACTCCCGGGCTCCAGAACGTGCCATAATGAACTTCGTTCCAATAACTCCATATACATATAGATGGAATACTTATTATACTAGGTACACTTAGCATCCCTACATATAAATATGACATTATAGCCACATAAATGGTAGAACGGAAAAATATATCCATGGTGGTGTAAGCATGTGACGTATTTTATAGGCTTAGTTTCATCGAAAAATATTGAGTAGAAACTGAGTTATGAAATATAAGATTTCATTCATAATAATGGAATGAATGATGTATCTAATCCTGATTCTTTTCTATGAAGGCATTGGAATATATATATATATATATATATATATATATATATATATATATATATATATATATATATATATATATATATATATATATATATATCATACGTATTAAAAGATTTTGTGCTTTCACAATATGTTATAGGGTTTATAGTAAGTTTCTTCCAAGTTTTCAAAATATATCAGAAAATTCAAGATATAGACTTACTAAAGTTGATTTATAACTCTCCAATTTGTGGGAAATGCTGCGAAATTGTGAAATATATATTTTTTTACGTGACTTCGAGCCAAATACCCTCTTTATTATATCTACTCTAAAGGATTTCCAAATGTACTGGACCACTGGGCTGGGCCTACATTTTGCTTATTTATAATAATTTTGAAAACACTATAATATTTTATATATTACTTATTAATTTAAAACCATAACAGACGAGTGACTAATATAAGGTTACTAGTTACTACATAAATAATACATTAATATAATTTTTAGATACGGTTTAAATTTTTAAATATATTTCTGAGCATGTTAATAAGCATACGTATATTAGTATTAATTATATATTTTAAATAAGTATCATCCAATGGTTAAATATAATAATATATTACACTGTAATAATATTTTTGGTAATAATAAATTCAAAATGTTGGGTTTTTATTTAAAAATTTCTTAAGGCTCTACCGTCCTTTGAGGATAGAAAAAACAGTAAAATTAAAATGTTATCGGTTCTAAGCAAGATATCAAAAATTTAAGTACTGACTTCATTCCCAATTTTAATTCTGCACAATTTGAGCCCTATTTCAACTTCCTATGATAAATAGTACAGGTGCTATTTCAATACAACGATAAAACTCGTATTGAAATAGTTGTAGTATTTATTGTAGTAGGGAGGGATCTTCAGATTCTAAACTAGTTGCTCACAGTAACATGGTATCGAAGTAAGAGACCCAGATTTACTGATGAGTAAATATCACTCATTGGAGAAGCAAACAGCTGATAAATATAATATTTACTAAGATTGGAAACGTATCAATCTTATTAAGCATGGGACAAGTTAATAATTTTATCTACGATTGATACGAAATATAAACATTATATCTCTGTTTAGATGCGTAGAAAGTGATTATTTACGTACTTGTATTCATTGCGCATGCGCGTCTCATAGTTCTGAAGAATTCCTCTTCTTTACCGCGCTAGCGTGGTAAAGAAGAGGAATACTTCAGTTTTACCCACGATTAGCGAGTTTGTTTACATTTAGCAAAACTAATTTGCTATTCTTTTATTAAAGTAACTGTTTATATCGAGTTTTTAGTGAAAAACAATGAATGAATCGAGTGGCTTTGACGAAAATGTAGAGAATAATACTCCTCCAGAAATAATTAATTCGGCAAAAAATACAACTTAAGATTAATGCCATCTTTATCAAGAGAAGAGATACGAACTTACATACAGCAAGTTTATTTTTTTCTGCATTTATTATTTAAATCTATCAATCGTAGATAAAGTGCGGTACGCAACTCGTGCGAAAACGGCATTTTGCATTGCTCGTGTGGTTTTACTACCCTCGCTATCGCTCGGGTGCAAACTCCACACTCGCATGCAAAATGCTACTTTCCGCACTCGACGCGTAATGTACTATTACCCAGACCTTCTGGAAAATGTCTTATTTTTCGAAAAAACGGGATATTTTCAGGAACCGACGCGACGGGACGCCTTGAAATGCTTAAAATAACGGGATTGTCCTGGTCAAAACTGGACGTATGCCCGTATGGCCACCCTAGGAATAAAGGATTGGAATGTTCGTAAAGGGAATCGTGGAAGGATTTGTATCTGGACATGGATTATTCATGAAAAAATGGCACTTTGAACAGATTATGAAGAACGATATTTGTAACATATAAGATGGCGTCATCTACTTTTTCTTTTAGAATATCTCCGGAACTCAGTATTGGAACCATGAACTTTAGCTAAAGTTAAATAATGCTAGTAACGAGGTATTAGGGGTTAAACAGGCGTCAGGGTTTGCTTCTGAGGTTAATCAGGGGTTTTTAACAAACTTATAAATGAGAATATCTAGACTGAACATCAATTCTCATCTTTCTCAGCTATTAAATTAGATTGACGGGGCAAAAATTACTCTACTTCCAGCTAATTAACGTCAAAATACAGAGTTGTTGGACGTATTATGAACATTTTTGAAAGAGTAGCAAAGAGACAAGCTTTCCTTTGAAGCAATTTTATTTTACCTCCGTCTCATGTTCGCGGCAGTTTCATTACATTTACAATATCCGGGGGAGAGACCTTTCTGAATTTAAATGATGCTTTTGATAAAGGAAATGAAATACAAACATGGGAAATATACTTTCGTTTTTTTTGTTGTTGTTTTTTTTTTGACTTTGTACGTACAGTCTTAAACTATGAGTAAGAATGTAGTAATATTGAATTATGTTTAATAAAAAAAGTGATGAAGAGTAAAGGATTCCAAGCAATATTCTCTTTTACCTAAAAAAAAAATTTCAGAAACGCGACTGGATGAAAAATATAATAAACAGGTCAAGTGTGTGCTAGTCAGCACACAGCGATGGTCCGTAGGCCACACTATATAGTGTTTAACTGTAAAGTGTATAAACAGTGTTTTTTTTAAATTCTAAAAAGCTTACTTTGAACCATTCTAAGTGTTTGATATTCTCAATACACACTCTGATAAAGTATTTTTTTGCCACTGAACCGGACTACAACCTTATAAATACATCGAAAAGAGACCATAATTATAAAAAAAAGTATTTTGTCAATTAAAAAATAAAATAATATTTTTTTCGAAATTTCCAAAAAGTGGGTATCTTTACTTTTGGTCGAAGAATGTTCAGGAATTATTTCAGATTTTTTGCACTTCACATAAGCGAGATAGAGGGGGGGGGGGGAACCTTTCACAGTCGCTTCAAACTCGCCTACACTCGCCCTATCAAAGTTATAACCAAAGAATTATGCATATATTTTTGTAATCAGCTCGACGTACCCTTTCATATGATACCCCTCACGGTGTCGAAAAAAATTAAAAAAATATTTTTTTTAAGTCGCTATATTTTTAAAATATGTGGGCAGGTACAAGACACATACATACCAAATTTCAAAGTGATCGGACGAAAGGTGTAGCCGTGAGAGCACGCGAGAGGACGGACGGACAGACAAACGCAGGGAAATATAAGGGTCCTTGGTTTTGACTACGGACCCTAAAAATCATAGGATGAAGTTTTTTACTAACGTCCCGATCAACAGTCCTATAATAGGTTATTACAGGATGGGGATCCGGCCACTTTACTCATCTCCACGATGAAGTCACCAGTGCGTGAAACTTGTCTTACCTCTCTGGGATTCGAACTCACAACTGGGGTTTAGATTTAGGTGTTAGAGGTGAATTCGCTAACCACTTAGCGAATTCGCCTGCCCTCGTAGAACGAGGTTATCGGTATTTTTTTAGGATAACACAAAATTGACGAGCGTAAATCCGGCATTCTATATACCATAATGAAATGCATAAGGTAATTGAGTTAAAACAAAACAAAACAAAAGTAATATTAAATTTTAAGTTGTACCATTTGTTGTTTAACTTGGCTCGGTTGTACAGTATGTGTGGTCTTTTAACCATTTTTCAGATTTCATTAACTTGTTGATACAATCTAAATGCCGGAGATGTTTTAGGGGTGTGTCTATATGTTTTACAAACTTGATCTGTGTATGGGTAAGTTGGACAACTATGATTCTATCAATAGTGTCTATCGATCCTAATATTTGTAGATCTATATATATTATATCTATGGTTTATATATTTTTTTTGGGCGCAAAATCTATATGAGGAAAATATTTTAAACCTGAAATTTAGTATAATAATACATTATATATTTAAGTACTGGATGTTAAATTATTTAATCTATATTATTATCACGTATATAATTAAGCATGTTTATTAATATATTTAAAAATGTATAAATCGTATCTAATAATTATATTAATATAATATTCATGTAATACCCTAATTAGTCACTCGTCTGTTATGGTTTTAAATTAATTAGAATATTTCAAAAATATATTATAATCAACTGATTGACCAATTAAACATAAATGAACAGGAAGGTCAATTATTGTTCTTTATCTAAATCGCAAACTTTTAATAATGCTGTAGTCCCTTTGAAGGGGCGAGTTTTTCGAAACCCGAGCAGGATATTCCCAGATAAGCTAAGGCCTTTGTTAAGCTAAACTTAAGCGAGGTTTTGGCACGGGATAAGAGGTATTAACAATAACTGTTTTATAACCCGTACCCTGAATTCACCTCCCTCTAAAAAACCACCGAGCCCAATACTAAAAGTACCTAGGGAAATTTACGCCCTAAAGTTTAGCCGATCGGAGTTCCCTAAAACCAATAATTAATTTTCAAAGTTACCATCTAGTGGCTGGGAGTATAAAGTTTTGAGCCCTCGCCGCTTTTTCACAGAAAGGCCAAAATGGGAAAGGTAAATATGTAATAGAGTGGGAACCTTGCCAGCATAAGGGTGTAGATGTAAGTTCGGTGAGCAACGATGTTTGGTTAAGTTTCAGCTTGAGAGACTTAGAGACAGATGAAAAATTGAAACGATGGTATTATAAAGGAGCCCAACTTAGCTGCTTTAGATTTGATAAACGATTCCTAGGTAGCAAAGCTCTGTTCTAGTCATGGCAATATAGCACTCCATATCTAACATACTGAGAAACAACCCTTTAGACATATTTTAGCCTTTAGGTTAAGCAAGTGAATAAGTCATCATCCATTAACAAAAAAGAGTTGGAGAAGGAACTTAATATTAACTCTACATTCGAACTAATATCAAATGTCTACAGAAGGTTATAGGGTACTTCTTTAGATTGTTACTCCCCTATGTTTTTTGAGAAGATAAATGACTAACTAAATAACTATTAAGACAAAATTATGTTTAGTCCAATGCTTTGGAACAAAGGAATATCAAACTTCTGCTTTTATATAAGGGGAGTAACAGTCGAAAGAACATTCCGTACACTTTCTTTAGATTGTTAATCCCATCTGTTCTTTTTTATAAGGGGAGTAACAGTCTAAGAAGTGCCGGTTATAGGATGAAAATAAGAAGAATATGGGACTTCATCATTTCCCTACATTCATTTTAGCAGTTCTTCATTTATGAAGGATTAAGGAATCAAGGGTAAGGGATAAGTGAATAGTTAGGTCAGGTATAACATTATTATCTACCTCATCATTTAAAGAGAGGCATTTTCTTTATTCTCAAGTTGTTTATTATTTTATCTACGATTGATACGAAATATAAACATTATATCTCTGTTTAGATGCGTAGAAAGTGATTATTTACGTACTTGTATTCATTGCGCATGCGCGTCTCATGCTTCTGAAGAATTCCTCTTCTTTACCACGCTAGCGCGGTAAAGAAGAGGAATTCTTCAGCTTTACGCACGATTAGCGAGTTTGTTTACATTTAACAAAACTAATTTGCTATTCTTTTATTAAAGTAACTGTTTATCGAGTTTTTAGTGAAAAACAATGAATGAATCAAGTGGCTTTGACGAAAATGTAGAGAATAATACTCCTCCAGAAATAATTAATTCGGCAACAAATACAACTCAAGATTAATGCCATCTTTATCAAGAGAAGAGATACGAACTTACATGCAGCAAGTTTATTTTTATCTGTATTTTTTAAATCTAACAATCGTAGATAAAGTAAGGTACGCAACTCGTGCAAAAACGGCATTTTGCATTGCTCGTGTGGTTTTACAACCCTCGCTGTCGCTCGGGTGCAAACTCCACACTCGCATGCAAAATGCTACTTTCCGCACTCGACGCGTAATGTACTATTATGATTAGTATGTTACTTGTCTGCTAGACAACTTGTAAGTTTATTTACTTGTTAGCCTTAATCATCCTCGATTAGCAAACTTACAATTTTGTTTATGATTAATATGTTACTTGTCTGCTAGACAACTTGTAAGTTTATTTACTTGTTAGCTTATTTGCATTGTAAACGGTCCACTACTTTAATTTTAGGAAGCATGGAAAATTATTTGATTTAATACGCCGTTATGGCTGTTGACATTAATTTATCATTGTTGGTCCCATAAAAGTTTCAGCCTTCTGCGCTCATTTGTTTCTCTTCCACATGCGCACAATTTATTTTCACCTATATCTTCAAAAGCACTTATTTGATTTGTATGAAACTTTTATAGTTTATTAAAAGTAACCCGCAGATAGCCCCAGATTAAACCGTTTGCGCTCTTTTTAAAAATTGATACTTTGTCATGTAAAATATCAAAACAATTTTGACAGATTAGAAAAACGGGGGAAACAATTAAACAAAATATACAGTAATGGCTTGCAAAAGCATAAAATCAATAAAGTATGTGATAGGATGCGAGGAAGCTATGTGCCACACCAATTGACAGTTTATTTTTACTTGCTGGCATAATTTTATTGTATCATTTTTTGTTTCTTTAAATAACACTTTTTGTGATCATCATCCATTTAATATAATTTTCCATGAATTTATTTCTTCTTTTATCTTTTTGAAAGTGGTGTTTTTATAGAATTAATCTAATTCAAACTAATTTGCTGTCCTGCTAGTAATTTTTTAAAACTCGTGTGTCTGTTTTTATTTTGGATGCGACATAACTATTATGATTTTTAGAATAATTTATTTTATTATTGCGGTTATCCTTCGTCTAACTATACTAATTATGTTAATTAATTAACTAATTATTAACTATACTCCTATGTCTAACTAGTTATAATTATACTAATTACAACTAGTATATTGCCATCTCTTCATAATAAGTACTTTAAATTACCATACGTTTCTGCGTATGAAGTATTTTATAGTATTTAAAACGATCAAAGTTAAGCATCCTTTTCCACTTGGCCTATTTTCAACACTAAATTGTTCCAACTTCCAACCTGAAAATTACCTCTGCTAAAACAGGTTTTTTCCCCCCTCCCTATCTCCCGTTTTTCTAACTTTTACTAGTTCCTCTTAAATGTTGGGCGAACGAAGTGAAAATTAAATGCGTCGGGTTTTTAAAGCCTAAAGAAGGATGTTTTAGGGATGTAAATGGTTATTTTTTGAAAGTGGCAAGTTTTTTTTTCATTTAAAATTAACGGTTTTAAATCCAGAGTTCCTCCATGAGCCGAAAAAGTAGAAGCACTTTAGGCAAAATACGTGTTTTGACTATTTAAGCTTATTTAACTGGTAAATCTCGCCTAATTACTCTTAAACCCTGTGAATATTTTTCTCAAATCCGTCAAACTATCTCTTTCCTTCACCTGTTTAATGAAACAGCTGATGATCCTGTTCTTCTTCTCATCACGTTTCTCATACCATCTTCTCTTCTGTTCCTCTTTTTCCAATTTTTTTTTTTTAAGTAATTTTTAGTAACATTACCTAAGAGTAATCTTTTTTGTGTAAAGGCGGAAATACACATGCTAGTAAAAAAGTATGCCAGTGGCGAGTTACTAGCAAGTCAGTAGCTGGCATGCTGCAGACGCTGTGTACATTTGCCAGTGAAAAAGCATGCTAGTATCAGCCGGATGATCGGTCTTGTGCGTGCTACTAGCACATGACAATACACATTCCAGTCACAGTTCTAGTTTTGAAACAGGCACACGTTTCTTGCCTTCTCTTAGCCGGAATAAATTATTAAATAATTGTATTTGATTTAATTAATTCTTATAGTTTTATTAATAATTGTGTTTTACTGTACATTATGAATCTATCGGTGCGGAATGAAATTAACCATATTGTTCAGTTACTTGCAAAGAACTGTGTTTTAAAACATTTGAAAAATAATAAAAAGACACGAAGAATGTGGGTAAAAGATTGGAAAGCTAGAAGGGAATTAAGAAAATGGAGCGAGTCAGTTCCTACTTAATGAAATGCGGTTCGGGGACGTCAATGTTTTAGGAATCAATTGCGAATGCTTCCGGAGAAAGTTGTTGAGTTGTCAGATACCCGCGAAAGGAAGGAACGCAACCGCAACTGAAGACTGAAGGTCTGAGGGAGACTAGTGCTAGCTACTAGCAACCTTGCGCTGTCAGGCCTGTTTACACGTGCCTTATCAGTTTCCCCACCCCTCGTCTCGTGCCACTGGCAAGACAAAAATCAAACCCCGTGCGATTTACTCACACGCTTTTTACTCGCATACTATTTGAAGTATACACATGCCATTAGCACTCCTCTGCGAGCTACTCGTACGTTTTTGTGCGAGTAACTAGCATGTGTATTTCCGCCTTAAAGATAAAAACTAATGTCTTAAAAGTGATTATGGTTTGCTTATTTTGTGAAGAGAAGATATATTTCGAAAAACTAATGACCGGAGTCGAATGTTGTTTTTTGGTAAGACGCGATGGTTTCTCCGATATATTTTCTTATGTTCACTCCAACAATTCCACAGCTTCTTTACAAATATATTAAGAGCATCTTCAGTAGTATAAACTCTATACGTCCTTAAAATTCAACCTAACTAAAAATATAACCTTTGTAAATGTAGCTAATGTATATAACTATCAAATATATATGAAACCCTATAAGTCAGTTGCGGTGGTTAGGTACAAACGAAATGTATAATAAGTGTAGCTTATACAACTACCATTAAATCCTATGAGTCTGTTGTGATGACCTATCAAGTGACTAAAATCAACTTTATTTTCGGTCTAATTACTAAATGTCTATTGCCAAGCTATGTCCCTTAGACTTTAGACGAACATAACCGACCACATAGTATTAAAAGGCACTAAAAGATGGACTTGTACTCACATTTAAAGCTTGATGTTGGAGAGACAATATTTGCACACCATCTCCTGGATTAACAGAACTTAATGACAAAGCGTAGCTGGATAGAACGTTGCTTTTTTGCTTTGACCAAGCCTATTGACAGGGGTCCAATAAAACCATGACACGAATCGCATGGAAATGGAAGCTCATTGGCGGCTAATGCTAAGTGCGTTTTGTAGTTGACTCCCACCTCCATCGAACCTACCTGGGCGAGCCCGATGCGACGTACATTTGCGTCAGAAAAAAATAGGGCCTATTACTTTTTATACAAAACCCTTTAGCTTAGCCCTTTTTTTTATACTACCCTTTAAACACAGATGGTAAGAGTCCGCGGTTCGATTTCAGTACGAGTTTTATCGGGCAGATTTTTTAATTCCTTATCGAGCCAAACACTCACGAAGAAGCATAAAAGTCACTTTCAGAAAATGTTTAAAGAAACAATAACTTATATGAATAATAATTTATAGAACAAAAGAAGATTCTGAGTTTGCTTGGGCCCGATTTTTTTCTTACTTGTCAAACTTGTTTTTTAGATCTTTCTCTCCTAAACTTAAAAATGTTGCGGGGAAAAAAATAATATTGTGGTTGAAGTTGAAGAGAGGAAGGGCTGCACTGTTAGAGCTAGAGGAAACTGGGTCGCACACCCTTTTTGTTTTGATGCGTCGAAAGATTTTTCGGCTGAATCGTTAGGAATAACGTGGTAAGTCATGGGCCACTGCCTTTCTATTCTTCCCCTCTCTTTATATAATCTAAAAAGATGGGTTCAGATTTTATTAGATTTCACAATGAAACTCAACTCATATTTTACTCTTGGTTATAATATATTAAATTAATAAGGAGGTAAAGCTGTAAATTACTGTTTTGGCACTGCTGCTTTATTTAGACAAAACCGGCTTTAACTGCAAATGGTTATAATCAGCGTCCTCCAGATATGTTAACAGAAATAAAGAAACAAATTTAATACTCTCCCAATTAGTGTGGCACATAGCTTCCTTGAGTCCTATTTCATATACTTTAGTAAATTTATGCTTTTACAACCTATTTTTGTTAAATTTATTTAATTCCCTACCGTTTATTAAATTTGTCAAAATTGCTTTGATTTTAGCGAATTTCCAAGAGAAATTCGCTAATGGAGCCACTGGCATGGTGGGAGTTGGAGCCGGGACTGCGGCCAAAATACGTTTCATGGGTCCCTGATCATATATATATATATATATATATATATATATATATATATATATATATATATATATATATATATATATATATATATATATATATATATATATATATATATATATATATATACCTATATAGGTACATATATGTATTTCTAGCGGATTTCTTGTAAGCATGATAGCTCTCGAACGAATTGACGTATCAAAATGAAACTTGCACCGAAAAATCAAGCTCATTGAGATGAGGATACCTATTAAAAATGGGATATGGGATATTATGACGTCACTCTTGAAGAGTCAGCAAAGATTAAAAAAATACAAAAAATCAAGTGAGGTATCACTTCTTATGTTTTTTGGAGTCCTGAATCCAAAAAATGAGTTACCATAGCGATTCGAATAATAATTTAATAATAATTGTAATAATAATGATTTCTAGCTGATTTCTTTTAAGCTCGAACGAATTGACGTATCAAAATGAAACGTGGACCAAAAAATCAAACTGGTTGAGATGAGGATCCCTATTGAAAATGGGATATTTATGACGTCACTAACCCCTCCTGATGAGTCTGTAAAGAATACAAATAATCCTACCACGGGGTTCCACAAGCCGAGCGAATTTCCATTTGAAATTTGTAGTTCAATGTTGTGCAGTTTAAACTTCTTTCAAACTTCTACGATTATGTTTAACTAAGCAATATTCTAAAAACTCTAATTCAACTAAAATAATTATTTTAAATTATCTTAACTTAAAATAACACACACAATGGTAGTAGTTATGAAGGAAGTTTAAACTGCACAACATTGAACTACAAATTCCCAATGAAAATTCGCTCGTCTTGTGGAACCCCGCGGTAGGATTATTTTACATGAATTAATATACCAATTTAGCAAAAGTTAAAGAGTGCAGGCTGCTGAAATTAATCTGAGGCTATCTGCGGGCAACTTTCGACAAACTATCAAAATTTTTTAATAATCAGGTAAGTTTGAAGATATAGGTGTAAATAAATGAATGTGTGCATGTGGAAGAGAAACAAATGGGCGTAGAAGGTGGAAACTTATATGGTCCACAACAATGGCTAATTATGACCTACCTTACAGATTTCATTAAAAACAGACGTGCAGTTTTTAAAATATGTCAGTTCGCAAAAATTGACCCTCAGACGGACAGACAGACACGGAACCAAAAATATTTTCTGATGTCTGAAACGGATTTATGTCTTGGAATTTTTAAAATTGGAGACATAAAAATCACTATAAATCACATTCCTTCCGTTATCTTCGGTAAACTTAGAAGTAAAAATATTATCATTCTTAAATCAAACATGTGTATTAACCTTAAGGTCTTACTTCCCCTATTACCAATAACAAAAAAATAAATTTAGTACCGATTCTCAAACATTCACACAACTATTAAACGAACGTGAAAAGTAAAATAGAAATATTTTTCACGAATGAAAAGCTTACTTCACTTTATCATAAATGTAAAGTTTTGTTCTGAAGCCTTCCATTCAAACTTGTTACTTAAAGAAAAAAATAATGTCTCAACTTTTTTAACGACAGTTGTGTGTTGATCACTAAGGTCTACAAGTAATATTTCAATAGAATGTATTATTCTTCGACAAATATTTGAGTTATAGTTTGTGAATAATAGCCAAACTCAACAAAACTAACTTCTAGATTTTTTTTCAGAGTTTTTAGAGAGTAGATTTATAAGCTTTCGCTCTTCCTTAATGCGACCATTGGTTATTTAATATTTAAATCTAAATAATTTTGCTTGTGTGAAGTAAACCATTTTCACAATACTCAGAGTCTGGGTATTCATAATTTGATTGGTTCTAAGCTTACCGAAAGGTAACGGAAGTTTTGTGATAGTTCTGAAGAACGAACATTTTATGTCACCGATTTCAAAATTTCAAGACAGAAATCCATTTCAGACATCAGAGAACATTTTTGGTCTGTGAAACAGCATAATATCTTAAAAACTGCAAGCTTGATTTTAATGAAATTTGTAAGGAAGATCATAATTAGCCAATTGTTAGTCCCATATAAGTGTCAACTTTAAAGAACTAAGGATTGGGGATGAGATAGCCTCATCTAGTGTGTACAGTAATGTCAACTTTTTCCTTTTTATAATACCTCACTAGTACTACAATTACCAACATGAACCATATTTGTTTCATTGTTTCAAACCAAACATGCTTATTTACTTTACGGGAAGAAGAGTAAAAATGCTCATGTTCTTCGTTAATCTGTCCCTGACTCTTATATGCTCACGGCAATATTGATTTACCTTAAATTTGAAATTAGTAAAACAAAGAAGAGATTTTCAATTATACGAGTATGTTGGTTCCCATACATTTTTATTCTTCTCGTAGCTGCCACACACATTAGCGAGTGAGTATAATGTTTAGCTGAGGTTTAATGGTTAAGATTTTCCTTGATATCTGACTTGCTGCACACTTAGTACAGTATGTTACTGTTGAGTAACAGAGTACTTAGCGTGTTTTGATTACTCTAGTTGAGTAAGTAGAAGGGTTCAAGTCTAAGGTTGGGTATCTAGCTGAGTCTAATGTCACCTAGTGCTGCTAATCTGTTGTAACTCGAGTCTGAGGGAGACTCCCTGCTGTTAACGACATCCTCTCTCCTTATAGACTTAACGACCTCAGGGCTCAGGACAACAACCACCCTTAACCCCCCCCCCCCCCCCCCCTTACCCCCTCCACCGAATCCTTTGAATTGCACCCCTCTCTCTCGAACTCTCCAACCACACATTTTTTTTAGCTAACTGTTGTTACGTTTTGAAGGTCAAACAATTATAAAAATCCATTGTTTTAAATGATATCTTTAAGACAAATTATTTCACTTATTTCTTTATTAAACTTAGTCCACAGTGGGACTTAATGTTGCACGTCTTTGTCGTGGGGCTGCTCACATTGCACTGCTCCTCACGTGGCACAAAATTGTTTCAGATAATCTCGTTTCAATGGGACTCAATGGGTTTCAATGGGAATCTTGAGTTAAGTGGACCTGTGTTAATCACAAGACTTAATATAGATAGAAAAATAATTGAGCACAGAAAACGTATAATATTTTCAAAGAAAAATTTATATATATTCATGTCAAAGTCTTGTCATAATACAAGTCTTAACATATATTAACATCCTGCCCCAGCCGAGAGCAAAGTCACCTTAGTTAATAGCCGGGTGTAAGTGCCACAGGAGGTCTCAATATCAATGACTCTAACCTGGCCACCTAGACCATGGGGAACAGCTATTATTTGCCCTTAAGGCCACGTTGAGGAGGCGATTTCTTCTACACAAATAGCAAGAGCTCCGACTTGTGGTGGAGGTTGGGCAGTGAACCATTTACTTTGCTCAGTCAGGCATGTTAGGTATTCTCAAATCCATCGTTGCCAAATAGACTGAGTTAAGTTTTGGATTTTCTGTCATTTTTGTTTTGAAAAATCTTAGTGTTTTTACTTTTCTGAGAAAGGGGCTTGGATTTAAAGGCTTAGGGTCCGCGGGGTCAACTGGAATATCGGTTAGAGGATCTACCCTGGCAAGGACAGTACGGAGCTCTACATCTTTTGGGTGCTGGGACTTAAGTACGGCTCCCATCGCGGTTTTCACGCTTTTAATTAATCTTTCCCAACATCCACCCATGTGCGGTTCCTTAGGAGGCTGGAACGTCCACTTTATCCCATTTCCTACACCATAGAGAACTTTCTGTATTTTTGACATTGATTGAGTTGACGAAGTGCCACCCGGTTCCTACAAAATGTGTACCATTATCAGAAAACAATGCCGTATGGCATGGTCTTCGACTAACAAAAAGTTGTATGGTCATGATTCATGATACAACTCTCCGCATCCTGCGAATCGGCAACTTCCAGGTGTACAGCTCATGTTGACAAACGAGTGAAAATATCGCCCCATCGTTTCTCGCGTCTCCGACCGACTTTCACTTACATTGGACCAAAATAATCAACACAGGTATAAAAGAATGAATGGTGTTTAGTGAAAGTGGTTTAGTGGCAAGGTAAGGAGGAAGAGGTGCCATTTGTGGTGGTTTGGGTTTGGTGCCATCTGTGGTGGTTTTGGTTTGGTGCTATCTGTGGTGGATTCGGTTTGGTGCCATCTGTGGTGGTTTGGGTTTGGTGCCATTTGTGGTGTTGGGTTTGGTGCCATCTGTGGTGGTTTGGGTTTGGTGCCATCTGTGGTGGTTTGGGTTTGGTAAAACGACGTTGGCAATCTGGGCATTCTTTTGTGACCTTCTTGACTGTATCTCTTAGACCAAACATCCAATATGTATGTCTTATGGCTTCCATCGTGGTTTGAACTCCTTGATGGAACTTAGTGTGAAAGAGAACGCAATTTTACCATCGAGGATTATTGGGTTTTTTTGGTTGTCTTCAAAATCTGGCGATCCTCTTGATCTCTCCACCGCGCGAAGAATATACCATTGATATCAAGATTAGGGAATAACTGATATATGTTAATAGACTTACTCAGGGATTTCCTAAAACTAATGCTTTTATTTTTTCACCAAATGCCTATGCTTGTGATGAAGGTATAATTTATGAAGGTGCACTTGCCTTATAATTAATGTGCTTATAATTGATATCTTTTGTTTCTCCAACTACAAATTGGCTAACTTTATAAGTGTTTAAAAAGCATATTTTAAAGGCAGCAAAGCTGATTAATCTATAGAATAGTAATAAAGAATCTTCAACCACAATAAAACTGATATATTTTTTGTAGATACTTAATTTAGCGATTTAAATGAAGATTTATACATTTTTTAAACATTTAATATTATGCGGGATATGATCTTCATCCAGGCATAAGTGGTTTTAAAAACAATACAATTAAAACCAACTGTGACTAAATTGGAGTGCACTTCTCCAGTGTTCTGGAGTGCATTGTCTAAGAGCTTGGTTTTTTTTACGTCTGATAATTTATTACAAGGCTACTCTAGAGAGTTTTTATTTTAAAAATCAACAACAAATTCAAACGTTTTGCAACACCAGTTTTTTCAAAAAATAGTTTCTGTTAAATAGACTATAAACTTATTATATATTTTTAATAATCGAGCTCAACAAAGGTAACAAAAGCTTTTGTTAAATGTATTTGTAAATTAGTGAAATCACTTTGAGAAGGGAACATTTTGGGTTTTGTGACTGTTAGTTAACATTTTTACAAATATCTTAAAACCTACTCATCAGATTTAAATAAAATTTGGATGGTAGGTCATAATTAGTCAACTGTTGGTCCCCCATATTAATTTTAACCTTTTTTTGTTAACCCCTATAGCCTTAGAAGTAGTCATTCAATTTAAAAATACTCTGCCAATTTGTATGGCACATATCTTGCTCGCGTCCTATTTCGTAAACTTTAATGATTTTATACTTTTAAAACCTATTATTTGCTAATTTATTTCATTTTCCTCCATTTTTTAAATTTCTTTTATTTTTACATTAATTAAAGTATCAATTTAGCAAAATTCAAAGAGCCCAGACGGTTGAAATTGAACTGGGGCTATCTGCAGGCTACTTTCGATGAACCATCAAAATTTCATAAAAATCAGATAAGTACTTTTGAAGATATAGGTGTAAGTAAATGTATGTTTGTGGGTATGTGGTAGAGAAACAAATAGGCGTAGAAGATTAAAACATTTATGGGACTAACAATGGGCAAATTATGACCTACCTTCCAAATTTCAATAAAATTGGACAAGTTGTTTTTAAAATATGTCTAAAATCAGTTCAGATCTATCTGAAACGGATTTCTGTCTTGAAATTTTTTAAATCAGAGACCTTAATTTTGTTCGACCTAAGATTGTTCGTTCTTCAGAACGATTACATAGCTTCTGTTACCTTTGGTGAACTCGGAAACCAAAATTTGGATGGTTTGTCAAAAGTAGGCAACAGATGGTTTAATATTACATCTGCTCACAATTTTTTTTTAATATTAATAAATTTGACCCTACTAAAAATAGGTCTAAACAACCATAATTTCAATTCCTAGTGGGACCACTTAATTTTATAATCATTTGGCCATTCCGTTCAATAATCGAATGCAAGGAACTATTGGCAGACTTTTTCTTTTTTACAAAATAGCTAAAATCAGGTTGAAATTTATTATTATTATTTTTTTTTTTTAACGAATTAATATATATATATCTACATAAGATAATATATTATTTAATCTTATGATTAATAAAAATTATAAGTAGTTATTAAAACAAATCAAAAAGTATATTACTTTATTAAGTTATTTTTATAATTAATATTTTCATTTTATTTTGAAATTCTACAATACACCAAGGATGTTTTTAATTTTAATGTAAATTGGATTTTATAACGACTTATCATTTCGGTTTGTATTAATTAATTTGACAATATCGTAATTATGTTTAATGCATAAATTTGACTTGAATAATGAGCTGTGTTTCCGTATAATCGAATTATTTCTTATCTTATCTGACCCATCAGGTCTCATTAATCCTCATCTGACACTTCAAGCCTAATTGGTTTCAGTAAAGTAAATTTTACTTATTATTTGAGTTCCAATTAATAAATTTAGCTTTTCCATTTTGTTTGTTTTTTAAGTCATTATTTTGGTATTGGGTTTAAATTTCACTTTCTATTGTTTACCATTATTTTATTGTAACCATTTTTACCCAATTTAATTTTATTTAACAAATGCTTCTGTTATCAAATTCTGTAAAAAAAAAAACTTTTAAACCACGTTCAAATTACTGAGCCAGTATCCAGTTAAAGAAAATCTCAGTTTGGTGTCTAGATCTATCTATTGTATCCATATCTATATTTAGCAGATCTATATCTAGTACCTAGATCATTTCTCATAGCAAAATAATTTTATTATTTCTTGATTGTAGTTTATAAATCTATTTAATTAAAATAACACACTCCATTGTGAAGCAAGGAAATCCAGTTTACTAATTTAATATTTTTATATATTTCAACTTCAGGTATTTTTTTAAACAAATTATATCTGCTCTACTTATCACACCATTTAGTTTTAGATTTTGAATTAGTTTTGATTACATTTTGACTAAAATGCAATCTCTCAATATTCACAACCCGCAAATCTCATATGTGTTGCTGGTTTAGTAAACAATGAAATAGTATTATCAATAAATTAGTACATGACAATATTCACAACCCGCAAATCTCATATGTGTTGCTGGTTTAGTAAACAATAAATTAGTACATAACAATATTCACAACCCGCAAATCTCATATGTGTTGCTGGTTTAATAAACAATAAATTAGTACAATACAATATTCACAACCCGCAAATCTCTTTTGTGTTGCTGGTTTAGTAAACAACGAAATAGTATTATCAATTAAATATGCAGGTTTTTTTTTTTTTTTTTTTTTAATGATAATTGCTTGAACTCAAAACAAGTTTTATCATAAAAGTTGCATCATGCAATTTCAATATTTCCTATAAACAAATTATATGTTTTTTGTTTACTGGTAAAATAAACTTTTAAATAAGTAAAAATAATAATGACAAATTTTATTGAAATTTCTAAAGTAGTTACCCACATTTTTACACGATAACAGATTTGAAATAAAGAAAAAAAACCAAACTTTTTAGTACTCAAAGAAAATTAAAATATATAATTCAAACATAATTATTGCTTCCGAGCTTACCGAAGGTAACGGAAGCTATGTGCTCGTTCTAAAGAACTAAAAAATTTTAGGTCTCCGATTTAAAAAATTCCAAGACAGAAATGATTTCAGAGTTTAGGGATAATTTTTGGTTCCATCGGTCTGTCGGTCTGTCAATCGATCTGTTGTCGTTCAATTTTTGCGAACCAACGTATCTTAAAAACTACACGTCCAATTTTAATGAAATTTGTGTGGTAGGTCATGAGTTGCCCATTGTTGGTCCCTTATAAGTTTTAACCTTCTGCGCTCATTTGTTTCTCTTCCACATGCGCACAAACCTACATTAATTTACACCTATAGCTTCAAAAGTGTTTATCTGATTTGTATGAAACTTTTATAGTTTATCGAAAGTAGCCCGCAGATAGCCCCAGATTACTTTGAACCGTCTGCGCTCTTTAACTTTTGCTTAACTGATACTTTAATTCAAGTATAAGTAGCCCGCAGATAGCCCCAGTGTGCTCTTTTACTTTTGCTTAACTGATACTTTAATTCAAGTATAAGTAGCCCCAGTGCGCTCTTTAACTTTTGCTTAACTGATACTTTAATTCAAGTATAAGTAGCCCGCAGATAGCCCCAGTGCGCTCTTTAACTTTTGCTTAACTGATACTTTAATTCAAGTATAAGTAGCCCGCAGATAGCCCCAGTGCGCTCTTTAACTTTTGCTTAACTGATACTTTAATTCAAGTATAAGTAGCCCGCAGATAGCCCCAGTGCGCTCTTTAACTTTTGCTTAACTGATACTTTAATTCAAGTATAAGTAGCCCGCAGAAAGCCCCAGATTACTTTGAACCGTCTGCGCTCTTTAACTTTTGCTTAACTGGTACTTTATTCAAGTCTAAAATCAAAATAATTTTGACAGATAAAAAAAAAAGAGGAAACGATTAAACAAATTAAACAATAATGGCTTGTAAATGCATAAAATATAAAATTAATAATGTACGTGATAGGATCCGAGGAAGCTATGTGCCATACCAATTAACAGTCTATTTTTTTATACTTTTAATGCAATATTATTTTATAACATAAGTAGTCTCTTCAATTTTTAAAATACGCATAATTTATAACGTAATTATTTATATAATATACTTATTTATATTTTTATTATATTATATTTTATTATACTTATATTTATATATTATATAATTATACTCTAGATTAAGTTAATTATAATTCTTACATTCATGTTACAGAAATAAGTCAATTTTGATTAATATCCTGTGTAAAAATGTCTCAGTTTTTTTTCACCCGACCAAGAAATAACCAAATCTAATTAAATACCAGTTAGATGGATTTTTTTATACGCTTAGCTGTTGAAATATGAATATTCCCGGGAGGACCAGTGACATAGGTTATGTATTCAAAGTTGGACCAACCTACTCACCTTTTCTACTAATACATATTCATATATTTCTGTGATATTTCTATATATTTTTTAAATAAGTTTACATCCTATGCTAATTTTCATGAAATCTGGTGGTGAGAGACGGGAAAGTCAATATTTTATGTTATGTATTCTTCATGGTCCTTCAACAAACTATTTTATGTGTCCAGTACATGTCTTTCTCTCTTATTCAATGGAACATGATTTTGTAGGGTTACATATCTATTTTAAGCAGGCATTTGTAAATCTAATAAGCTCATCTACTTTATATAGTTAAAAAAAAATATATGTGTGAGACTCTCACGCATTAGAAGTGAAACTTAAGTTCTCAAAATAATTGATTTTAACCATTGCTCTTTTTGAATTTGTTAACTATTTTATTATTTCAGGATTAAAAAATGGTTGTGTGGAATTTAATTGAAAAATAAAATATTTGCATAAAATTTTAGCAAATAATGAAGATAAAATATGAAAACATTTATATTATTATAATGTATATAATATTTCACTTGTATTACATTTATTGAAAAAATCATCTACCACTTATGCCTAGCACTTATGTTAGCAGTCGGTTGACTAATACTCCCAGTTTCGAGCTTCTAATTAGCTCTTTCCTTGGGGAAATAATAGTAATTTAGAGCATTTGCTTATGTTTATATGACAACTGGTAAGAGTTAGGGAAAACAGTTCCAACAAAAACCCTAGACACAACAAAAACCCTAGACACATATTATTTTATAGTTTGTTTATTCTACATACTTACTTTTATGAGAAAACAAATTAAAAGTGGGAGGGTAAATTCCTACCTTATAGATAAAATTTCAGAAACTCGTTTCTTAGCAGATTCAAATATGGCCGCCATCTCCAATCAAAATGGCCGATTAAAAACCCTTTCATTAAGGTTGTTTGTATCATAAAGGGAAGTTAACTTTCAAATTTCAAGGTTCTAGTGGAATTGGAGATTTCATGCCTTTTACATTGCATGGCCGCTATCTTGAATCAAAATGGTGGATCATAAAAATATTTCTTAGCGAGCACCTAGGGGGTAAGAGGAACCTACCTTACAGTATTGCATGGTCATTAGGGTGGGCCTTCATCATAGGGGTGAAAAAAAAAAAAAAAAAAAAAGATTGAAATTTTGTGCTCCCAACCCCCCAACTTTGTACGAATACATGAAAAAATGATTTTTGAAACGTTTCAGGTCAATCGGAAAATTTTAAATGGTGCAGCTTTTTATTTGAAAATTGGTAAATAAAAAAATCAATAAAATAGCGATTTTATCTAGTAAATTTCAAAATATCACGTTTATAATGCAATATTATCCGTATTTTTTTTTTATAATTTACATAAATGATATACTTTTATTAACTAATATAACTCAAAACTTAGTCAATAAGTAAAGAGATCAAATATTTAGAGTTATACATACATAGCAAAATAGTGAAAATTGGGAAAAAAAGTTGTTTTTCGCATGAATTTCGTAATTATTTTAATCATATGAACAATATTTAATGTTTTAACATACATTAAAAGGTACTAAAGTTTATGTGCTTCATATTAATACGTATTAACAATGCATACCTATCATAGTTTTTTTTAAACTAGTAACATACATACTAGTGGAGTCAATGAAGCTATAACATAAGCCACATTTTGAACGAAAAAGACCGTGTTTTGAGTTTGAATATCTTTTATGCATTATTTTTTATTTTGGATTGCAAACAAGGAATAAGGGTTTTTGGGGTCGCTGATTACGAATTTGAAGTCAAAAATAAAAAAATGTCTGCCCTAGAATGGCGGGAAAAATCTTCCGTTTTATACGAAATTTGTGATAATTATACATAAATTAAGAACTAAACATCTAACCAAAGTTTTTTTGGGGGTCGCTGATAATGAATTTAAGGTAGTAGCACAAAATAGTAGAAAAAATGTTACATTTTATTAAAATATTCACAAAGCAATAACGTGCATTTTATAACATACATAATAAAATAGCAAAAATTGTGGAAATGAAAAAAATTGTAATTATTCCGTTTAAATTTGGATTAATTTTCAAATAAAAAGCGGCACCATTTAAAATTTCCCGATTGACCTGAAACGTTTCAAATATCATTTTTTCATGTATTCGCACAAAGTTAGGGGTTGGGAGCAAAAATTAAAAAATGTTCATTATTATGGCCCACCCTGATGGTCATAGGTAGAGTTATTCCTGAGAAATCATGATCATAATTTTTTGAATGTATCAATCATTCAAAGAAATCATGAATATGACCTTTTTGGTAGAAAATGTTGTCTGCTTTGATGTGCCTCAAAAAGCAGTAAATTTAATTATAAGGGAATTATCTTTTTCCCAAAATATTGTTAGTAACAAAAAATAAATTAGAACTGAACCATTTGTAATAATAAATATTTATCACAATCCACATCCATTAATTTACTATCTGATAATTTCACATATATTCTTGCTTTAACCTTTGTATTGATTTCAATAATTTTTTTTGTGAACTTATCATTGTTAGATATTTTATTAAAAGGATATTACTTTATACTTCTTTTTTTATTCCAGATTCCTGATGGTGTTCTCTTAAGATTGTTTCTTACATTTCTTCTCTACAGTATGACTTTACAAGACCAACGTCTATTGTAAGTTGTAAGTAGAATTACTTATTTATTTGTTGTTTTAAAAATTTTTATTGTACCAAATATAGATCTTCTAGTTAAATTAATACATTGGTCAATGAAATATATAAATAAATTAGTGTTATAGTCTGTTAAAAGGTTGCCTGAGGGTAGAGGAGGAGTCTAATAGCCTAATATCTCAATATTATCTTGTATTGATACCTTGTTGTATTATCATATATATGTAAGTTTACCTTACAGTTTTATTTATTTGGTTGGTTTTTAATGAGAACTTTATTGTGAAGAAATATTTCTATTTCGTTCAATTTTTTTTTCTCAGCCGTTTTCATATCGTGTTTTATGTAAGGGTTCTAGTCCAGACCTGAAAGTGGAGAGTTGTGACCACATAAAAAGTCTTTAACCCTCATTTTAGGTCTCACATCCTGAGTCAGATTTATGAACCACATAAAGATGGGCCTTTTTGGGTGAAATCTCCTACGACACCCGGTTCTACAACCCTTACTAACCTGGATTATAAAAGATAAAATGTCTGTTTGCACCAATGTTTTGTAAAGATATCTGTCGAGACCAGTCAGTTGTTATATATAATACTCGTGAATGAATTTCTTACTTAGGTAATAAACATAAATATGATTTATATTCTATTAAATATTAATGGCTTGAGATTATTTCTCTATTTTTATTTATTTTGATAGAATAAAAATGTGGTTTAATGGGCTATTTTATTATTCGATCATAGGTTTGGTCCCAAGGAGCCGGATAAAATAACTTCCACTACACTAGTTTAAACTAACTAAAGTGGTAGAAACTTTTTGACAAAGTGATAAATAATTTTTCTTTTTAAGTTTGATTAACTTTGAGTAAGTTCTTCTTCAATTTTAAAAATTTCAGTAGAAACTCCTAGTTTAATCTTAGTTGTTCTTTCATTAAATAAAAAATCGGTCCGAGACAACTCAGACAAACTTTCTCATATATGAGTTCATAATTACTTAGCCCAGTGTTTCCACTTATTAGTTTTCAAATGTACATTTGTATTTCATCAAAATTTATCATAAAAAATAACTTCTCCTCGGCGGGGACCGAACCCGGGCTCTCTCCATCCGCGTTTTAAGCTAATTTCTCAGGAACTAGATTTTTCCCGGGAAAACGGCTTATATCGTTGGATTCGTATTGAAATGGACTACATTTTAGAATTTTTTAATCAAAATCGTCGCAACCGTTTTCGAGAAATAATTTTTTTTCAGGTTTTTTCTGAGTTTTTGGGGGGTAGCGCCCCCAAAATTAGAGCTAAAATTCATTTCTCGATTTCGCCTCGGGGTATTATTTTTCTGAACATGTATGCCAAATATCGTCAAAATCGGCCCAGTTGTTTAGGCTCCAGGCGTCTGCACAGACGACAGACGACAGACAGACTGAAATTTTTTAAAAACCACTTTTTAACCTCAAAACGTGTAAATCCATCAAAATCTCAATATCGAATTTTCGCGCCATCACAATACTTTCTCTTTATATGAGAAAGTAAAAAACAAAACATTTTTATTGGTGAAAAATTTTGACTACATGGTTATAAAACAAAGATATTCTGACTATTTGTACTTTGCCTCTGTTATATTACATACATATATTTAAATATATTATTATCTATTGTTTCAATGTTAAGGAATTGTTCTTAAATTTTGAACACTTTCTTTAAACCAATGATGACTGTATAGTTCAACCCAGTCTCAAATTATACATATAATAATAAATAATTTATATAAATAATATATAATAAAACATATATATATATATATATATATATATATATATATATATATATATATATATATATATATATATATATATAAATAATAAATAATACATATATATAATAGTTTATAGTACAAGATAACATACTCAATCAACATGCTTTTAAGGGGTAATTTATTAGCCTCTTTAACATGTATATGTTTTAGCTTTGGGGGACAGCCTGTACATTGTACCGCCGAAGCGTGTATGATGTGGTCAATAGTGAGCCATATAAATCAGAGTATCACGGCGAGGGATTGAACCCCGACCTCCTGATCCATTGATGGCTGAGAGTGGTTTAACCCACACGGCCACACTAGCTCCTTCTTTATCAATTAGACAAATGTATACTGATTTTATCAACTTCATGGAAAAACATTGAAATGTCAATTCAATACCCATAAACATATCCATGATTCAATGTTTTTACAAGAAATGGAGAAAATTAGTATTTATTTATTACTATTATTATTTTTTTTTTTCTTATTTTAACATTCAATTTTTTTTCCTCAAGTAAAAAAAATCTTAAAAATGTTATCTATACCTTCAGGTATATTTCTTTAGTGTGAATCTTATTAAATTAATTATTCAAACCAGTGCACTTTGGCCTATTAGCTTACCAGGTAAATGAAAAAACATAAAATAGCAAGTAGCTAAGTGGGAAGAAAATTTTATATAAAACCTTTGATCTACTTTTTTTCTTTTTTCCTCTAAATTTCAACTTAAAAAAAAAAATTACAAGCTACACTAATAATTAGGAGGAGGTTTTTACCTTTCTTTTATGTTAATTAAACTAAAATTTTAATTAAATAATATGTTTAAAGTTAAATTAATTAATTATGAGAAAAAAAAACTTTTTCTTTTTATAATTATTTTATTACATGTGAGATATTTACCTTATTTAACACTTAATGTCAATTTTGTTTTATTTAAATTTGGTGTGTTTTAATGATAACAATTTTTACTCGTAATTACTAGAGGGTGTTCAAAAACAAAAATTGAGTCAATTTAGTCGGCAAGAGCATTGGGTTTTATGAAGTGAACTTTTTTAATATGTAGTGTCAATATTTATATATTGGAATTGTCATTTGAGAGGAAATAAATTGAAGAGTATGTCAATATTGAAACTATTGGGCGTCATAGTGGTCCTCTTCTTTTTTACTTTTCAACCTCTATTAAGGTTTAATGTGTGACTAGTTCAATAAAGTGGGTTTCAAAGTTGAGTTTGTTTTTTAAACAAATTCGTTTCAAATTGTTTCATCTATTCACGCTTTCCTCACTTTCCTCACTTTCAACATTTTATATTTATCCCTTCTTGAATTAATTACTTCAATTGTAAATTTAAAATAAATATAACCAGATTACCAAAAACCTTAAAAAGCACTTTGACCAAACAATCACTGATGATGCTTTTTTCTAAGCTTAAAGTTGATGATGTCATTTCACAAGCTTCAGGACAAAAATGTTTCCCGATAAAAAAATTGGTTTCCCATCGTAATACTTTCTCTCTCTCCCTATCCTCCTCTCCCTCTCACCCCCTCTCTCTTTCTCTCTCTCTGTCTCTCTCCCTCTCTCTCTGTGTCTCTCTTCCTCTGTCCCTTTCTCTATCTCCCACACCCTCTCTCCCTCTCCCTCTCCCACCCTCTCCGTCACTCACTCTCTCTCTCCCTTCCCTTCCCTCTCCCTCTCTCCCTTTCTCTATCTCCCACTCCCTCTCTCCCTTTCTCTATATCCCACTCCCTCTCTCCCTCTCTCTCTCCCGCCCTCTCCCGCCCTCTCCGTCACTCACCCTCTCTCTCACTCTTTCTCTCTCTCCCCTTCTCCCTCTCTTTCTCTCTATCCCTCTCTCTCTCTCTTTCTTACTCTCTCTCTGTCTCTTTCCCTCTCTCTCTCTCCCTATCTCTTCCTCTATCCCTCTCTCTCTTTCTCTCTCTCTTTCCCTCTCTCTCTTTATCTCTCCCTCTCCATTCCCCCCCCCCTCTCCCTCACTGCCACTTCCTCTCCCTTCCTCTTCCTCTCTCTCTTTATCTCTCTCTCTCCCTCTCCATTCCCCCCTCTCCCTCTCTCTCACTTCTCCCTCCCCCTCTGATAAGATTATAAATCTTATATTGCATAGACATAGAAAATTAGCTCTAGATTTAAAATTAGAATTTAATAGAAAATCCACTCTACCCTTTAATAAGACTCTAAAGTGAGCAAAACAATGTATGCTTAGCAATTTTTAATTCTTGTACTTCCATTATGTTTCCCGATAAAAAAATTGGTTTCGCATCGTAATACTTTCTCTCTCTCGCCCTCTCCCTCCTACTCTCCTCCTCTCCCTCTCCCTCTCTCTCTCTGTGTCTCTTCCTCTGTCCCTTTCTCTATCTTCCTCTCCCTCTCCCACCCTCTCCGTCACTCACCCTCTCTCTCTTTCTCTCTCTCTCCCTTCCCTTCCCTCTATCTCCCACTCCCTCTCTCCCTTTCTCTATCTCCCTCTCCCTCTCCCCTCCCTCTCCCTCTCTCTCTCTCTCCATCTCTCTCTGTCTCTCTCCCTCTCTCTCTTTCTCTCCCTCTTTTTGATTCTCTCTCCCTCCCTCCCTTTCTCTTTCCCACTCCCTCTTTCCCAATCCCTCTCTCCCTCCCTCTCTCTCTCTCTCTCTCTCTTTCATCCTCTCTCTCCCTCTCCGCCCACTCTATTTCCCCTTCCTCTCCCCCCCCTCTCTCTTTCTCTCAATAATATTATGTGTATAGGAAAATAAATTATAAATCTTATCTTGCATAGACAAAAAATTAGCTCTAGATATAAAATTAAAATTTAATAAAAAAAACCACTCTACCCTTTAATAAGACTCTAAAGTGAGCAAAACAATGTATGCTTAGCAATTTTTAATTCTAGTACTTCCATTATCTCGTAACCCCATAACATTTTGTGTGTCCCCCCCCCTTATTCTACCTAATTTCATGTTTGCAATACCAACGAAACCCATTTTATATGAGACTTCACTTACAATTAGTTTATTTGCTTAACCGTCTTTCCAATTATTTGCCAAGGCTTTGGTTCTGTGCTTGACTATTCATGTTAGCAACTAATAACTTAAAAAGAAACAAAAATCAAATTGAAAGTTTTATAATGGTATTAGAACGACATGCGGAACGTTGTTATTGACATATTTATCCTGTCTACTCTGCTAATATGGCTAAATATTAACTGAACCCCATACTGCTTATTTAGAAGATGGTTTGGTCAATTAGTAGTTGACAGGATATTATTGAAACTGGTTGCATTGTTAACACATATGAGGTCAACTGTCAACAAGTGTGATTAAATGCCCGAGTGATACCTCTGCAAATTGTTTGTATTAAATGGCAAGATTGATGTGTAAATTTCACCCATATCACATCCCTATTGTTTATTCGATTGTTTAAACATACTCCCGCAATTATAGTTGTGCAATCACAGCATTTACTAATAACATTTATCTACGATTGATACGAAATATAAACATTATATCTTTGTTTAGATGCGTAGAAAGTGATTATTTACGTACTTGTTGTATTCATTGTGCATGCGCGTCTCATAGTTCTGAATAATTCCTCTTCTTTACCACGCTAGTGCGGTAAAGAAGAGGAATTCTTCAGCTTTACGCACGATTAGTGAGTTTGTTTACATTTAACAAAACTAATTTGGTGTTCTTTTATTAAAGTAACTGTTTATATCGAGTTTTTAGTGAAAAACAATGAGTGAATCAAGTGACTTTGACGAAAATGTGGAGAATAATAATCCTCCAGAAATAATTAATTCGGCAAAAAATACAACTAATGAATTAATGCCATCTTTATCAAGAGAGAGATACGAACTTACATACAGCAAGTTTATTTGTTTCTGTATTTATTATTTAAATCTAACAATCGTAGATAAAGTACGGTACGCAACTCGTGCGAAAACGGCATTTTGCATTGCTCGTGTGGTTTTACCACCCTCGCTATCGCTCGGGTGCAAACTCCACACTCGCATGCAAAATGCTACTTTCCGCACTCGACGCGTAATGTACTATTTTATGAGTGTTAGAATTGTCAGTATTACTAATAATTGTAAATTGTATTTTTAATGTTCCTATAAAAATTTAAAATACACTGCCAATTAGTGTGGCACATAGCTTCCTCGCATCCTATCAGGTACTTTATTGTTATATTGTTTATTGTGTAAGAACAATTAACATTTTTTAGCGATCTTTAACACTTTATAGGGGTGTCGCTGTAGGTTTTACTAAAAAATTGTATTTGAAAATAATGTTCGTCTCATTGAATAGATAAGGTTTGATTTTTTTCCTGACCGAAAATTCCAATTTTAAATTTGAAGTTCACGTTTACGCGAGCGTTGCGCGTGAACGCTTAAACGGATAACGTTGTCCAACGAACTCGACCTGAGCATTGGTAAAATAAACATGTCACCAAATTTCAAAATCGGGCAACATTTACTCAAGTTACCGTCGCACGTTTCACGATTCGCGGACACACAGACCGACAGACAGATACGGAACCAAAAATTTTCCCTGATGTCTGAAACGAATTTCTGTCTTGGAATTTTTAAAATCAGAGGCATAAAACTTTTTTGTTCTCAAAAGTGAACACAATGCTTCCGTTACCTTCGGTAAGCTCGGACGCAAAAATATCTATATTTTAAATAATGAAAATAAATAAATAATAATAATGCATTACTCCTTTAAATTAGTGTATTATTCCTTTCAATCAGTGTAAAGGTACGTGCGTGTTGTTAGATGCGTCTCCAGCGATAGACGCGATATAGAAAAACTGTGACATGTAAATTCAGAAGAGGAGTCCTCAGCGACTATTGCGAAGCTGAGTTTGCATGTTGAGTCGCTCAGCTAAGAAAACTATAACATGTAAACTCAGAAGAGGAGTCCTCAGCGACTATTGCGAAGCTGAGTTTGCATGTTAAGAGTCGCTCAGCTAGGAAAACTATAACATGTAAATTCAGAAGAGGAGTCCTCAGTGACTATTGCGAAGCTGAGTTTGCATGTTAAGAGTCACTCAGCTAGGAAAACTATAACATGTAAACTCAGAAGAGGAGTCCTCAGTGACTATTGCGAAGCTGAGTTTGCATGTTAAGAGTCGCTCAGCTAGGAAAACTATAACATGTAAACTCAGAAGAGGAGTCCTCAGTGACTATTGTGAAGCTGAGTTTGCATGTTAAGAGTCGCTTAGCTAGGAAAACTATAACATGTAAACTCAGAAGAGGAGTCCTCAGCGACAATTGCGAAGCTGAGTTTGCATGTTAAGAGTAGCTCAGCTAGGAAAACTATAACATGTAAACTCAGAAGAGGAGTCCTCAGCGACTATTGCAAAGCTGAGTTTGCATGTTAAGAGTCGCTCAGCTAGGAAAACTATAACATGTAAACTCAGAAGAGGAGTCCTCAGAAGATGAATGGAATGTTCATTTATTTTGCCAAATTTTCTTTCCTTTTTTTTTTAAATTAGAAATTTAAATAGATTATATTTTATTTATACATCTACAAAATTTAATAATTATTCACCTTTGTTTTAAATTTGAATACTGATTGTAGGTATAAAACTAATCTTGAATGTGCAATCTAAAATCCTGTTTTTGAAGTTTTGATGAATGTGTGTGTATGTATATATATATATATATATATATATATATATATATATATATATATATATATATATATATATATATATATATATATATATATATATATATATATATTTATATATTAATTCTAGTTATCTAATTCTAATTTTCTATTTTACCTAGTCCCTTCCCCTTATGTCTTCTAAAATTCTTTGTGGTAAATATTTTTTGATTGAGGATAGCAAAAAATTGATTTCTTAACCTTATCTCTAATTTGTTGACAGTGTTTTAGCATATTTTAATAACAATCTATCTGATGTGGTGATGTAACATGCTGTCTATTCTAATAACTATTTTATTTTATTTTATTTATTTTATTTTTTTTTGTTATTTGCAAAAGTAAACACAAGTGAGGGTTTTGTTTAAAAAATAAATCTTTGTTAACACTTAGACTTCTAGGTAATCCTGACATGTGCTATTTGTTTGTAATATTTTCTTTACATTAGATCCTGGGGCTATTGAGGTAATTTATCTTTCTCTATTCTTTGGAGTAGATGATGGAATTGGAAATGTAAGGGTTATTAGTGATTTACAATATAATCCAATATCCATTAGTCAAATCAATACTGCATGAGAGATTATTCATCCTCTAAGTGCTTAAAATCTAATTATTACAGAACTAAAATTGTTGTTGTTGTTGTTAATCAGTAAGTCAACAAAGTTTTTAAAATCAACCCATTAATGGTTAAAGTATGATATGAAACCCACAAAATGAAAACAAAAGAAAATCCCTTTATCAAGAAATGTTAATGTCAATATTTTTAAAAATTTTAAATTTTGGGTGGGTCTGATATAACACTAGATACAATGGCATAAGAGTATGATATCAAACTTACCCATGCTTTAATTCCTACGCTCTTACTTGCATATGGGATATTAGAAAGGCTTGGGGCTTTGAATGGAGCAAAGTAAAGGGGAAAAAATACAGGGTGGGTCTGATTAATACTATATGTATACAGGGTTGGCAAAAAAAACACTTATAGCTCAGCTTCTGTAATAGATAGAGATATGGGGTTTACGGGGTCTCAAAACTACATTATTTTACTTTAAATTTCATATCTATAACTTTAAAAACGACGGGGTAAAAGCCACGCAATGACGGTTTGAAATAGGGTCTTAAAAAAATCGTAGTCCGGGTAGTGATCTTGTCTGGTAATGTTTCCTGATATTAAAGATCAAATGATAAATTTCACGTTTATGCAAGATGGTGCCCATCGCTCCTTGCAAACAATTCAATACTTTCTAAAGAAGTGCCCTGACTTCAGGCAACATTGTGCTTAACACATCTTCAATGTTTGTTATAACGCTGAGGGACTCCTCCCATTTCCTACAAAGAACCCCCTCCAGCATAATATGGTTATTTATTCTATCAAAACTATAATACCAGACAACGATTACTACCCGGGTAACGACTTTTTATAAGACCCTATTTCAAACCGTCATTGCATGGCTTTCACCCAATAGTTTTTAAGTTATAGATATGAAATTTAAAGTAGAAGAATCTAGTTTTCAGACCCCGCAAACCCCATATCTCTATCTATTACAGTAGCTGAGCTATAAGTGTTCAAAAATGTGCGTTTTTTTTTGGCCCACCCTGTATAATGGTGCTAGAGTGTGATACCGTACTATAGACAAAGTAAAAAATTGGGTGGCTTCATTTTATACGCCCTTTTTCGGGATTCTAAAAAATCATGGAGCTTTGAGTAGGGCAAATTTAAGAGAGAAATTGTACACATTCCTTTGTAATGTACTCATAGTATGGTATCAATAGAGCCCCTTTTTATTAA
This sequence comes from Gerris lacustris, assembly GCA_951217055.1. Taxonomy (NCBI): domain Eukaryota; kingdom Metazoa; phylum Arthropoda; class Insecta; order Hemiptera; family Gerridae; genus Gerris; species Gerris lacustris. The sequence goes on along the minus strand of OX578284.1, from coordinate 54,146,608 downwards.
AATATTTAGGTGTGTCAATATCATAGTCTTATACCATTAAATATAGTATTATATCGGACCCCCCACAAAGCCCCATGGAATGACGGTTGGCTGGGGTGTATATCATACTCTTACGCCATTATATATAGTAGTATATTAGACCCACCTATTTTTTACTACGTTTCTATTAGCTTTCTTTCTTGTTTGTTTATTTGTTTGTTTGTTTGTTTGTTTGTCCAGTACAAATCTTGCAATCGATTTTTAACTAACTTCCCGAGTACACTGAGAAAAAAAAAGGCGTCATTTCAGGGTAAAACATACTGAACGCCAGTATTTTTGATGGATAGGAAGATTTACCGATGATGCATACAGCCAAGGTTGTACGACGGGAAACATACGTATTCCGTACGATGTATACAACCAGCGGCAGTATAAAGTCCATGACGTCACGAGTCTGACGTCATCAATTTCTGCATTATCTAGACCAAGTTTGTATACATCATAATGCAGAGCCGTATACTGTGTAATGCCATGAAGTATACATCGTACTGGCTGAACTTACGTAACGTCAGTATAAGAAAAATAAACCAGTAGGCTCCATAAGTATTGTAAGGATGAAACACCATTACCCGCAACGTGAGACGTACGAGCTGCCAGGACGGATCATCGTGCATTTTTTAATCGGCATGATACATCGTACGTTTTTATTGCATGAAACACCATTAACTCCTACATGAGACGTACGTGCTGCCAGGACGGATCATCGTGCATTTTTTGATTGGCATGATACATCGTACGTATTTCTTGTATAAAACACCATTACCCCCAGCGTGAGACGTACGTTCTGCCAGGATGGATCATCGTGCATTCTTTTATTGGCATGACACATCGTACTTCCCCGACCTATGAACCACCATGCAGCAGTATGCAGCACCAAGATTCGCTGATATGTTTCATTCAGTTTGTCTGTATAAATACGAATACATCGTCCAGCAGCAGTATACATCGTACTGGCTTTCTGCATACATCGTACATCATGTCTGTATGATTCGTCTATATTTGACGTACGTTACGTACATATCCCTAGCCATGTATACGTATACTGCGTATACGGTCGGACGTACGTTTCATACGTTTCCAACCCACTCTGCGTACGTACCCGACGTACGTTCGTTCATACGTACAGTACTGGTACCTGTAGGTACCTATATTAGGTACAGTACGGATACATCTAGGTATACCTATATAGATTCCTAAATGTACCCGTACTGTACCAATAGATACCTACAGGTACCAGTACTGTACGTATGTACGAACGTACGTTGGGGTACGTACGCAGAGTGGGTTGGAAAAGTAGGAAACAAAAGTCCGACCGTACGTAGTATACGTACATATACTGTTTGTACGAACCAATAATGTACCTTAGGGTACACTTCATTCACATTAAGTTAGGACTTGACAGCTGTGTTAGTAACTCGATAATTTTAAGACGTATATAAGTATGAAACAAATTAATTGCTTGCCAAAAACGAAACCTTTACCTAAGCAACAATAAAAAAAATAGTATTTACATCATAGAATCATAGAGTTACATATTACAGCCGTCAAGAACAGCTAAATATAATAATTTAGTTAATTTAAATGAAGTGTAGGTACATTTTGAGTATTTCTAATGTAATTTAGGGAAAGCATAGAACATTATTACTTGTTCATTGCATGCCCTACATTTACAAGTGGAGGAGATAGGAATGATATAAGTTAACAACAGTAACAACAGATATAAGTTCTTAATTTTTAGAATTTATATATTTAATATTAAAAATACAAAGTATATTAAGTTAATTTTCATACAGTTAAAAACATAAACAGTTCATACAGTGAACTATTAATTATTAAGTACATATTATTCGCAAATTATAAATCATTAAGTTCGGAAAAAATTAATTAATATGACATTTATTATCTATTATTTTAATTACAAGTATACAGAGTGTCACAGGAAAAACTTCCATCAGAGCAGAGGGTGATAGTACACCTCAAACCTAACCAAAAAGTTTCTAAGATGACATTTAGTTTTTTTTTTTTAAAAATTACTAAGTTTAAAAAAGTACTACTAAAAAAATTCAAATTTCCTAAAATAAACATGTTATCATTATAATCACCAAACTAATTATAATTACCAAAGTTATTTAAATTAAATAAAAAATAAAAATTAATTTAAAAACATTTAATTTAAAAAATTGAATTAAAAAGTTACTTCATCTCCTTTATTTACATTTATTTATTTACATTTACATTGTTGTAAAACAAAAGTATAACCTACAGAGTTTGTAACCACAGATCAAAATCTGATTTGGTCATTGTATAATATCATGTTGATTATGTTCTGCTATATTATGTTAAATAAATCAATATAATGGTACTATTATTATTATTATTACACTGTTGTAATGTAATTTCATTGTATAAATGAAATAAGAAAAAAAAACTATAAGCTTAATTCTAAATATAACAATAAATGAATGCATGTAATTCTTAATATTTACATTAATATTAATACAATAATACTTCATATAATATCATTATATTGATATTCTTATATTAAATTTTTTACAATATACAAATATGTTACAACTAATTAGAACAATGTTCTATTTAAAACGATAGTAATGTCATATTTTATATATATATATATATATATATATATATATATATATATATATATATATATATATATATATATATATATATATATATATATATATATATATATATATTATGGAATTTACATATTATGATAAAATAGTATTAACTATTAAGTATTTACAAACTTAAAACTTTACAGAAATTTGATTTATCATGGTTTAGTATATGCAGTATGGTCTGAAAGACTACCTCCTCCCTATTAAATTTGGGATGGTTCTCAGGGATTAACAACTTTTTTCTTTGAACAAGTGTTCAAGGGAAAAGTGTGTAACCCAGCCTTAATTTAAAATAATAAAAGAAGAAATAGAAATATCAATTTATGGGCCACCTCAAAGTGACGTACATTGTTAGGTCTTGTAAAATAGTCAAGTTATTTGGCGCAGGTGCCATTAAGTCCTTATATTTGATATATAAAATTTCAATACTACGTTCAACCTCATATGCATAATAATGGTAATCAAACTCGATACATTTGAATAATTGGCACTTAAAATAAACTTTTTTGTTGACCACAAATATTTCTACAACTTCCGCGAGGAGTGGGAGGTGGGTCTTTAAACAAAGATCTACTGTTACTACATAGCCTTTAATGAATTTATATCCATTTACTGTCACCCATGGAACTGTAAAAATATCAGCTGAGTGCGGGAAGTGAAATTTAGTACAAACGATAGGCTTCAACTCTGGAAGCAATAATGTTTGCTTACCGTAATATACAATTTGTTTTATTTTTGAACACAGTAAAATGTCATTAATATTTAATTGACTCTTAATTGCAAGAGTTTTACAAATGTTCATTTTATTACAGGTAACTCTGGCGGCTATTTTGGAAACCCTATGTTTTGCCTCAAATCGCATTGTCCATACCTGAGTCAAGGGACCGAACCGGGATAGCATGTCTGGATAATGAACTAGGAAGTGAAATTTAGGCTTCAATGAGGTTTTTGCCAGCTTGACATAAGACTCATTTAAGTCTTCGATTAAACCTTCAAAATGTTCAGTGGTTTCAGGATAGACCCTGTGATTCAATAGTCTGTCCAATATCGTTCGTAGTACAATGAACAATGACCATACTTCAGACTCGTTTGGAACATAGTAACCAACTATTAGAGCAAAGTACCTAACCAGGGTCAACATTTCAGCAGCTGATGCTTTTACAGTAACATTGTATCCATCAAAGAGAAGTGCACTGGCTGGCCTGGATGAGGAGTCTGGGCCAAAATCGAAATTGTTCAACTTTGCTTGGAGAACATTACTAGAAATCAGTTTAACTTCACCAACTAAATAATTAACAACAAAGTGCATAACGTAACGGCAGCAGCCTTCTAAATAATCGTGGAGGAGATCTACCGCGACGTGGTCGAACAAATTAAAACCATCCAAAGCAAACCAAACGCATTTCTCTTTAATACCAGTCTTTTTAACATCACCAAGTTCAACTTGTTTATCATAATTTTGTCGAGTTCTAAGCAAATTATCATCCTGAGTTGCCATTCTTTGCATGGTCTCTTTGTGAACCATACATACTCTACAACAAAAATTAGCTTTGAAACTCTCGACAAAACCTAATATAGAATTCAAACCTAAGTTGTCACCAGTAATTGCTACAACATGAAATTTTATTACTCCAACAAAACCATCAGTATTTACATTCACTCCTTCCCGGCTCAACTTATTTAATTGATCAATAACTCTTTGAAATATTACACCATTGCCAAATTTTACTTTATCGCTGGCATGGAAGAGAGCAAGTACAAAAATATGATTTAATTGAGAGACTAAGTGGGGAGGTAACGAGGGTAATGAAATGTACACACCGCCTAATTTGTGAATAGTAGCATGACTCCCAAGAGGATTGCTAATTTCAAAGTCATCGTAATAAAGGACAATGGGTAAATTGAGGTGATCACCGACTTGTTTGTTAATAATTTTTTTCCAAAGGGGCCCTTGAATCACATTTGTAATAGGACAGTCAAAGCTTTGCAGTTCCTTCATGAATTTAATGGTTAGACTGAGCAAGCCTTTAATCTCAAAAAACTTTTTTAAAACTACATCTATGCTAATTACTTGCATTGTGGAAGGAACAGGCACAAATTGGTGCCCTAGCAACAACCGCCTTCGTTCCAGTCTCTGGCCTACAGTAATTTCAACGGGTGCAATGTAAGTACCTAAAGTTTCAAAATATTGCATTCTTTTATAGTGAGACTGAAATTGTTTAATGTCATCAGCATGCTTGGACATAGTGCTTTTTATGACTTCATGTACTTGTGGGGGGGTGAATTGCTCACAATCTGATTTTTTCAAACAATTATTAATGGAGGAAACAAAATTACTTATTAACGCATTGGTTCCAGTAACTACTGTTTGAACTAATTTCCTTGGGAGTTGGGGATCGGCATACAAACCCGAAATAAACCGTGCATATTGATTGGTGAATTGATCATGGTCAGGGGCCTCATTGGTTACACTTTGTCTTATTGGTTCAATATTATGACGCGTGTCAGGAGTGTCCGACTCACATTGAGTTATAGGCAACGTCGCAGGACTATGTTGTCTGAGGAGATGTCTCCTTAAAGACAACGAGGAACTGAAATGTCTAAAGCAGGATTTCTCTCCACAACGGTATTCGCGAAGACCCTCTACTTGTCGAAATTTGCACTTTTGACTCATATGCCTAATCAATTCGCTCGGCTTCGGAAACTGCAGTCTGCAGTGGAAGCAAGAAAACATTTTTTTATTTTTAATTGCTATGTCATTGACATTAGAAAATAGTTAGATAGTAAAATCAAATTGCCACGTCCAAATAATCTAGCATGTGCTTGGTTACTGCTGTCAATCTGTCATATTTAGTATCCATGGCATAGAATGCCCGTTGGATAAGCAGCCAAATGTCTTGGGCTTGTGGAGTGTATAAGGCCCCGGTTGTATGGTATATTTTAAAGGCAGAGTCGATAGCCTGGAAAAGTGAATGTATTGGGTAAATGGTTTCGTCGACGATTACATAAGCTTGATCAACATCAACTGGGGATTTACCTACATACACTACAAATGGCTGAAGTGTTGTGTTAATTTCTTCGGCATACCTCTTCTTTTGCTCTATGTGTGGAAGCAGCTCACTTGCAGACGGCAACCGTGTAACGAAAGCCTTCCTAATCTCGCTCCTAGACGGTTTCCATGACATAGAGCCAATTTTCCGTTTTGTGTTGGGCACGTCAATGATTTCGGGTAGGAGCAGCAGTGCAATTAAGTTCTTTGTTTCGGGCCTCGCTTCTGCAATCGAATAATAATAGTACACGAATAATTAGAAATCTTATTTAATATTACACATTATAAATTTCAGGACGGGATGAAAATTGCAGTGTAAATTAATTAATTTAAATAATTTAACTAATTAATTAAAAACAATTAATTAAAACAAATAAATTATTTAAATAATTAATTACTGTTAAAGGCTTAATACACATAAAAATGTATGTTCCAATTAAAAAATTGGCACTCATTGTCCATTAGTTAATAACAATGAGTGACAAATAACTAATGTCGTATAATTAATTAAATTATGTAAATTGTAATTGACAGGGCCTGGATTTTGCATGCTTTACTTATTCATTTTGTCCTTAAAGGAAAAATAAATGCATATGTATATTAAATATTGTTTTTAAATGCAAAAAAATTCGGGCCACAGTAATTACAAAATAGCATAGTAGTTGAATACTTGTGTACCAAATTAATGAATCAATTGTGCATCGAATGCATTAAATGCAACATATATGGAAGTACTAGGTCAAACTAGGGCCTATTTGCCGCCAAAATAACAAAATGATTAAATTACCATTAATAAGAGAGAGCAGGTATTGGATATCTGCTTTCAGGTCCTTATCCCTTGTTTGCTTTGCTTTATCCCTGGCGGCTTTAGTTATTTTGTCGACTTTCTTGGGCATGTTTAGGTGAAGGCAGTGCTCTTTCCCTGGATATGTGAAGGCGAAATCTTCCAACAGGAGGGTGTATCCTAGAGGCTGCTTCAAAGCTGGGAAGGTGTTGAAGTATTGAGCGATAGTTGTCGTCGACAACTTCGCCTGCCTTTCTAGTAGGGTGTCAGTCCACTGCAACTGGACTAACGCCCAGGGCTCCACGTTGCAGTTGAGGAAGGCCAATTTTTCTTGGGCTATCACGTTTACTTCGCCTGCACAAAAAACAATTTTGAGATTAGTACATTATAAAAGGGCAATAATAAACTGGAACTAGATTAATTACCTAGTTCCAGTTTATAATTAATCTAGTAGAGTTAAAATAATAAAGAGATAAAACACAAATAAATTAGTAAAATGGATAAATAACAAAAAGTTAATAATATAATGGTATCAAAAATAGATTATAAATAATTATGTTACTACTATAAAGATTATGTTTTTGCTTGTAAATTTTATTTTTTTTATTATTCATCTGTTAGAAAAATAGCTAAGAAAATTGTATATTGTATATGCATGCAAAGTATGGTCTTATTATGTACAGATATTTAAATTATTTATTATTGAATTGGGTTCTAAACAAAGTGTCTATATTGCATGTAAAATATGTTTCATTAATCTTGCATGATATGTTGGAAAAACGGTGAAGTAAAATATTTTCGCATGCAATTTATACACTCCTAAAAGGATATTAATTTATTATTAACTTATAGAAATAATTGCAAATATATGTAACTGTGTATGAGTGTGAATGTATATGTGTGTATGTGTATGTATGAATATATGTATATGTAAAAAAAACAATACATATCATATATATACACATTTACATATATGTATATGTAAATGTAATTTATGTATAAATTACTAAAATCAAATAAATAAATAAAGTAACTAAATATATAAAAAAAATAAATATATAAAAATTAAGAAGAACAATAATGCATGTGAACTCACAGCCTCGGCTGATTTAATCTGATGTCAAAAATAGAAGAGTAACATTTGTTGTAAAAATATTTTAGATTAATAAATGGTTCATTCATTCATTTAATAAACTGGAACATAAATTATACTCTACTTGGCAAATTCAATGCTAGTATAACTACACAGTCTACTTTACGGCACTGATTTTTGACATGCGAATGAACATTACACCTGAGGTATGTTTCTGGAGACAGAAGTACCAATGAAAAACACTTAAGGAAATAACATTGAACACATCAAAGTAAGAATAACATTTGAAATCTTTACGTTAGAATGTTGATTTCACTAGGAATTTCAATGTTATTTTCTAAAGTGATTTTCACTGGAACTTTTGTCCTTAGATACAGACCTCTGATCAGTGAATCAACACGGTTAAAGTCAGTTCATCCTAACGAGTCACTGCTTTGCATATATTTATAAGAAGACAACTTTCCCTGTAAAATAGTTGATACTTCTTTAGATTGCTACTCCCCTATTTCTTTTTTTAGGTTAAATGTTTTTAGGTTTTAAATGACTTTGACTAAATAACTATTAAGACAAAGGGATGTTTAGTCCAATGTACTTTGGGACAAAGGAATATCCTACTACTGTTTTTATAAGGGGAGTAACAGTCAAATGAAGAACATTCAGCACACCTCCTTTAGAATGTTACCCCCCCCCCCCCCTCTGCTTTTTTATAAGGTGAGTAACAATCTAAAGAAGTGCCAAATATATTAATAATGGTGAAAATTTGATAAACTTACAACTAGCGGGCTCACTGACGAGTTTCTCCGCAGCCACCTCACACCTGGAGCTAGACGATACCCTCGATCTTGCCCCGCTACGCCTGCGTTTTCTCGTCTTAGTCACGTAGGCCTGGTAGAGATGGCCTTCCAAATTTTTCTTATTTAGATATATGGATTTCGGGCACGAGGGCACAAAGTAGTGAGCCACCACTTCGAAGGGCAAAATACTATTAATTTGGAGTGCCAAGTGCATATACTCTTCGCTTCTCAATTTCCTCTCGGGGCATTCATCAAGAATATAGCCGATAATGTGTCGGCTAATGGCCTTCTTCTCACTTTTTTCTAGTTTCTGTTCTCTTCCTTTTATCAGATAATCGGCGGTGTTTCTGTTTTGGGATAGGATTTCTTCTACCTGCAACAAAAAGCAATTGCACATGAATATTTACATATGCTTTTATTTCAATTGTAGAATACCTTCATAGAGGGGGGACTATAGCATAAGCATAGAAGCATTGGTTAGGTTTTGGGAACCCTTCCCCCCAAAAATATTTTCTTTGGACCCATATTCATTTATCGCATTGCTAGGAGCCCACAGACTTGCAACTGAGCATAGGGAAATAAAATAAGATCCACGTTAGTTTAGATTACTATGAAATATCCCAACATTCAAAATTTAATAAATTAATGTTCAAAATTCACTTACGTTGTATTCGGTGATGGGTTTCAAATGGCTCAGTGAGTGCCTTCGATTAAGGGCCTGTGTACGAAGGGGCGAACCAGGACTCTCGTGTGGGCTACAAAATTGGGTCTTGGAGGTAGAGGGTCCGGGCGTAGAGGCTAAGATATGTGGCTCTTGCGTTTGTGTACCAGGAGAAAATGGAGGAGAGGACAGGCTACCTCCCGTACCTCTGATGAAGCAATTGGAAATGTCAATCAAATCGCAATCCCCTTCCTCAAATGAGTCCAAGTCCTTTGAGTAAATGAAACAAAGTCAATTAAAAAGTCATTAAATCACAATTTAAGGCATTCCATTAAATAAATAGGTAAATTAAAAAAAAAATCTTTAAAAATGGATTCTACATAAAGTTAATTATTATTATTTCACACTTGGCTTTGGAAATCAAATTGAGAAAGATTTGACTAAGTAAAACTGTTTATATAAAACTCCGTTTAAAGCTAAAATCTAGATGCTGTTAACAGTGTGTCACTTGCTCAATTAAATTTAATTAACACTAATCAATAAAATCAATCAAACTAAATGTAATTAAACACAATTAATAATTAAATTTAAATAGTAAACTTGTTAATTGTTTAATAGTATTTTAAATTTACAAGACCCTCGTCCGTGGAGATAGATTTACCATAAAAAAGTGTTTTAACTCATGAATACAGCATATTATCAATAAAATAGTGACTGAAGATGATCCTACAAGTGTCGAAACATCTCATGCTACAAAATAGAACTTATTATTTAACCTGAATTATCCATTAACTTTTTTAAAGAAACTAGAGAGGGTGTGAATCTCAACGATTTTCTTCCTTATTAATTTAAAATAATCATTTTCATATACTTCATGAATGACATGGAAATTGCAGCTGCCCCATTAGTATGACCGGGAGAAAAGTTTCCATGTCTTTCAATGACATCAAGTTGCAATCATACTATAAGAATTGTTTACCTTGACTAGAGACCTTTGGTTAGAGTTGGTGATGTCGGCCTTCCATAAATTTAAGTTGTGTCGGAACTCCGCCCTATCCCCTATCTCAGGGATTAGGTCTTTTAGGTCCTCTTCTTGCAAAAGCTGCAATCTCCTAACATTTATCCCCTGCTCTGAAAAAAATTAAATTCTTATGAGAAATGGCCTTTATTGTATAACATATTAATATCACTTCCTCCAAAATGTATTAACGATGAGAAAAATTAATTTCAATTCAGCTAAGGGTATCTCATTCAATCGGGAAGGCAGAGTAAACAATATTATTTTTTTGCAGAGGCGTTTAATGTTATAAAATGTAAAAAAATAGTATATGCGGCTAGCAGAAAAATAGTCTACTGAAAGCATATTGTACAGCAAAAAGTAATTGATTACGAGAAAAAATATAATATACCAAATATTGTACTTCTTAATGTAAAGTGTACTAAAGTTGATAAATATGCATTAACTTCTTTACACGACTTATTACTTATCATCACACAAACTAATCAGGTTGGCCGTCACTATATATGCAACATTTAAAGGAAAACCTAAAGTAACACTTCCTTAGTAACGTAAAAGGAAGGTTATGCATAGGCTAGGTCATGTAGTAGAACGTTTAACCTTAGCAGTAGGCTACATTTTCCTAAAGCTTGATTTACAAGTTCTTTGTCGTCATGTAATTAACTTAATTTTAAGTGAATTAATGCATGGAAGCAATTAATTTAGTAATAAGTTGTCTGTTCTTCGCTTAAACTTAAAAGTTAAAAATCATTTTATTACTTGATTACTTAATACATGTAATAGCATACAAATAAAATATTAACCCTAGAACGTCACACTTATATACTTTTTGTCTCGCAGCAAGACCCCAATTAATTAAATTAATTAATAAACATTTTCCCTTTTTATTTATTTATATATTTGTTTAAAAATAATTTGTCATAGTAACTGTACTCATGAAATTATACTTTTTTCTGAAAGAAAATGGGAGGAGAGCCAATGAGAGCTTGAGATTTTAGCGTATATACCAATTAATTTTGACCAAAACAAATAAGAATTTTAAAATTAAATGGTGTATATATATATATATTCAAAAATATTTGTACTTTAAAAAAACAAAACATATAAAATTTGTTTATCCTTAGATTGGGATAATATTTAATTTAAATATATATAAGGGCTGTTTTACAGAAAACAGAAACAAAAATTATGAAATAAATTACAATGAAAATAATTATTATGAAAATAATTAAAAATCTGCATTTAGAGCTCTGTATTCATATTTTTATGAACTTAGGAGTCTCTTCGATGATTTTATGACAGTGTGTCGTCCTAGGGTTTTGAACATTTCTTTATATGACCTAACTAAATGGGAAACTTAATAATGTAGGAAGAGATATTAATAAAGTGTAATAATAAAAATAAGCATGACAATATTTTAGATTGATATATTAAAATTACTGACCTTTAAAACGCTGTAAATATTTTGTCACTTGCCATACTTTAAAAAGATGGTCTGTCTCCTCATCTATAACTATAGGCGCCAGCGGGTCTGGGTTGGTTACACTGCTATCCATGTATACGAACTTCACTCACTTGAATACAACAATGAAAACACTCACAATAAAAATTGTAACAATCACTTTTATGAGGACCGTGTGACGTGTGTACTGAAGGAAATGCGAGGAGAGAATGCTGTAAGGCGTGGGTAAGCCCTGGATTATATTCACCTCGCTACTTACCCCCTCCACCAACAGGTAAAGGGCTGGTGACCAGTATAACGTCAAGGGTCTCGTACAGATTCCTTGGACAATACTTAGTGGTTCTTACTGATTACCTATATGCTGCGTACGTTTTAGTAATTATACGGAAAATATATACGGCGAATACAGAAATACGTACTTTGCTAAGTTATCTTAACTGAATCTGTGTAAAACAACGTTGTACATCTAACATGTATGTCTCACGCATCCAGATCTATATAAAAACTAAAAACCACGTGGCACGTTTAAGAAGTACTTTTTCATACCTAAAACAGACACCGCGTGGTTCAGGGATATTTTTAAATGGACTTCAGAAGTTATTGCTGCTATTACTGTTACAATAGGTTTGTTCCAACCACACATCAAACTAGTCTCAAACTAGTTTCAAACTGTACGACGCATGTGCATTAGCAAAAAGCGTTCAAGTGTGGTCCGATGCGCGTGGTCGGACAGTTCCAAACAAGTTTGAAGTGGGGTTGGAACAAACCTAATGTTACACTGTTTTAATACTGTGGCTAATCTGCAGTGTTCAGTACAGTCGAGAATCGCTTGGCAGCACAATTTTTCCTTGATTTAAATACACTTTACAGGTGAATGGAGGTTAGTTAGAGGTGAAATAGTTTTTAATGAAAATGGGCAGCGAAATTAAATTTCATTGACGAGCCATTAGGTTAGCTTTAGAGCCGGAGGCAAAGACAGGCTATGAAAATTAACTGCCGAGGCAGGTAATTTACCTAATTAACTGCCGAGGCAGGTAATTTACCTAATTGACTGCTGAGGCAGGCAATGAATTTACGAGGCAGAAATGTTTCTTTTCCTGTCTTTATGCAACAATAAAAAATGTTACCTACTGCTAATTTCAGCAGAAAGCTCGTGCGATCCTTTATTTCTTTGTTTCTAATTATTCAATTATAACTATTCCCTAACATTTCATTTCCGTTTCTATTTTGTTTTGACTCTGAGCTTAATTCTGATTTTGAGCCGGTATTAAAGAATATATGAGTAAAGAGTTAACAGACACACCATGAAACCAGATTCTCAGAGGGAAGATTGGGGTGATGAAAATTAAAACATTTTTATTGGTCGCTTGAGATTTTTTTATGATGTTCCTAAACTATTTCCAAGGAAAAAGAATACCTATACCTATTTAGAAACTTATTGCTTCCAAGCTTATACCGGAGTAAAATAACGACAAAACGTTCGTTTTGGACGTTCGAAGAGCGACAAAAAATCTGCCTTTGATGTGACTAACATCATGCTAGAATTTTTGTATAAGTAAATCTTTTGATGCCTTTTTAGAATATGTGGTCTGCTAAGTTCGTCTGCGGGATATAGGCATTTGAAGGAAACAAACCGTTGCGGAGAGCGGCTGTGTCCACCCTTATAGGTATGGATAATGTGTTTTCCACGATCCTGAGAACGAAATTAGTTAGTAGACTAAAAATTAAGTTGATGGTAGTTTGTCACTTTATAGGCGATCTCTTTGATTTGGAGCAATATTTGACTAAGTAGCCTATTAAGTGACAAACTAACATTGCCATCTATGTCCCGCAAACGAACTTAGCCGACCGCACAAATTCTTAAAAGGTACCAAAAGATTTATCCAGCTACAATTTTGTGTATTGTAGCTTGATGTTAGTCACACTTTTTTGCACGCTACCTCCTAGTATTCTAATAGTTTTCTGTTTACAGATATGTATACTTTCAGCCATAATATTTCCTTTTCTTCGTATGTTTGTCGCGTGCTATATCGTATGCTAATCCCCTCGTGGAAATCTAAGAGAAAAGTGATCTTTTCTCGGTAACCGTAATAGCGAAGTGAACGAACCCCCACGGAGAAGTAATAAAATTAACATTTTAGCTGTATCGCTAGTGTGAGAGAAAATCATTTTCGGGTCCAAAATGATGACGATTTTCAAAAGTTAACAGCGAAATCTCATTATTTTTCAAACAATGCCGATTTAATTAATTTATGTTTATGTATTAACTAGGCATCGCGTGGCTCTATCATTGAAGCGAGCGTGTAGTAATAAATATATGTATTGAATATTGAAAAAATAGATTATCATGAATCATGATGAGTTGATAGATAAAGGGTATATATGATAGTATAGTAAGGGAACCGCACCCTGCATTCTATACTATTCCTCTAACCCCACACAATCTATACTCTTCAATTATTATAAAACATGAATGACTTCACTAATACGCAAAAACTTCTGCTTGTATCAAGTTTAAATTTTACATGCCAGTTTCAATTGTATATACTTAAGGTCTGTATGAAGTTTTATTAAAATCGTTGCGTTACAACGTAAGATAAGCGGTAAAAACGTTGTTTTCTCTACTTTAAACGTTTAGGTCTGCTTTAATATAGTTTTAACGATCTTTATTACTTCATAGCGGTGTGTGTACAAAATGTCATCAAAATCGATCAACTTTTACTCAAGTTTTATCGTCGTACATTTAAGACACGCACACAGACACGGAGCATATTTCGTTGAATGTAGGAAGCTCGCCATACGTTAGCTTCGTTTATATTGTATAATATAGAATAAAACCCCTTATTTGTACAAAAAAAAAAGAAAGTTGATTGAATATAATATAAAATATAAATGAAGAAAACAGTTTCTTTTTTTTTTATACAAAATCAGCCATGCTGAGGGTTGAGTACTGTAAAAATATATCATTAAAAATCAGAATTAAAAATTTTAACGCTCATCCTTATATATTAGGTTTTTACGTTTTAATTATAATATGTGTCAAGAGATGATAAAATATATAGAGATGGTAGAGGACATTCATTCCGATAAGGTCTCTCAGGTATAGTGATTACAATATCTTCGACTATATGTATAACTCCCTAATACGTGGTACTGTTGAAAACATACAAAAGTATTATACCTGCGGAGGGAAAAATAATTTAAAACAATGCGTGAGAAGTAACCTTTTCCCATAAAGTTGTTATTAACATAAAATATGTTTCTCTGAATTAAAAAAACCTTACCACTTACACCCTACAATACGGAAAAAGGTCAATAAGACGCAGGTAATTTCCACATAACTGAAAATATAATATCTTTTTCAGGTAAACAAGTCCTGCATGGTAATACCTATAATGCATAAACCGATTATCTTAACGGAAAAATATATCTTGAAATTGTAATAATATGACAAAGCCTGAGTCTTTATTCTTACCATAAAGGAATATTGACCTTTGAAAAAATAATACGTTAAAAAATAAGTTCAACTCCCGTTTCTTATATATATGGCAACGAATATCCCCTTATATATATATATATATATATATATATATATATATATATATATATATATATATATATATATATATATATATATATATATATATATATATATATATATATATATATATATATATATATATATATATATATATATATACATGTTATTTAGACATTGCATACTGCCAGATGTATGTTAACAATTTTTTTATACAAACTATCTGCATGATAAATACAGAAACCTGTACTTTTCTGCTTAATACTGATTGATTGGACAATGCTGATGACGTCATCCACTTCTTCATACAAACTGACTGTATGAAAAGTACAGACACCTGTACTTTTCTGCTTAATACTGATTGATTGGACAATGCTGATGACGTCACACATTGTTCCATATTAACTGTCTGTACGAAAAATACAGAAACCTGTACTTTTCTGCTCAATACTGATTGATTGGACAATGCTGATGACGTCATCCACTTCTTCATACAAACTGTCTGTATGAAAAGTACAGAAACGTATAAATCCCGGAGTACGTCCGTGGTTAGATGAAATATACAAACTACGATTGTAAAATCTTGGTACCGAATACGTATTTCATGGTGAAACGTACGTCGCCAATATGTTTCATCATGAATACGTACAATTTAATGTTATACTGCCAGCAGTATAAATTTTTTTTCTCAGTGTAGCTAAACATTTGAAAATTTTAGAATAGCTCAGAACACGATGACAATGCATTATTTTAATATTTTTAGCCATCTTTCAGCAGAATTTAATTCGTCTTCAGCAAATTTTGCAGTACGGAAAGTTAGTTCAGAAAAAATCCAAAAATTATTTTATTTGTTTTGACATGTCCCATATTTACAATCTTCATTTTGACGGGTTTCAAATTTGTGATTTTTTATTTAGAGATTAACATTGAAGGACTGCGAAAAAGGAGAAGAAAACAAAGAAATAAATTAATTGATGTGTGACATCCAGGATTGTTTACACTTGTGTCCTAGGCATCGGTTTAATTTTTCTGCATCTGTACTTCTTTACTTATACACATTTTTCTTTTTCTTCTCGTACTGTCCCTACACGGGGCATATCAATGGCACGGTTTAGATTCGGTGTTGGCGAGATCCGTTGTACAAAGATTTGTCCTTCTATAGGTTTAAGATCAGCTCTCTAGATAGTTGTCATTTATGTGAAGTAAATAAATTCGGAATTATTTTTTTTTCACTAACATTATATTATAACAATGACAATTATATTATCAACATTACATATGATTCAACAGAAAATTTAAAAACGTAGTATATAAAAATTTCTTTTTATCGTGTAATTTACACACTAATGTAGGGAAATTGTATCCTTTCATAATTTTTTTTAGGGTGGGTTTAATATCATACTCGTACCCCATTGTGTAAATTATAATATCAAACTCGCCTTTTTATTTTTAAATAATGACAATTATATTTAATTATTTTTGTAGGGAAATTTAATTATTTTTTCCCTGGTGGGTTCGATATCATACTACAACCCCATTAATTATTTAATTTTTCCATGTTGTCATGTTTGTTTCACTATATGTTGTAAACATGTATGTTGTTAACCACTATCCTGCCTTTTAGCTTGTAAAATTTCACTTATTATCTTGTCGAGTTTTTTTTTTACTTTTCTATTATACAATGTACACTTGAGCTTAGATATGAAGTGTATAATACATATCTATAACCACCTTATACAAATTACATAAATGTTCCTTTTATTATAAAAAAAAATTACAATATTGTTATGTTTGTATGAAGAGAATAGTTAGTTAGTTTAATTTAGAAGAGTAATTAAAATAGTGTGAATGCAGAAAATGCAATATCCAATGTGGGGGAAGAATTAGTTGGGTTTGTACCACCTGTAACCAACCCTTATTTCTTTAGATTTTACATGAAATAGCCATTTAAATGTCTCTTCCTTGCACTACTTTAGCAGACTTGTATGTACCTTGTTTTGGTTTAGAGAAACCTATTCTAGGTGTCTTGTGTTAGAACCTAGAACAACCGGTATAACAAGGGTGTGTTGCAGGTTCTGCCTATCTCTTTTAATTGCAGGTTTAATCCTGCTCATTTTAAGGTGTGTGAATAGAGCTCTTGCAGGTAGTTATAGAAAGTGAGAGGGTGATTTAAAGTTATTTAATTCCTACGTGTTAATATTGGTGGAATAAACAATGGTTTGTTTTGACTGTTTTCAAATCCTTTATATTATTAACTTCACTTTTGTCTGTTTGTTTGTTTTGTGGTTTTCGTCTGTTGTCACAGTCTATGGAGGGCTAATTAACCCTTTTCCATTTTGTATGTTTTGTGGCTTTCGTCTGTTGTCACAGTCTTTGGAGGGCTAATTAACCCTTTTCCATTTTGTCTGTTTGTTTGTTTTGTGGCTTTCTTCTGTTGTCACAGTCTTTGGAGGGCTAATTAACCCTTTTCCATTTTGTCTGTTTGTTTGTTATGTGGCTTTCGTCTGTTGTCACACTCTTTGGAGGGCTAATTAACCCTTTTTCATTTTGTCTGTTTGTTTGTTATGTGGCTTTCGTCTGTTGTCACAGACTTTAGAGGGCTAATTAACTCTTTTCCATTTTGTCTGTTAGTTTGTTTTGTGGCTTTCTTCTGTTATCACTGTCTTTGGAGGGCTAATTAACCCTTTTCCATTTTGTCTGTTTGTTTGTTTTGTGGCTTTCTTCTGTTATCACTGTCTTTGGAGGGCTAATTAACCCTTTTCCATTTTGTCTGTTAGTTTGTTTTGTGGCTTTCGTCTGTTATCACAGTCTTTGGAGGGCTAATTAACCCTTTTCCATTTTGTCTGTTAGTTTGTTTTGAGGCTGTCGTCTGTTGTCACAGTCTTTGGAGGGCTAATTAACCCTTTTCCATTTTGTCTGTTAGTTTGTTTTGAGGCTGTCGTCTGTTGTCACAGTCTTTGGAGGGCTAATTAACCCTTTTCCATTTTGTCTGTTAGTTTGTTTTGAGGCTGTCGTCTGTTGTCACAGTCTTTGGAGGGCTAATTAACCCTTTTCCAGTGATCCAATCAAGCTTAAACTTGGCAAATAGACTCTGTACCAATAAACAATCATTCTATCAAATTAATTACTACACTATTTCGTATAGTTTAGTTATTTTACTACCTATTATTGTTAAATTTATTTAATATTCCCCCATTTTGCTTCCGAGCTTACCAACAGAAGCTATGTGATTTAAAATAAAACTAGGCATCGCGTGGCTCTATCATTGAAGCGAGCGTATAGTAATAAATATGTATTGAATATTGAAAAAATAGATAATCATGAATCATTATGAGTTGATAGATAATGGGTCTGGTAGTAGTACAGCGGCTAGTAGTAAGGGAACCACCCCGCATTCTTACTATTCCTCTAACCACTCATCTCCATTTCAATATTTATAATTTGTATCTCTTTGCTACAAACAAACTACTGCATGTATCAAATTGAAATTTTGCATGCCTGTTTCAATTGTGCATTAGATGGTGTATATGAAGTTTTATTAAAATCGTTACGTTAGAATGTAAGATATCGGTAAAAAGGTTGTTTTCTCTATTATAAACGTTTAGGTCCGCTTTAATAGTTTTAGCGATCTTTATTAAGTCATAGCGGTGTCGCTGTTGGTTTTACTAAAAAATGTTATTTGAAAAAAATGTTCATCTCATCGAGATGATGATAGAATCTTTTCCCGTCCTGAAATTCTAATTTAATTTTTGTACCTCTCGTTTACGCGAGCGTTGCGCGCGAACTCTTGGACGGATCACGCTGTCCAACGAACTTAGCCTGAGTATTAGTAAGAGGAACATGTATACCAAATTTCAACTAAATCGGTCAACTCTTACTCACGTTATCGTCACACGCGTGAACGTTACTGACAGACAGACAGACAGACAGACAGACAAGATGCATAGTTTGTTGAATGTAAGAAGCTCGCTTACTCTCGCTTCAATAATAATAAAATTTAGGTCTCCGATTTCAATAATTCCAAGACAGAAATCCGTTTTAAACATCAGGGAACAGTTTTGGTTCTGTGTCTGTCTGTCACTCATTTTTTGCAAACCATGCGAAATTTGGATGGTAGGATATAATTAGCCTATTGTTGCTCATAAAAGTTTCTACCTTTTGAGCTCATTTGTCTTTCGCTTCCAAATACGCCCAAACATACATTTATTTACACCTGTATCTTCAAAAGCACTCATCTGATTTTTGTGAAATTTTGATGGTTTGTCGCAAGCAGCCTGCAGATAGCCCCAGATTAATTTCAACCGTCTGAGCTCTTTAAATTTTGATAAATTGATACTTCAATAAATGTGAAAAATCAAAACAAATTTGGCAGATTTAAAAATAAAACGGAGGAAAAATGATATAAGTTGGATAATAATAAGTTTTAAAAGCAAAAAATCATTAAATTTTACGAAATAGGACGCGAGGAAGCTATGGGCCACACATGAACTGAAGTAACAATTTAGCAATATTTAAAGAGCTCAAACCATCCAAATTTTATAAAAATTAAATGAGTACTTTTGAAGATTAGACCAATATATAGGTAACCTGAGAGGGGTCCAGCTTGCATTAATAAGGGTAAACGATTTTTTTTTGAATATATATATATATATATATATATATATATATATATATATATATATATATATATATATATATATATATGTGTGTGTGTGTGTGTGTGTGTGTGTATAATGGGCACCGTAAACGACTGTATAAATGTCAAAAAAATTAGTAAAATTCTGATTCTTTTTTTTTTTTTTAATAATTTTGTCAAACTTCAAAGCCCTGTAGAATGGTTTAGGATAACATAAAATTAAGTTTGACTAGTGCATTTTGTAGAGATTTTTGTCTACTTTTATTTCGGAGAGAATACAATATCCTGATTTCGGCGTCGTTTATGAGTTATATTAAAAAAAACTGAAAAAGTGCAAGATTTTTCGCCTGCCAAAAGTTATCCTCAGGGCTTTCGAGGTCGCAAACTTGGTTTCATGCTCCTCTTAATATACAAAACAATCCTAAAAAAAAAAAAAATCGTTTACCCTAATTAATGCAAGCTCGAATGTATCCATATATTGGCCTAGATATAGGATTATATATAAATCTATGTTTGTGCGCATGTGAGAGAGAAACAAATAGGTTCAGAACGTTTAAAGTTATATAGGACAACAATGGGCTAATTTATCACGACCTAAAATCTCAGGAAAAACTTTTTTTTCGATAATGGTTTCAACGATTTTGATTAATAGTATATTATTTACTAGGCTGTGAAGTGAGGTTTTTCTTTACCGCGGCAGTTACATTTACTGTCGAGCGAAGCGAGACAGTAAATATTGCCATGGTAAAGAAAAAACACTTCACAGTCGTGTAGCATATGCTATTTTTAAAGTGGTAGCAGACAATGAAAAAAACATTAAATATTAATCAATAATCAATACAATAATAACAAATATTAGTACATACTTAAGATTTAAAGAAAAGAAACCTTAAAAAGAGGTTAAACTATAAGAAAAGATAAATAAAACTTATTGACATCTAGCGGATTTTAATCGTAGTAAGAAGCATTTCTACAAAGATTGCAGCGCTATAACCGGAAAAAATAAACGGCAGTTGTAAAGAAAAAAATGTTTCTGTCGTAGGACGTAAAAAATTGTTTCTAAAATTGTTAGCTAGGAGTAATGAAATAGTTATTTATGTAACTAGGCAGCAAAATGGAATTTTTCTGACGAATGATTAAATTAGCCTCCGAGCCGGAGGCGAGGTCAGGCTACGGAAATTAACTGCCGAGGCGAAGCCGAGGCAGGTAATTTATTCGATTGACTGCCGAGGCGAAGCCGAGGCAGGCAATATATCAATATGAGGCAGAAATGTTTCCTTTGCTGCCTTGTTGCATACAATATTTTTCCTACTGGCGGCAGAAAAATGTTTCCTATAATTAATGTTCAATTTATAATACTTACTTACTTATCAAATACTATTATTGAACTATTCAAATTAAAAAAAAACAAGCAACAATATCAAATGTTACAATTATAATAAATGAATTGACAGAAATACAGTAAAAACAAAACAAAATTATGATAATAAACGAGCTGCAGTGTTGCCACTAATTTAATTATATATGATTATTTTAAGACCTACTATTTTTTGTAATATTTTTATTTCTTTTTTATCTTTTTACTCCATTCTATTTTATAAATATAATCTATAATAAGTATTTATAAACCTTTTTAAATAAATTCGTAATATTTTTAAGGTAAATGGTTAAATAATGTAGGTTAAAGATAATATAAAAGAATAGGTTGTTTGTTTATTTATTTGTAGCGGGGAATGTGGGCGTGGCTTAGCCTGGAAAAATCCTCAGCAAAATACGATTTTGCCGCCTAGGCAGCAAAATCGCATTTTGCTGCGTATTGTAAAGTTTTCTTGAAACCTCAGAGAAATTAAACTTTCATGCCTAAAAACAGTTCAATATTGCGTAATTTTGCTGCCGCTAGTAGGAAAAGATTTTTTAAGTCCACGTAATGAAATAATGGATTTTAGCTATGTTTTTTATAGGCTCTAAAGTTACTATTTCACAGCCAACCACGGAAAAAAATGTTTATACCTAGTCCATTTAAATATGACTATAACAATATACATGTTGTCCCATAAAAAAATATAGTACAAATACCTGAGATATTGATAAAAATAAATCTTACTTCATTGAAAATCGAACACAAAATGTAAACAACCTGTTAAACACTTTAAACCCGCGCACACAATGAGGCGCTGGTGACGCAGGGTAGGGCAGCACAGTTTTTTTCACCCGCGGATTTATAAGAAACTGCACTATTTGAGAAACAGAGCTGGGCAGGGCAGTACCACACGTGGCAGTACCAACGTGGCAGTACCAACGTGGCCTATTCAACGCTATTGATTTCTACGGTTGAAAAAAAGTCTGCATTTCAATGTGGCCCTGGGCTAAATATGTTTAAAAATAAATAAATGAAATATGATATTATGGTATATAAAAAGGCAGTATCAATATCTATAAATCAAGCTTTTGTTCGATTTGTGGGAACAATTTGTACGTCGATTTGTTAAAAAACAAGAGGCAGGAAACAAAAAAACACAATTTTTAGGATGAATTAGTACAAAAACGAAACCAAACATATATTTGTATTCAAGGGCATCCTTCCCTTTCATTTAGCACCCCACATGACGCGTTTCTTGAACAAAAAATATTCAATCCCTTAAACTTCAACCCTTTCCTTTTTTAGAGGGATGATTTATTGGTTCTACCCTATATTGTTTCTGTTTTGGTTACTTCTCATAAAATAACTGCTAAGTTATAACTTTGCGAATTGAGTATTTTCGGAGATACAGGTGCGTTAACTACCTCCTGACAGACAAGCGCAGGAATCTATATTAGGGTCCTCGTTTTTGTCTATGAACCCTAAAATCTACATATATTCAAAAGATTTTCTTAATTCAATAATTTCAATAGAAATCGTAGTAGTTATGAATTACCCTTAATTTTTATTTTAGTTTCCAAAGAAAATCTTTAAAAAGTCTGTTGGGTAGTTGTAGAATTAAAAACTTTCAAGTTTCCATAATTTTATTTAATGCGATATTTCAACCCCTCCTTGAGTCATTATCAAGCTAAAATAAATAATTTGTACATTATTAATTTTAAAAAACATAATTAAAATACATTTTATCTACAACCTTAACAAGCACTATGTAACATTTAAATCTAACTATTTATATATTATCTATATATATAAAATTAAAGTTTTGTCAGTACATTGGTCAGATTTTTTGGATACTTTTTCATTTTAGACATTCCAAAAACCGAATCCGGCCTTAACTTTTTTCTTGTATGTATGTGGGTATGTATGTGTGTCTGTCGCCCCAGTCAGACTTTATAGGCGCAAAACTGGCTGAATAAAATCGATTAATTTTTTTTCAGGGGTGAGCTCAAACATGCTGCGCAATTTATAGGCTTGGTTTCATCTAAAAATATTGAGTAGAACCAAAGTTATTAACAATTTTATAAAAAAAAGCATATAAAACATAACCTAAAAAAATAGGTTGACCAGCCGTAAACAAACCCCATAGACTCGCTATTATATTATTACTTTACTACTATTATTATATACTTCTAGACCACCTTGAGACTTGCGGTTTTTTGCGTTTGGTCGGAAATTGGCCTAAGCCCATTGAAAAAATCCGAAATGTTAAACAAATATATCCCCCCCCCCAGTCTAATTGGTTTTGTCTACGTTTTTTTTCTTATTCATTATAACTTTTTATTAGCATTGTTAGTTATTACTATATTACTTAGTTTCTACTGGCTATTTTTAATAGTATATATATAGATAGAATCCAAACTATGATTTGAAGAGTATTATATTCTTAATAATGGAATTAATTATGTGTAATATAGTCCTGATTTTATTCCTAGAAGGCTTTGGAAACAAAACTATTTAGGAATTTAATTGCTAGGCCTACATGATTATAGGAAACATAGCCACTAATACCTAGCATGAGCCCCGCGCGGAGCGCGGGGTGAAAGCTAGTATATTGTATAATTTAAGAAGTTTTTATTTGAACAAAAAAAAACACACATTCACCAACCTTTTCTTAATTCCGAGCAATTCTCAAAACTAAAATTTTTCTATACATTCTCTATCTCCTAATCATTTAATTCAATAGACATTTTAAATCATTTAATTCAATAGACATTTTAAAACATTTAATTCAATAGACATTATAAATCATTTAATTCAATAGACATTTTAAATCATTTAATTCAATAGACATTTTAAAACATTTAATTCAATAGACATTTTAAATCATTTAATTCAATAGACATTTTAAATCATTTAATTCAATAGACATTTTAAATAATTTAATTCAATAGACATTTTAAATCATTTAATTCAATAGACATTTTAAATCATTTAAATAATTAAGTTATGACTGATTATTTTTGTATCATTGGGAGGGGAATTATTAATATAATAACTTGAAATAAAAATGAAACAATTCCAATTACCCAGACTAATAAATATATAATTTAGAGCTTTATTAGTTGGGTTAGTTAGGGTA
This sequence comes from Gerris lacustris, assembly GCA_951217055.1. Lineage (NCBI taxonomy): Eukaryota > Metazoa > Arthropoda > Insecta > Hemiptera > Gerridae > Gerris > Gerris lacustris. Next base: position 54,122,393 of record OX578284.1, on the reverse strand, counting down.
CCCTACCTGACCCTACTAATAAAGTACTTTATAAATAGGGACAACTAAAACAACTTAAGTATAATTAAGAGATTATAGTTAAAATCATAAAAAAATATTATTAAAGTTCTATAGGTGGTTATAACTAAAATTATAATAGAAAGTTACAAAGTATGTGGACTGTATTTATTGAGGATATTAAATTACAAATTATAGGAAATAAATATAAATGTGTTCATGACTCATGAATATGAGTTATAAAAGGATGGCATAATGATAAAGGTACAATACCAGGTAAGTAGATGAAGATGTAGGATATATTTGAAGGATTAAAAAGATGGGATAGTTCATAGATATGGATATGATACATATATAGATAGATAATGTACTTTAATATGTAACATATTAAAGTAAAGATAGACAATCTAAAATAAAGGAAGGAAAATAATGTGTGGAGTAGGTGCTGTGATGGAATAACACAATACCTGGTCAGGTTTGCTAAACTAATAAAAAAACAATATCTTAACAAAGATTGTATATAATCTATCTACAAGATTGTATATAATCTATACAATGTATATATCTTGATATTTCATCTAAACAAAGATTAAATAAACCAAATTTAAAAAATAATTATAAACAATGGCAATTATTGATTTTTTTCTTTAACTAACTACAGGATTAAAAAAATTGTATTGCCATAAGAAACACGTAATCTGATCAAGTTTTTGCTTTCTAGGTTGTCGGGGGCGAGGTTTAAAGATTTGGAGACGAAATACCAAAAAAAAGTGAAGTTAAATAAAAGACCAGTGCACCCATTAAGGGGGAGGGGGGGGGGGGCTAAAGGGGTTAAAGCCCCCCTCCCAGAGCACCCAATGTCTTTACATATCTCCCTGGTATTAGTGGGTATTAGACCCCCCCCCCCTCTAGAAAAATATCCTGAGTGCGCCACTGTAAAAGACTAAATTAATAATAAATTATTTCTTTTAAATTATTAAATAAACAAAAAGTATTCATATTTCTAAAACATAAATAAATGGTTATACGTAGTATTATGATGTCTTATCTAATTTTTATTTATTTACTTATTTTTATATTCTCGGATTATTTCGGTTTTAAATATTTTCAAATGTATCGTACTAGAGATAATTTCTGAGACATTGAAAATCGTTTGACTGACGGATTTGGAAAGAGAAAGAAAAAGGTCTTGCCAAGATAAAATAATAAATAATATATTACATTATAAATAAATAAATTAGTTGAAGTGAACTGAAGAAGGAGGGGGGGGGGGGGATTCATACAATCTAATGTATTCAAGATAATGCTATCGATTTTCTCCTTGTTTAAATTTTTTTTTTTTTTTCTTAGAGTGAACAATTATTTAATGTAAGACATTTAAAAGTTTAATATGGAGAAAATTTAAATTTCATTCAAAATAAACACCGAATATTACTGATTTATACGCTGTTATAACTTCATTTAACCCAAATTTTGTGGTTTATTAATAACATCATTGTATTTTTACTGAATAAATAAAGCAAAATTTTGAAGACAAATCTGTATATTGCCTTACCTTAAGAATATTGTACAATTATTTCGACTTTTGTTAATTACCTTTATTATCATACAATGACTTTAGTAAACTGATGATGATATTACTTAGTAATTATTATAATTAAGTCAAGTCGGAACCAGTTTTTCATTCGGTTTTTTCATTCAGTAAAAAATACAATGATGTTCATCCATATACATGTATAAAATTAAAGTTTTGTCTATTCATTATTAGAACTTTTTTATTAGGGTCCGTAGGCAAAACCAAGGACCCTATATTTTCCTGCGTGTGTCTGTCCGTCCGTCCGGTCGCCTGCTCCCACGGCTACACCTTTCGTCCGATCACTTTGAAATTTGGCATGTATATGTCTTGTACCTACCCACATATTTTAAAAATATAGCAACTTAAAAAAGATAATTTTCAAAAAAAATAGGGTAAAAAAAACTTAAGGGTTAAAATTGTTTTATTTTTTTTTTCGACACCGTGAGGGGTATCATATGAAAGGGTACGTCGCACCGATTACAAAAATATATAATTCTTTGGATGTAACCTTGATAGGGCGAGCGTAGGCAAGTTTGAAGTGGGTATGAAACGTGCCCCCCCCCCCCCCCCCTCTATCTCGCTTATGTGAAGCAAAAATCTGAAAACATTCCTGAACATTCTTCGACCAAAAGTAAAGATACCACTTTTTGGAAATTTCGATCGACCATAATTTTTTTTATAATTATGATCTTTTCGATGTATTTATATGGTTGTAGTCTGGTTCAGTGGGGAAAAAAATACTTTATCAGTGTGTTTTGAGAATATCAGACCCTTAGAATGGTTCAAAGTAAGCTTTTTAGCATTTTTAAAAAAACACTGTTTATACACTTTACAGTTAAACACTATACAGTGTGGTCTACGGACCCTCGCTGTGTGCTGACTAGCACACACTTGACCTGTTTATTTTAAATACATTCCGAAAACCGAATTCGGTGTTAACTTTTTTCCGTGTTTGTGTCTGTCGCCTCCAGTCCGACTTTATAGGCGCAAAACTGGCCAAACGAAATCTATTAATTGGTTTCGCATAGGTGTGCGCAAACATGTTGTTCATGTTGTAGGATTGGTTTCATTGAAGAATATTATGTCGATTATTGATTTTAAAGTCAAAACAAAAAAGATGTTTATCTCCAGTAGGGAGAAAAAGTTATGATTTTGGATTAGTTTAGATGGACTAAAGTAAGTATTTTCTTCCTTGAACTGAAAACGTAAAACCAGGGAGAAAAAGAAGGATTTCCAATATAATTATTATATAAATAATAGAGAATGGCTGGCTAATGAAGTGAAGTGATTGAAATCAGGTTGGCAACACTGCTTTTTTGACCTTGTTTATCATTGTTTAAACCTGCATCTAAATAACCTTCTATTTGAGTTTAATTGCAAATCTTATTTGTTTTTAATACTGAATCTCTTATATCTGCTATTAAAAGAGCTAACAATAATTGTTAGCATGATAAATTAATACTTTGTAATGGATGAAAATGGGAATTTTCTCCCTACTGGAGATAAAATAATGTATGTACCTCGGGAGTAAAGTGCTATAATTACCCTAGCGTTATTTATTAAATAGTAAAATCCCCTCGGCTTCATAGTAATAGGATACATAGCCACTGATCCCTAGCATGAGCCCCGTGCGAAGTTTTGGGTGAAGCCTAGTTATACTTCAAATGTGATACTCTTAGTAACATTATTTTTCCGTTAAATTATTCACATTATTCATTCATTCATGTATTTATTATTCATTCATATATTTATTATTCATTTGATTGTTTAACTGGTTTTAAAAGCTTAGCTTAGATAAGTATTCTTTCCTGAGTAATGTTTATTTAGATTGTAGAATAGTTTTGAAATTCATTGTATAAGTTTTTAAAATATATTATCTTAAAAAGGTGGATTCTCATCTAGAGTATGTACTTGTAGTAGAAGTGGTATTTAATTACAAACTCGATTGCATACCCCCTTCTATTTCTCAAGCATTTGAATAAGTATTACATATGACTGCTATAATGTAACTTGAATTTAGTTGGTGTAGTTTTAATAGTCATCAATAAACCTTTCTTCTGTCCCTATTTTAACTTATATATATATATATATATATATATATATATATATATATATATATATATATATATATATATATATATATATATATATATATATATATATATATATATATATATATATATATATATATATATATATATATATATATATATATATATATATATATACTTCATATCAATAAATTTATTTTATTGTCTCGATACACTGAATAGTATTAAATTACTTTAAAAGTGCAATAACTTCTAACAGTGGGACAGTACAAAGAAACAAAATAAATAAACAATACAGTTTTATAGGAGAGAAGGAGATTTGTTGGAATAAAAGTCCGATAGATGTAGTTATGTTTTTATTTTCAAAGCTTTCGCTCAGGGAGCCTGAGCTTCATCAGTGATCAAATAAGGTGTAACAATAGTATAAACTCTAAAATTGACAGCATACTGTAGAGCACGTTGCATGCTGTCAATTTTAGAGTTTATACTATTGTTACACCTTATTTGATCACTGATGAAGCTCAGGCTCCCTGAGCGAAAGCTTTGAAAATAAAAACATAACTACATCTATCGGACTTTTATTCCAACAAATCTCCTTCTCTCCTATATATACTACAAGTCCACAAAATACCCTTTCTATTTGAATACAGTTTTATATTTATAATAATTTTAATGCAGGAAAAATTATATCTGGTATTTATTATTTATTTTGTTTTTTGGACTGTTTTCATTGAAATTGGTCATTTTAGCGACCCAGCTAGTGCTCGATAGTGCGACAAAAAATACGCTTACTTTTTTAAATGCAGCTTTTTTAAACCCTTCCCCCTGCCCTTCCTATCATGGATATAGGAATTGTCTCGCCACATGAATAGTCTCCCACATAAATAAATTGTCATTTACAGAGCGTAGACGGTTGAAATTAATCTGAAGCAACCTGCGGGAATCTCTCGATAAACAAAACTTATATGGGACCAACAATGGGTTAATTATGATCTACCATACAAATTTCAAGTCAGACAAGTAGTTTTTAAGATATGTTAGTTCTCAAAAATTGAGTGACAGACAGACTCGGAAACAAAAATGTTCCACGATGTTTGAAATTTCCGAATTTTTGAAATCGGAGACAAAACATTTTCGTTCTTCAGAACGATCACATAGCTTCCGTTACCTTCGTTAAACTTGGAAGTAAACACATCCTATTAATTAATATGCTAATGACTCATAAAAACCAAAATTTATAAATTTAAAGGATGATATGGCCCTAAATAGTGGCGTGGGACCGTGTGCAAAGAGTGAGTGAGGTGGTCCCGAAAAGGACCGGTTTAGAGGGCTGTGCGTCTTTTTCTCGGCGGACGGTCAGGCCAGCCTCAACTACTCAAGGTAGGGAGGGTCTAACCTTACGATGGCACCAAGAATGGCGTAGAAGTGAACACCGCGCTGGGCGAGTCCGACTGCGGCCGAAACTAAAGAGAGTAGCCGGTAACCTCTCGAGAGTCACGCGGCCACAACTCCCTAGCATTAGGGCCTTGACTGAGCCGGGTCGTAATAGATAGTCGCTTCACAAGATGTCTGTAAAAAGAACGAGAAGTGAAAAGAACGAGAAAGTCAAGTTTTGGTTAACAGCGCAGGGGTAAGAGATTGGCACTGTGGTTCCGTCTCCGGTACTGGCAGTTCGCCTTACGCTGCGTAGTGTCGCTGAGCGGGGCTGGACTAGTAGGATGAGATCCGAGTCGTCCAAAAAAGTGAGAGTTCTGAAAAGAACCGTTTAACTAGGTTGGTAGTGTTTGCAAGGGTGGTCCTGAAAAGGACCGTTTAGTAAGACGTGAGGGTAGTTCGAGTTCGGTCAAGTGTTGGGTGACTTCTGTTCCCTTGCGTCTTGAATGGAGGCCGAGTGATATCGGCAGTGGCTCGTGCGAAGCTGCGTAACTAAGTACAAGTAGGTGTTGACTCGCAGGGGTCAACGCAAGTGCGGGTACTGTCGGGGCTGTTCTGGCCCTGGTTTCTTCCCGTTGTCTTTTCCTCGGTTGCAGTGGTTCTTCCTGATGTCAGGTTGAGATCGACCGTTGGTAGCGGAAGCTGAGTCTGAGGTCCGTCTGAGGTAAGAGTAAAGTATGCGAGAGTCCAAAGTAAGATCAGGTCCAGTCGTTCGGTCAGGTAGAGTGAGGTCAGATGAGATCCGGTGAAGTGAGTGATACCGTGAGTTCGCCCTGCTCTCTCAGATGGCGCAAAGTCAACCAGGTTATTCAAATCCCAGGTATGTGATTAGTTGTCCAAAGAGAGAGATCCGAACCAATCAGGTTCAAGCTTTTTCCCACGTTACTATATAAGGAGTGCAAAATCGAAGCTAACAGAAGCTAGAGAGCGGCTCCGGCCCCTCCGGCAAACTAGTTCATGCTCCGCCAAGTCAATCAAACATTCAAGCCAATCAGAAGCCAACATCTTTGAAGCAACAGTCAGAAGAAGTCATTGACCCCTTTTTCTCCATCTCTCTCTTCAGGCTCCCATTCCATCCTGGGACCTCGGCCTCTTGAGAACCTTCATTCAATTCTACTTTCTTCTTTGTTTGAAGTCATCACCTTCCCATCTCTCTACTCTTCGGGTGCTGTCCTTTCCGCTGTGAATAGCTCTCTTGCGCTGTCTCTTAGGAATTTCTAGCGCTTGGAAGGGAAACCGACCTTGGGCTGTCCTTGGAGAATTTCGCGCTTGGGATCTGTTGGCAGTGGAAGGAGAGTTTGTCTGGCAGCTTACTGCGCTGGCCTAGTGGTATTAGCGAGGTAAGTCACAGTGAACTCCCCCTGCGTTCCGTAGAACCCCTAAACTGTCCTTTTCAGGAATTTTCATTAGGCACAGATACATCGCGACTCACTTTCGCGCCGTATCATTTGGCGCCCAACGTGGGGCCAACGTGGGGGAGAGATCTTAATGTGTGATCTAGGCCATCGGCCTAGATCACACTCTCTTTTCTCAGAACTAGATTTTTCTCGGGAAAACAGCTTATATCGTTAGATTCGTATTTAAATGGACTACATTTTAGAATTTTTTTTATCAAAACCGTCGGAACCGTTTTTGAGAAATTATTTTTTTCCACGTTTCATCAGAGTTTTTGGGGGGTTAGCACCCCCAAATTTGGAGCAAAAATTCATTTCTCGATTTCACCTCGGGGTATGATTTTTCTGAACATGTATGCCAAATTTCGTCAAAATCGGCCCAGTAGTTTAGGCTAGGAAATTAAAAACAAAATATTTTAATAAATACCAGAATTTTTTTTCTGCATTTGAATTATTATAAATATAATACTAAAATTTTTATTTACTTAAGTTTCTTTAAAATAACAGCGGGCTTCTTAAAACATTTTGATTGGCAAAAAATCTCAAAAATGGATCCATTTAAATTTACAAAAAAAAAAAAAACTCTATAGTGAAGAACGGTAAACCAGCAAGTACACACACACACACACACATACTTTCTATATATATATATATATATATATATATATATATATATATATATATATATATATATATATATATATATATATATATATATATATATATATATATATATATATATATATATATATATATATGTGTGTGTGTGTGTGTTATAGAAAATAACTTGTGTAACGATTCATTGGTTTTTTAGTTTAGCTTTACGAAGGGGTAGGTAAAAAAGCACGAGACCAGTGCTTTATTTTTCTCCAATTTCCTGTGTATTTGAAGGCAAGTGTGTGTGCCTAGTATAACCAAGTATTGGGTCTCACTGCGTAGCCGTATCGCATTTACCCAGTACCCCCCCCCCCCCCCCCCCCCTCAAACCACAATATTCTTCTTGAGTTGACCCGTCCAAAACCCTGTATTTTATATACTTTCACATGATGGGATTAGGAAGAACAGTTTCATCCATGGTTAAAACTTTTAAACGTGAAAAATAAGTTTGTTTAAGCTCCATTTATTTTCTACTATTTTTCTTTTTAATTCATTCCATGTTTTTTTTTTATTTTGCCGTGCCTTTGCAGTCCTTTGATCTTTATTTTATATAAATTTTGTTTATTTTTCTTAGTGGTTTCACATGAAACGTGGTAAAAGAGTGGTTTGAGTTTTTACGTTTTCGTACCGCAGTAATATTTTTAACGATATTTCAAAGCCTACAGGTAAACATCGATATACGATTAAATAAGCATTTACTTGTATTATTTTTTTTCCAATCTTCTCAAGGCAAAATAAGTGGTATTTTTTTTTAATTTCAATAACCTATGTTAAAAAATAAATCTATATTTAAAGTATGTTTGATCATCCAATATTATTTATTTTTTTAAATAGTTCAAAAAATATATGATGTTGAGTTATAAGAAGGATAATTTGTTTGGAATTAAATTTAAAATATATTTAAGAAAAAGTCACCAATGAAACTAAAAATGGATTAATGTACCTAGGTACTAGGGTGAGTCGAAAAAACACTTTTTTCGAGGTCGTAACCACCGTACCTCTAAAAACTTGCCATTTCATGAGAAAACCCCGAGGAAAAAATTTGAGCCAAATCGCTAGGTCTCCCGGGGGGGGGGGGGGGGGGGTCAAAGTTTTGAAATTTTTGAAAAAACTCGATTTAAACTAATTCTTTGTGCTTTTCTACTATGTTAGTCATTTTTAATCTATGTTTAAGGCATGTTTCTATAATCTACAATTATTTCTGTATTAGAAAATGCCTTTGTGTGATAAAAAATAAATAATACGATGTAACATAACAAATGACATATATAATAATTATGGTAAAATCCCAAAACGTCAAATTAAACTATTTTTCAATTTTAGGTTGCCTCTCCTAGCTTATTTTTGACTTATAATACTACAAATCAAAAACAATTATCAGAACTTACCACAAGAAGTTATTTGCAATTCGAGCTCCACCTAATAACCCCCCCCCCCCTGATTTTGGAAAATTCAATTAGTGCGAATTAAATTTGAGAATGTTATCATTACATACAACTAAATACAAACTATTTTTTTTAAACTACTATAGCAATATATACCATACTAATATTTTACTTATATATTATACAAATTAATACTTAAATTTTAACGACATTATATACAAACTTATAATTACAAAATTAAAATAATATGTCTGATTAAATTTTTTATAATCTAAACGGAAAAATCTTTTTTACTCTCGAATTTAGGCATTTTTCCCCTATTGTTTAATGTCTGGAGAATAAGAAATGACGATCCTCTGCTTTATGATTGTCACTGGAAGCTTTTGTAACCAGCTTTACACAGCGCTCAACAGCCTGAGTATGACTAGGATAATTTACATTAGTTTGAGGCATTCGACCGTCTAATACTGCTGCTGTGACCTCATCTGTTGAAATGACTCTTGTCAGTGCTACAGTCAATCATATTAACGTAGTTTGAGGTATCAAAAGTAATTTTACGAATTTTGAAAACCCTTGCCTCTTTGTTTTCAAAACATCTCATTGGCAACTCATTGCTATGAAGTTGGCATATTGACCACTGTAGAGATCTTCCTCGTCTGCATTCTGCAAGTCTTATGGCACCTCTTCTTATTCCAGTATTTAAATTGGTTCCATCACAGCCAAATACCAACAAATCTGAACATTCAATATGTTTTTTTTTTAAGCAATTAAAGATTGAAGACACTAAACTTTCAGCATTTCCACTTAACGGAGTTATCAAGTCCAAATATTTAGATCCTGGTTCATGGAGGAGCATCATTTTCCTCTTTCTCAATTGTTTTATGGATCTTTATACCTTTCTTTGTAAGTTCCACTGTTTCGCCCTTTGTGCCATCTAAATATAGTCTGTTCAAAGTAATTTTTGTTTTTTCTTTGATTTGTTTTATTCAATATATTTGACTTGCTTCTCCCTGCGAACTTTACTGTGATCTATCACACATGATGGTGAAGAATCTAAAATGCCTGCGTCAGCAAGGTTAGCGGAGGCTATCATCGCAGCTGCTCTGTTAGAAACACACGTTCTTATAGTGACCTCTGCCAGAGTCGGAAGAGGTATTCTCATGGTTACTTATTTGCCGGATATTTACCTCAAACTCTGAATCAGTAGCACTTGTTCCTGTAGTTTCAGATGAAGTAAGCGGTCTTCCTGCGTCATCTAGATTTCCCTCGACTTTTGCTCTAACTGTTTTGAGATCTCTCTCATTTCTTAAAGCTCTTTTCTCAAATGATTTAAAGTCCTTCCACCAATTGTTCCCATGACCATATTTCATGATGTGCTCTGATATATTAAAAAAGCACGCTCATTTAAAGGCACTCTTTTCTCCTTACTGCAATTATTACAACGAGAATTCTTCGATTCTTCAATGAATTATTTCATTTTAACATTAACCACATTGAATGTATTTTTTTTTTTTTTTTTTCAAAGCACATATCTTCAACTGTTTGTATTCTTTATGATACTTTAATATACGATTAATCACAGTTGATTCTGTATTGAATAGAGGCTTTTAACCAAATTTTGATCACATTTTCTGCACCATTTCTCGCTACAACCCTAGTTTTACATTCCTCGTTATTATCTTGCAAGCGAAGATTCTAGCAAACATAAAATACATAGCTGGTTACAAAAGCTACCAGTGCAATTCATACAGCAGAGGATCGTCATTTCTTTATTCTCCAGACATTAAACAATAGGGGAAAAATGCCTAAATTCGAGAGTAAAAAAGATTTTTCCGTTTAGATTATAAAAAATTTAATCAGACATATTATTTTAATTTTGTATATAATGTCGTTAAAATTTAAGTATTCATTTGTATAATATATAAGTAAAATATTAGTATTGTATATAATTGCTATAGTAGTTTAAAACAAATAGTGTGTATTTAGTTGTATATAATGATAAAATTCTCAAATTTAATTAGCACTAATTGAAAGATCAACATTTAACATTTCAATCAAAATCGGGGGGGGGGGGGGGGGGGTTATTAGGTGGAGCTCAAATTGAAAATACCTTCTTGTGGTAAGTTCTGATAATTGTTTTTGATTTGAAGTATTATAAGTCAAAAATAAGCTAGGAGAGGCAACCTAAAATTGAAAAATTGTTTAATTTGACGTTTTGGGATTTTACCATAATTATTATATATGTCATTTGTTATGTTACATCGTATTATTTATTTTTTATTACACAAAGGCATTTTCTAATACAGAAATAATTGTAGATTATAGAAACATGCCTTAAACATAGATTAAAAATGACTAACATAGTAAAAAAGCACAAAGAATTAGTTTAAATCGTGTTTTTTCAAAAATTTCAAAACTTTGACCCCCCAGCGGGAGACCTAGGGGGGCCCGATTTGGCTCAAATTTTTTCCTCGGGGTTTTCTCATGAAATGGCAAGTTTTTAGAGGTACGGTGGTTCGATCTCGAAAATAGTGTTTTTTCGACCCACCCTACTAGGTACCTACTAACATTCGATACTTACAATGGTGACTGCTTTCCCGCGAGGAATATCGCATCATAAGTAAATTATGGTAATAGAGTTTTAAGGTTACATCTAGAAGGGTTGCATTCCCTTTTGTCTGAGTTGTGTTTTGTGTGCAGAATATTGTCTGGTTGGACCTTGGTTTGCGGGGTGGTACGTGTTTTCTCGTCACTATTGCTTATAACAAATTCCAATTCTATAGTTTCAATTTACACTAAATCTATGCATATATATTTATATATCTTATTATTGATCGAGCGGAGCGAGGTGTCTGTTTTATCTCGGGACACGACCATCTAGCATTTCGTCTGTCTGTATGAAAATTTGTTTGTTATCCAATCACGGATGTTGATTCTGTTAAAGGTTGTTTATGTTGAATAAAACATTTGATTCTTTTCTTAACTGGTGAATTTTAACTGTATATTAAATTCATAAAAAATATTAATCCTGTCCGTCTGTCAGTAACATTTACATGTCTGACAATAACTTCAGTAAAGGTTGACCAATTTGGTTGAAATTTGGTATGAATGTTCCTTTTACTAATGCTCAGGCTAAGTTCTTTGGATAGCGTTATACATAAAAGAGTTCTTGCGCCATGCTCGCGTTAACGTAAGCTTCAAATTTAAAATTGGAATTTCATAACGGGAAAGGGTTCATCTAAAGATCATCTATTCGATAGACAAACTTTTTTTTTTATTAAAACCATCAACAGCGACACCGCTATGAAGTGCCTATAATAGTTAACTAAAAGTGTGTCCTAAGATTGAGTTTATAAATTCATATTTTACCATTTTGGTAGTATTCATACTACAGAAAGATTAAATTTTAATTTAAATCAAATTATAATTATTATTTACTACGGGAAACAGACAGAGTAAAATACACTCCAGCGCCGGAATTTGAACCACGGGCCTCTATATTTCCAGTATAGCGCTCTACCAACTAAGCTACGCAGGAGAATGAGTTTCTCTGACGTTAATGATACCTTGTCCCGAATTTAAGCTTTCAATTTTCCACATAAGTCTTAGAAGTCAACATTAATGACATAGAACTAGACCGAGAAATAACGCTTATAATTATAAAGTACCTTATTAGTACCTGTACTTAGTACAATCAATTTGAAATTCATATTTTACCATTTTGGTAGTATTCATACTACAGAAAGATTAAATTTTAATTTAAATCAAATTATAATTATAATTATTGAGTTTATATAAAATGTAGTTCAGTTAATAGAAGGCCTCGCTTCTAAAAAAAAAATTTAATTACTTCGATCAAGGAACATCCATGCCAAATTTGAAGAAAAAATAATGTAAATAACTTTAAAAAAAACATATCTACATCGAATGTAAAGACGTCAAAGGATCATCCATCTCAAATTTCAAGAAATAAATATATATACATTTTTTAATTCTAAAAAAGTCTTAAATTTTTTATGACATCAAGAAACATCCACGCCACATTTCAAGAAAATGGAAAAACGCGTGTGGTCGTAGTTAAATCTAGGTAGGGACAACCTTTTCATAGGGCTTCTGCCGCTAGCTTTGCTGAAGTCGCGCCCTCTGGGCGGTTCGAAGGCCTCTAATAATGAACTCACATTAAATTTATATTCTTTCAATTGTTACTTTAAACCTTGTTTATTACTAGGCATCGCGTGGCTCTACCATTAGAGCGAGCGTCCCATTTAATATGGGAGAAGGGTGCCTTTCTACATATTCCTCTTACATCTTAGCTATCTTATTTCAACTATAAATGTAGAACTTCTATCGGCGAAATAGAATAGGTACTACAAGTTGCTTATTTAATGGTTTTTGGAAAAGAACACCTATTTTTTGGTGTGTCGTAACCCTTTACGACTTAATTTTATTAGATTACTGCAACTACAATACATATTGTTATAAGCAATACAGATGTGAGAATTAGTAACTTGAAAAATAACATGATGTAAGGAACTATCCAGTGATTGCACTTACTGAGTTGAGACAGATATATGTGTGTGATGTAATAAAATATTAAACATAAATAGAATTATGAAATTTAAATTGAAATAAACATAGCTTAGTTGTCTAAGAGGTCACGTGGCAACTGCCTCTTCAGGCGTCTGGGAGGATTGTGGGAAAACAGACTGTGGACTAGTGGATATGAAACGTTTCCGACCTGGGAGTCATGGAAGGATTTATATTTAGAAATGGCTAGTTCACGGACAAAAGGTACTTTGAGGTCATTATGAAGGAGGAAATTAGAAACATAGAAAGGGGTGTCAGTTATTTTTCTTAGGATCTAGGATTGAAGGGATTGGATGCGATAGGAATTGGAAAGTTTGGTGGCCAGAGTTCTATGCCATATTATGTGTATTTTTGTGTTGTAGATGAGTACTTTGTTTTGCATGTTAAGTTTATATGTGCTGTGTAAGAGTCTGTGTAAAAGTTTATAGCGTGTATTGCATGTTTCATGTTTATGTTTAGTGTGATGTGCCCATGTTAAACGACGTTCTTAGTGTAGACCCAGGTAGCGGATGGAATTGGAATGAGGAATAAGGATTTGGTAAAGGGTTACAGGTTCACATACACGAAAGAAGCTCGGACCTAGTTTTCGTATTTCATTTTTAATGTCATAGCTCAAACCTAATGAATGTAGGTATATTTTTAGCCCTTTTTTGAAATAAAAATTCTTTAGGCTCGGTAGAGTAATTGACTTGGATGAAACGAAATTGCATGTAACGAAGTTTGTGATTCAAGACTCGTCTAAGTGAAAGATTTTTTATAGGTAAATCAACTGCTGGCAGTTGATCAACTGCCAGCAGTTGATTTACCAGTTAATGGTTGTTAACTATTTTATTTGGATATGGTAAGCATGATTTTTAACTGACAACATTTAAGATGCAGGTATACCTCTCATCATGATTCATCAATTAAGGTTTAACTTGTAATAGACAAAAATAGAGATGAGTTACAACAGGTGGCAATCCTAATGATAAAAGAAGCACCTGCTTGAATCGTTGTTTATTAAATAAAACAATGGAGAATGTCTAAATCATAATATTTAAATGTTTTTTTGTTTTTTTTTAGTATCTTTTTTCAGAAGTTATTTAGATATTTATCTCTAGCGTTGTTTTTATTGCAACTTAATATCAGGGGGAAAATTATATGTTTTTGAATTATCTACTTGTTCAACTCGTTCTTACCTAGGTTTAATGTTTGGGTAGTGGAAAGTGTTAATATACGTTATGATTGATGAGTGTCGTTTTACCGTTTAAAGCCATGCTGTATCGTTTTATATATTTTTATTTTTTTGTGTTCTCTAGTATGTCACCAGTACATAGATAGAAAGCATTGGAGTGTCGCAGTGTGTTAAACCCCCTTTAACTTTCATAGTCACTACTTTTAACCCCATATCCAGTCAGTATGATAAATGGATGGCAAATTATTTTGCCGTTGGAACTCGGTCTGCAGAAAAGAATATTACGGTAGGGGCCACTATATACCCCTATGCACCTCAACATCCCCTAGTTCTATCGATATGACCTATATTTATTTTATAATCTGTCTCCGCATGTTAGAGCTAGCGTCATATATTATTATATAATAAAAAAATAGAAAAATAATTTAAAATAAATATCTGTTGTCCTTCTTTTTTTAAAAAAAATTACGTAGGATCAGAAAACTTATTCATAACTTTCAATTTCCTCCAATAAATGTAATCTATGTTCAGTCCATTTAAATTTAATATTATCTTATATCAATAATATTCGAGCTCCGGTTGGGGTTGCAATCTTTATTTATTATTGGAGGCGTTTAGAAAGTGGCCGCCACTTAAGCGCCATTTTTGACGAAATCGAGTTAGAAGTGCCATAATGGCACTTCTTAGAATTCTAATGAATTCTATTTTCAGCTCCTCATCCACCCAAATCTAGTAATTTTTATTTTTCCGCCAGATATCAGGGTTTTTTTTTTTTTTTTTTTTTTTTTTTTATTGTAAACCATTCAGTCTTGAATACCGTTTTCGCATACCAGTACTAGAGTGGATTATCTCATTTCTTGGTGTCATATGGAGATAAGCCTGGCTCTGAACGCTGTGAAACCGCGAATATCTCTGAAACTGCTGGACCTATGCCCATGAAATGTAGGTAGGTTCCTCCTACCTCCTCGGTGCTCGATAAGAAATATTTTTACCATCTGCCATCTTGATTTAAGGGTAGTGACACACTTAGTCACCCGGGTAGCGCCACCTGGTTGATGCCACTTGCTTCCGCCACCTGTCTTGTGCCACCCGAGTTTTTATTTTTTCGACCAGTCGAGAAATGGACTCGCAGGAGATAGCTGTGCTTGCTTATCATTATTTTCGTGAAAATAGGCGTTTTTGGGTTCATCCAATAATTTCAGACAAAAAATACTAGTTTGTTTCTTGCAGTGTACAGCCGTATCAAAGAGGACAGTGACAATTTTTCAATTTTTAAAAATTGAATATTTAATTTTTGCCGAATTGCTTAGAATATTGAACAACAGTTTGACGAGTAAATTCACTTATATGAGGGATGAAGTCAGCCCCTGATTTGATTTCCCCTAGATTGATTGAAGGAGTTTTGGCCCGGGTGGCGAAGTGTGTCACTAGCCTAAGATGACGGCCATTTATATGCAGAATTAGACATGCCGATATTTCCGGAACCAATTGCACTAGAACAGGGGTCGGCAACCTTTTTGTATATGATGGCTCAATACCAGATTTAAAAATCGCCGAGGGCACATCCAATTTCAAAAATTCCAAGACAGAAATATTTTTTAGACATCATGGACCATTTTTGACTCCATGTCTGTCTATCGGTCAATTTATGCGAACTAAGATATCTTAAAAATTATACGTCCGATTTTAATGAAGTTTGTATGCGTAGGTCATAATTAGCTAATTTTTGGCCCCTCAGTATCAACCTTATGCACCCATTTTTTTCTCTTCAACATGAGCACAAACATACATTTATTTACACCTATATCTTCAAAAGTACTCATCTGATTTTTATGAACTTTGGATGGTTTGGTGGATTTTTAAGGGTTGCGACCCACCAAAAACAAAAAGAAGATTTACAATAAGAGGGACAAACTTACAAACAACGAAATACTTAGCGGGGTGACACACTTCGCCACCCTGGGTGGCGAAGTGGGTAGCGCCACCTGGGTGGCGCTACCCACCCGGTCGTCAATGAGAATAGATGGAACTGTCACACGAGGAGGCGCCACCTGCCGGGTGGTACTACACGATCGAATGTCCGACGGTCTAGCCGCCACCCGGTCAGCCCATTGTTTTCAATTGAGCCTGTCACACGGTGCCACACAAGTCCCTGGCACTCAGCCCCCACTCCTTCAATCAAATATAAGGGAAATCAATTAAGGGGCTGACTGCATCCCTCATATAAGTGGGTGGCGCAAGTCAGGTGGCGGGAGCAAGTGGCATCAACCAGGTGGGCGCTACCCGGGTGGCGAAGTGTGTCATTACCCTTAATGTAAAACTGAGCTACTTTTTTAAATAATATTTTTCGATCCCGTCAAAAATAAGGGTAGTCTACTCATGTTAATTTTTAAAAAAATTCAAGAAACTAAACACCATGGACACATAATAAAATAGACTGCAACTTGGTGTGGCACATAGCTTCCTCACATCCTATCACATACTTTATTGATTTTATGCGTTTACAAGCCATTATTGTCTTAATTTGTTTAATCCCCCCCCCCCTTTTTAATGGGTCATTATTGTTTTGATTTCTTGCATGAATTAAAAAAATATAAATTCAGCAAAAGTTAAAGAGCGCAGATGGTTCAAATTAATCTGGGGCAACTGCGAGTTACTTCCTATAAACAAATCAGATAAGTCCTTTTGAAGCTATAGGTGTAAATAAATGTATGTTTGTGCACATGTGGAAGAGAAAGAAATGGGCACAGAAGATTGAAACTTATATGGGACCAACAATGAGCTAAGTATGACCTAACATCAAAAATTCATTAAAATCTGACCAGTAGTTTTTAGATATGTTGGTTCGCAAAAATTGAGCGACAGACCGACTAACAGACACGGAACCAAACATTTTCTCTGATGTCTGAAACGGATTTATGCCTTAGAATTTTTGAAATTGGAGACATAAAAAATCTACGTTAAGCTCGAAAGCAAAATAAAAATGCAATACACGTTACATCAGAGGGTGCATTACTAGCACACCGAGGGCACCAGGTTACCGACCCCTTCATTAGAAACTAGAAATTTGCAAGTTAGCATCCTTTTATAATGAAGGATGAAGCTTAACCATTATTATCGTATCTTTTATATGTGGTAACTAATATTACAGGTTGATGCTACTTTGTAGTGAAACTATACCCGTGCTTTGCTACGGAATTTCTTTTAAATTTCAAATTCTTCTGCCTTTAACAACAATCACATTTTCAAAAGCCATCTATAACCAACTACCTATGAAAAAAAGCTTTCAACGAGGTATATTTCAGATTAGCTTTCTGGTTCTTCTTACTCTATATAAACGCTTCTAAAGTTAGCTTAGACTTATTTATTTCTTTTTCTTTTTGTTTTAAAATAAAACTACTTTCCATTTTACAATTACTATTGTACAGTGTTATAGTATAAACTATTTTTTTTAACTTCATTATTTTAAGTGAACATTTGGAAGAGATCTAATTTTAATTTATCCCTTTACAATTATGTATTCTATATTGTTCGAGAATTAAATTTATTAGTTTTGAGGTATCAGTACAATTTACACTTTTTAAAAAATATATATATATATATATATATATTTAAATAAAAAAATAGGATTTAAAAAAAAAAAAAAAAAGAAAGGTCTTCTATCTTAAATAAAATCTAATTCTTTCCTTCTGACTATTTCTCTGTTATCGGGGGATGAACTATGAAGGGAGAGGGTCCCTAAGCCGAGTGAATTATCTGCTGAAACTAGATTCAGAAGAACCCTTCTTGTCCTTTTCCCTTCTTCGGTGAAATTAACGTGAAGAAAAACAAGTTGTTAATCACGATTACTGAGTCCTTCAGACCGATCTTAATTCTTTCCACTGGAATAAGATTAAGGAATAAATTCTTCTTTCTTCTTCATCTTCCTCTACCAAATCTCTTCCCAATTCTCTATCTTATTCAACCTTGCTGAACGGGGAGAAAACCTACTGGTTTCTTCGGTTTAAAATAAAAAGTCGTTAGTGTCTACGAAAAGGAGAAATAGATGAAAATAGATTCTTCTTCTTTTTCAATTTTTCACTTCTAAAAAAAAAAATTTCATTTCTTGGTTCAACGAATTTCCTATTCATTTTCATTTATTTTTTTTATTTTTTTACTTTTGAATTAAAATTAAACGAGGTTTAAGGTTAACAAAAAAAAAACACTCGACTAATTATAAAAGAAAAGAACTAGAGGGAGAAAAGAATAATTAGATTTCTTCCACTTTTAAATAATAATTATAAATAAACCGGACCTAATATTGTTTTTTTCTACATATTTTAAATTGAAAGTACTTTATTTTATTTTTACTACATTTAAGGTTTTTTTTTTTTTTTTTTTTTTTTTTTTTTAAATTAAAATGAGAGCGAATGAGAGAAAAAATAAAATGAATATGATACCTGTTGGTGTAGTAGAAACTATAGGATTTTTACTTTCTCATACAAAGAGAAAATATTGTGATGGCGCGAATATTTTGATGGATTTATACGTTTTGAGGTCCCATGAATCCAAAAAAGGGGTTGCAGACGCATAGATCCTATACTACTGGACCCATTTTGACGAAATTCGGCATCATGTTCAGAAAAATCTTACCCCGAGGCAAAACCAAGAAATGAATTTTACCTCCAAATTTGGGACATTAAACATATTAATGTAATTATGTATACAACTGAACTTCTTGTCTTGCCCTGATTCTTTCCCCCTCCTTAACTCTTATTCCTTACTGAAACCATTCTTCATCGTTCGCTCTTCAACACAGCAAACATCAAATAACTTTTAACCAAATTTGAGAGCGCTTCAGAAAAAAATTATTTCTCGAAAACGGTTCGGACGATATAGATTGAAAAAGAAGAGACCAGGTTCGATTCCCCGTCGAGGATAAGTCATTTTTATGATAAATTTCGATAAATTGTTCAATGATAATTAAATTTACAAGCACCTCATTAGATTGTTACTCCCCTTTTAAAAAAATAGAGGGGGAGTAACAATCTGAAGAAGGTGTACAGAATGTTCTTCTTTAGACTGTTACTCCCCTTATAAAAACAGAAGTGTGACATTCCTTTGTCCCTAAGTACATTAGACCAAGCACCCCTTTGTCTTAACAGTTATTTAGTCAAAGTCATTTATAATATAAAATAAACATAGGGGAGTAACCATCTAAAGAAGTACCAATTTACCTACGAAAACTAATAAATGGAAAAAATAGGGCTAAGTAATTATGAACCCGTAAATATGAGAAAGTTTGTCTGGGTTGTTTGGGACCGATTTTTACAATAACTTTTTTATAAGAAATTGAATATTAAAGCTTACTGTAAGTTTGAATAATACATTCATCATTCAAGATGGGATAATACAGTTCTCATTTCTTTTTTTATGCCAGATTAATGATTCAAATAATAAAGTACCAAGTTTATAATATATGTATTATAGGTTATATAATATATGTATATGGTTAAAAAATTCAAAACAAATTTAATATAGTAGTTATGGTAGAAAAATACATTACGAACTTTGTAGTTAACGTGGACTAATACAATGCGAATATTGCATTGCATAATTAATGTGACGGCATACAATAGTACCTAGTTCATGGGGAAGTAATGATGTACCAATAAAATACTAATGTTACGGTGCCAATAATGCATAATGAATGTGATAGCACACAAGACTACATTCATGGTGAAGTAATAATGGACTAATGATTAATACAATGCAAATGTTACGGTGCCAATAATGCATAATGAATGTGATAGCACACAAGACTACATTCATGGTGAAGTAATAATGGAATAATGATTAATACAATGCGAATGTTACGGTGCCAATAATGCATAATGAATGTGATAGCACACAAGACTACATTCATGGTGAAGTAATAATGGACTAATAATTAATACAATGCGAATGTTACGATGCCAATAATGCATAATGAATGTGATAGCACACAAGACTACATTCATGGTGAAGTAATAATGGACTAATGATTAATACAATGCGAATGTTACGGTGCCAATAATGCATAATGAATGTGATAGCACACAAGACTACATTCATGGTGAAGTAATAATGGACTAATGATTAATACAATGCGAATGTTACGGTGCCAATAATGCATAATGAATGTGATAGCACACAAGACTACATTCATGGTGAAGTAATAATGGACTAATGATTAATACAATGCGAATGTTACGGTGCCAATAATGCATAATGAATGTGATAACACACAAGACTACATTCATGGTGAAGTAATAATGGACTAATGACTAATACAATGCGAATGTTACGGTGCCAATAATGCATAATGAATGTGATAGCACACAAGACTACATTCATGGTGAAGTAATAATGGAATAATGATTAATACAATGCGAATGTTACGGTGCCAATAATGCATAATGAATGTGATAGCACACAAGACTACATTCATGGTGAAGTAATAATGGACTAATGATTAATACAATGTGAATGTTACGGTGCCAATAATGCATAATGAATGTGATAGCACACAAGACTACATTCATGGTGAAGTAATAATGGACTAATGATTAATACAATGCGAATGTTACGGTGCCAATAATGCATAATGAATGTGATAGCACACAAGACTACATTCATGGTGAAGTAATAATGGACTAATGATTAATACAATGCGAATGTTACGGTGCCAATAATGCATAATGAATGTGATAGCACACAAGACTACATTCATGGTGAAGTAATAATGGACTAATGACTAATACAATGCGAATGTTACGGTGCCAATAATGCATAATGAATGTGATAGCACACAAGACTACATTCATGGTAAGTAATAATGGACTAATGATTAATACAATGCGAATGTTACGGTGCCAATAATGCATAATGAATGTGATAGCACACAAGACTACATTCATGGTGAAGTAATAATGGACTAATGATTAATACAATGTGAATGTTACGGTGCCAATAATGCATAATGAATGTGATAGCACACAAGACTACATTCATGGTGAAGTAATAATGGACTAATGATTAATACAATGCGAATGTTACGGTGCCAATAATGCATAATGAATGTGATAGCACACAAGACTACATTCATGGTGAAGTAATAATGGACTAATGATTAATACAATGCGAATGTTACGGTGCCAATAATGCATAATGAATGTGATAGCACACAAGACTACATTCATGGTGAAGTAATAATGGACTAATGATTAATACAATGCGAATGTTACGGTGCCAATAATGCATAATGAATGTGATAGCACACAAGACTACATTCATGGTGAAGTAATAATGGACTAATGATTAATACAATGCGAATGTTACGGTGCCAATAATGCATAATGAATGTGATAGCACACAAGACTACATTCATGGTGAAGTAATAATGGACTAATGATTAATACAATGCGAATGTTACGGTGCCAATAATGCATAATGAATGTGATAGCACACAAGACTACATTCATAGTGAAGTAATAATGGACTAATGATTAATACAATGCGAATGTTACGGTGCCAATAATGCATAATGAATGTGATAGCACACAAGACTACATTCATTGTGAAGTAATAATGGACTAATAATTAATACAATGCGAATGTTACGGTGCCAATATTGCATAATGAATGTGATAGCACACAAGACTACATTCATAGTGAAGTAATAATGGACTAATGATTAATACAATGCGAATGTTACGGTGCCAATAATGCATAATGAATGTGATAGCACACAAGACTACATTCATGGTGAAGTAATAATGGACTAATGATTAATACAATGCGAATGTTACGGTGCCAATAATGCATAATTAATGTGATAGCAAACAAGACTACATTCATGGTGAAGTAATAATGGACTAATGATTAATACAATGCGAATGTTACGGTGCCAATAATGCATAATGAATGTGACGGCATACAAGATTACATTCATGGTGAAGTAAAGATGGACTAATACAATAGAATAAGTCCTGTTAAATACTTACTCGCATTGATTTTTCTCTCGGCGTGGTCTATGTTCTACACGTGTTTCAAAGGGTGAACGACTTGATGTTTTTCCTAGGTAAGCTTGTGTTAGTACGAGAGAGTACTTGGCTTTACCCGAATTACTTAGACTTTATCGAATTATCTAAGGTCCGTCTCAACTTCGTTAACTTGACCACTTTCTTGATATACTTCCTACGTACTAACTTGTCTCAACTAAATACATTTAGTAGATATGTTTTTATTTTTGAAACTTTATCGTTTCTATCCTATTTGAAAATTTTCTTCGTTTATAAATCATGTGATCCTCATGTACCACTTCTTACACTTGGTTTTTAAAAATTGATTCTTTATTGAATGTAAAGTCCTCTTCTCGTGTGAATTATAAATAAAATAGAGTATCGAAACAAGTATTATTGTCTGTAATAAGAACTCATAAGAAGAAGCTTTATTATTATTTTAATTCGATTAACTACTATTACTAATTCCACACTATAGGGTACGTCCAGAATGTTCGCTGGTTCCGAATCAGGTTCTGTTTTCTCTGAAAACAGGCTCGTAATATGTCAGCTTGATGAAAGCAGGTGATGGCCGCAGTGGAGGCAGGTAGTGACACGCTCTGTCATACTGTAACGTAAACGTAAACACAATAAGGAGTTGTCATATGAAGGCATGCTTGTTTATGGCCTCAGCGGGTGTTCATTTAAAATTAGAACGTGAAAGAATTTCTGTTTATGACGTTAATAAATTGAGAAGTGCATAAGGAGAATATCTACACATGCTCGAGCAGTTAAAAAAAGGGAACAGGGAATGTTTCTTCCTTAGGGTTTCGTAGATCATCCTTGAAACCCTTATGCCAAGGTTGATAATGATGTGGGTGGGTTATGATGTGTCTGTCCGTCCGTCGTATTTTGGTTCATATCCTCCGAACTGTTCACGCTAGAGAGTTGAAATTTGAAATACTGACAGACTGGCGTAACTTGTTGACTTACACCTAGGAAACACTTCACTGTGGTTCCCATACAACTATTTTCTACCTGTTTGCCGAGTGGTCAGTGTTCTCGCAACTTCGCCACCTGAAACCTAGGTTTAAATACTGTCAAATCTGTTAAGTTCGAATCCCAGTAAGGTGAAATATTTTTCACCCTAATACACAACATCTAAAATATAAGTGAAGTGGCCGAATCCTCCGTCCGGTAATAACATTATGTGTTGAACGGGATGTTAGTAAAACTGTTTTTTGAAAAACAAAATGGCCTAGGAAAAAAATTGTTTTTGACAGCTTCAATTGTTAGTTATAATGTTAACTTCCATTACATGTTATTATTTTATAACTGTCCTGAAAATGAAAATTGTCAGCTGTGTTGTTAGATTTTTAAAAATTTAATTATTTGAGTGATTTCACTAAGCAGAACTACAAGCAGCCGCTTCTAGGAGGGGGGAGGGGGGAGGGGGACATTTATTTGCTCACATATTGAATGTTAACTTTCTTTTGTTTTTGTCTCTGACTGAAGCAGATCTATTTTCTTTTATTCCTATATAATATGAATGTGACTTTTTACTTTTCCTCACTACTAATAGTAGGAAAAGTATTGTTTTCACCAAAAATTTTTTTTCGAGATTTCAATGGAATTATCCGTTTTAGGTGTTTTTTATGACCTCCTGAGTGGTTTTCAGCATGACGTATGTATGTGTGTATGTGTGTTATCATCGTAGCGCCCAAGGTATTTAACCTAGAGAGTTGAATGTAATGTATGACAAACAAGCCCACAAAATTTCATTTTGATATTGGCCGCCATTTTGAAGTTATCAATTTTTGATTTTTTGAACTTTGACGGTTAATAATACCGAAAGTATAAATAGGTTTTTGACGTATAGCATATCGTTGGAACCGGAAAAAATTAAGGAACAAATATAAAAACCCCCAATGAAATTCCATTAATTAGTTTAAAAGTTATAAGTGAATATAATTATTTATTAGTGCGATAATTTTGATGACGTCAAAGTTTGTTTACATCTGTCAAAATACCGCCAAACTTCAAATAATTAAATAAAATATAGGTATTAAAAATAAGGTATTTTGAAGAATGATAATAAATCAGTTTGTTTAGAACGGTCACCCATCCAAGTTCTGACCACGTTCAATGCTGCTTCCTCCTGCTGCGAAGTTTAGTGGCCTCTGAAGTGAGGAAAAGTTCCGAGGTACCCCGTACCCGATTTTTTATTTAATTTATTAAATACTTTCTTCTATATATAATTTATTTTGCAATAGTGAAAGGTTGCTGAATCGCTAGTATACCTGCAAAACCTCGTAAGTCCGATTTTTGGGATTTTTATTTTTTTTCATATTTCGATAGATTTAGGTCGACTGCGTCTCCGTGTGAAATATTGTAAGTTTTTGTCGACTACAACGCCTTTAAACGGCGATTGAAAAAACTCGTAAGTCGAGATGGTAGCATGAAAGGTAATAAATCCTCGTATGTCCGTAGAAAAGCACGCCGCTCACAGGCTACAGCAAAGTTCCAGTTTTAAAATAAGTTAAATGACTTATATTGACAAATTTTTATTTAAAATTATTATATTATTTTAAGGTACACTTGCGTTTTTATAAATTACTACATCTATTTATCTCTAATTTTAAGGGGGACTTGTAGTTCAGGAGACTTACATGGTTTTATACAATGCATTGTTAGAAGGAAATTCAACTTGCGTGGTTTTGTACCATATGTATAAACTTACAAGGTATTATACCTACTTTTAAATAACCTTACGAGTTTTTATCTGGACATTTTCTTTGTAAAACCTCGTAACTCAATAAAAGTTCTTGACTAAAACCACGTAAGTACAAAATTAGT
Organism: Gerris lacustris; assembly: GCA_951217055.1. NCBI lineage: Eukaryota > Metazoa > Arthropoda > Insecta > Hemiptera > Gerridae > Gerris > Gerris lacustris. The sequence goes on along the minus strand of OX578284.1, from coordinate 54,097,261 downwards.
CCACAAAATTGTAATTTAATTATAATTTTAATTATGAGTGTATATAAAACCTCCAATGGTAGTAAAACATCATATAAATGGGCAATGTGTAATAGAAATAAAAGATTAACCTATTATTCAGTTTTTTTGCTCTCCTGTAAAATTTTGGATTTGGTACATACGAGGTTTTGCAGGTATACTAGCGGAATGAGTTTGCTGCAATGTAGATTTTTTTTAAAACGTCTCTATGAATTGAATGTTTCAAACATTTTCTATTTGGCATTTAATAAAACGAAGTTTATAAATATGTTTTGTGTTATGAAAAATGAAGTGCGGGATTGGCCGTCGGTCGACTGTAGAAGCTTTTTGTTCGATTTCTCGGTTCATTTAATTTTTTGACTATTTTGTTATTTTGTTTATTTTTTTCCTCCTCGTATTATCGTTTTCGTTTCATCAATCTGAATCGAATTAAGGTTGAAGGGGAGTTTTGGAGAAATAAAAAAGTATGTTTAACGTAGATTATCCCTTGCAGTAATCATTTGTGTGGGAGTAATTTTGATAAATTATCTTCGGATTACTTTAAAAACGTTTGTGTGAGGTGTGTATGTGTTTAATTCCGGGTGTGTGGTTTTGAATGTCGAAGTTGGTTTATAAGTAGGGGGGGGGGGGGGTATGGTTGATAAATGGGCTGGCGTGATCAGAGGCAGTAAATGCCTTTACTAGGGGGAAATGATGCCTAGTGTGAGGAAATCCCAGGCTTCGAGAGAACCAAGAAACGAGCGAATTGAACAATTTTCACCTTCCAACTGAGTTTTTGGATACCTCCATTGATGGAGCTAAGGATTTAACCGACGCTAAGTTTCGGAAGGTTGAGGAGTAGTTTAGCGAGAAAAAAAAATATAGGAAAAAAACCACATTGAATAGGGGCTTTCAAAAGAAGATCTCCTCCGACTGAAAAACTAGGTAACGTTTACAAATGATACTGGACCAAGATGAGAAAAGAAGCAGAACAGAAAATGCTGTAAAGAAAGTGTGATGAGAGAAAGAAGGTCTTGCGTGAAAAAATATCTGGTAAAGTTACCAGTTAAAAGTATATTATGATCGTTCTAAATACGCCAAAAACAAATATTCTTCAATGCTAACAACAATTTGTTGTTGTTTCCAATTCATTTAGCTATTTGTAAATGATAAAAATTGCGTTTGTTAACCGGAATGTATGTTTATTATAAAAAAAATAGACTGCCAATTAGTGTGGCATTATAGCTTCCTCGCATCCTATCACGTTTCTTTATTGTTATATTCACGTTCTCTCCTTAATTACAACTATTAATAGTTTTAGCGATCTTTAACACTTAATAGCTAGTGACGCTGTTTGTTTTAATACAAAATTGTATTTGAAAAAAAGTTTTTCTCATTGAATAGATGAAGTTACATTTTTTCCCCCGACCTAAAATTCCTATTTTAAATTTGAAGTTCACGTTTACACGAGCGTTGCACCAGAACGCTTGGACGGATAACGTTGTCCAACGAACTCGTCCTGGGCATTGGTAAAATGAACATTTATACCAAATTTCATCAAAATCGGTCTACTTTTACTCAACTTATCGTCACACGTTTCAAAGTTCGCGGACACACAGACCGACAGATAGACAGACAGCCAGTCAGACACGAGATCAAAAATGTCCTTGGTGTCTGAAACGGATTTCTGTCTTAGAATTTTTAAAATCGGAAGCATAAAATTTTTTCGTTCTCAAAAGTGAACACAATGCTTCCGTTACCTTCGGTAAGCTCGGAAGCAAAAGATAACCACAAGCTGTTATTTGTATTCTTCTTAGCAACCCCTTTCATGTGATACCCATATTATGGGCGTGCTTAAAAAGTAACTAGTCCGCGATCTTGGGCTGTTCATTTGATTTAGAATAATGTCACTTAGCTAAACATGCATTGCCATCCAAACTAAACGTGTAAGCAAAATTTCAACTCAATCGGGGAAACTGCTTTAAAATTAAGTTGCAAGATTTGACCTGAACATACATACAAACATTGCAAGTTAAATAAAAGCTGGTAATAAATGTTTTTGTTTCAAAAGGACCTATTTATTTTGATAATCCTAACTTTTATTTTACACCTTAGACTTTAGTGGTAAGAATAAGATAAAGAATACTAGATGATCTGTGGTGTAATGTAAACAATAGAAAACATTTGATATTTCGGATTATTAGTTATTAAAACTATTTAATAAAATAGATTTTTAAAGGGGGGTAATTAGAGAAATTAACATTTTTTGATAGAACTATCCCGTAAATAAAGTGTATGTGTGTTAAACGAAACAAAATTGGCCTCTTTGAATACGGACTGTAAGGGGAAATGTAGGGCAAGTCTACATAAGGAAAATAATGGACTGATGGCAAAATAAAAGGGTACTCAATACTCACGTTTAAGAGACGGCTATGGGCACATAACATGTAGTTCTTTGATTAATGGTCATGGAGTAACCGACATTCAGCGAGTTCCGAATCTATGGGGAACTTGGCAACTGACCACGGGCAACTGGGGATGTGATGTCCTCTTCTATACTACGCTTATATACCAATTCTGTGTATTGAAAAATCATCTTTCTCCGTGGTGCAATGATTAGCACTCATGCCTATTGATGCAGAGGTTGGTGGATCGAAACTCGTCCAAGTGAAAGATTAGTTACAGATAAATCATTGCCGACTAAAGCCGGCAGTTGATTTACCAGTAAAAATTCTATCACTTAAACGAGTCTCGAAACACAAACTTCGTTACATGCCATTTCGTTAATTTCACCTTAAAAATCTTTCACTTGGACGAGTCTCGAAACACAAACTTCGTTACATGCCATTTCGTTTATTTCACTTTAAAAAAACTTTCACTTGGACTAGTCTTGAAACACAAACTTCGTTACATGCCATTTCGTTAATTTCACTTTTAAAAATCTTTCACTTGGACGAGTCTCGAAACACAAACTTCGTTACATGCAATTTCGTTAATTTCACTTTAAAAATCTTTCACTTGGACCAGTCTCGAAACACAAATTCTTTACATGCCATTTCGTTAATTTCACTTTAAAAATCTTTCACTTGGACGAGTCTCGAAACACAAACTTCTTTACATGCCATTTCGTTAATTTCACTTTAAATATCTTTCACTTGGACCAGTCTCGAAACACAAACTTCTTTACATGCCATTTCGTTAATTTCACTTTAAAAATCTTTCACTTGGACGAGTCTCGAAACACAAACTACGTTACATGCCATTTCGTTAATTTCACTTTAAAAATCTTTCACTTGGACCAGTCTCGAAACACAAACTTCTTTACATGCCATTTCGTTAATTTCACTTTAAAAATCTTTCACTTGGACGAGTCTCGAAACACAAACTTCATTACATGCCATTTCGTTAATTTCACTTTAAAAAACTTTCACTTGGACCAGTCTCGAAACAAAAACTTCATTACATGCCATTTCGTTAATTTCACTTTTAAAATCTTTCACTTGGACGAGTCTCGAAACACAAACTTCGTTACATGCCATTTCGTTAATTTCACTTTAAAAAACTTTCACTGGGACCAGTCTCGAAACACAAACTTAGTTACATGCCATTTCGTTAATTTCACTTTAAAAATCTTTCACTTGGATGAGTCTCGAAACACAAACTTCGTTACAAGCCATTTCGTTAATTTCACTTTAAAAATCTTTCACTTGGACGAGTCTCGAAGCACAAACTTCGTTACATGCCATTTCGTTAATTTCACTTTAAATATCTTTCACTTGGACGAGTCTCGAAGCACAAACTTCTTTACATGCCATTTCGTTAATTTCACTTTAAAAATCTTTCACTTGGACGAGTCTCGAAACACAAACTTCATTACATGCCATTTCGTTAATTTCACTTTAAAAAACTTTCACTTGGACCAGTCTCGAAACAAAAACTTCATTACATGCCATTTCGTTAATTTCACTTTTAAAATCTTTCACTTGGACGAGTCTCGAAACACAAACTTCGTTACATGCCATTTCGTTAATTTCACTTTAAAAAACTTTCACTGGGACCAGTCTCGAAACACAAACTTAGTTACATGCCATTTCGTTAATTTCACTTTAAAAATCTTTCACTTGGATGAGTCTCGAAACACAAACTTCGTTACAAGCCATTTCGTTAATTTCACTTTAAAAATCTTTCACTTGGACGAGTCTCGAAGCACAAACTTCGTTACATGCCATTTCGTTAATTTCACTTTAAAAATCTTTCACTTGGACGAGTCTCGAAGCACAAACTTCGTTACATGCCATTTCGTTAATTTCACTTTAAAAAACTTTCACTTGGACCAGTCTCGAAACAAAAACTTCATTACATGCCATTTCGTTAATTTCACTTTAAAAAACTTTCACTTGGACCAGTCTCGAAACAAAAACTTCGTTACATGCCATTTCGTTAATTTCACTTTAAAAATCTTTCACTTGGACGAGTCTCGAAACACAAACTTCGTTACATGCCATTTCGTTAATTTCACTTTAAAAAACTTTCACTGGGACCAGTCTCGAAACACAAACTTAGTTACATGCCATTTCGTTAATTTCACTTTAAAAATCTTTCACTTGGATGAGTCTCGAAACACAAACTTCGTTACAAGCCATTTCGTTAATTTCACTTTAAAAATCTTTCACTTGGACGAGTCTCGAAGCACAAACTTCGTTACATGCCATTTCGTTAATTTCACTTTAAAAATCTTTCACTTGGACGAGTCTCGAAGCACAAACTTCGTTACATGCCATTTCGTTAATTTCACTTTAAAAAACTTCACTTGGACCAGTCTCGAAACAAAAACTTCATTACATGCCATTTCGTTAATTTCACTTTAAAAAACTTTCACTTGGACCAGTCTCGAAACAAAAACTTCGTTACATGCCATTTCGTTAATTTCACTTTAAAAATCTTTCACTTGGACGAGTCTCGAAACACAAATTTCGTTACACGATTTCGTTTCATTCAAACCAATTCACTCTATCGCGCCTAAAGAAGTTTTCACTTCAAAAATCATTTCTCGGCAACGGATTCAGATAGAAAAGTGCGGTGTTTTGCTCCATTTGGGATCTAGTCTCGCAAAAAAAATTATTTCAGTTATGGCGGTTACACATGTCTGAGGTAATAAAAAGGGGAAAAATTAAATAAATGCATCAACGTCAAATTATTTGAAGAGGTTTATAATTCTATTCTATTTCATATTATATTTAGCTGAAATCCACAGTCCCATGCATAATGATCTAGACATCCAGGTAAAATTTAATTTTGAATTAATCGAATGTTGTTTTAATGCAAATAATTTGCGTTGCTTCATATCATTTTAGATTTAATAATCGTGCTATGGATTATATGTAGAATCGGTGATTTTATAAACTTACGTATTGTTCATACTGATAAACATAATTTTAGTTTGATAAGTTAGATATATATAATATTATTTTAAGGATGTATTGAATTGTTAGAGCGTTGAGGATCATGTCAAACTGTAAATGAGTCTGCTGTATTTATATATGATTCGTTCGCATATGCATTGTCGGAAACATAAATAGATTTATTTTATATTTACATATGCATCTAATATGTTACCATAATGTATTTACGATGTTATATATTCATTTGTATGAACTAATTTAACATTAGGTTACAACATAACCCTTGTATGTATAGATGGCAGTCAGCTGTCGGATTTTCTCTATTCATTATGAATTATACTAGCCGGATATGCGTTATCCGTGCACTCTGGGATTAATTCGGCTTGCTATTTATTCTTCTCTAAATATTAAATTATTATGAAATAACGGTTCAAATATAAATATAATACTTTAAATTGTATAATAAAGATGATGTAAGTTAAAATTGTTAATCCTCATTAGGCAAACTTAACTCAACATGTAAAGTTTTAGGTCTTCTCGTGTCTCAGTGGGTATAGGTATCGATGTTATGTCTCCAATAATTGAATTATCTGCAATCTATTTTCTTTTTACTTTTCCTCACTACTAATAGTAGGAAAAGTATTGTTTTCACCAAACATTTTTTTTTTCGAGATTTCAACGGAATTATCCGTTTTAGGTGTTTTTAAGACCTCCTGAGTGGTTTTCAGCATGACGTATGTATGTGTGCGTGTATGTGTGTATGCGTGTATGTGTGTTACCATCGTAGCGCCCAAGGTATTTAACCTAAAGAGTTGAAACTTGGCAGAAAAATCAGTCCTAACCTGTAGTTGTGCCACCCGGAAAATCAACTTTTTCCGCCATCTTGAACTCAGTTTGCTGAAATTTAAAAAAACGTAATAAATCGATTATGGTCCTGATCGAGTTGAAATTTGGCACGAATGTACCTCTCTGTATGACAAACAAGCCCACTAAATTTCATTTTGAAATTGGCCGCTATTTTGAAGTTATCAATTTTTTATTTTTTAAACTTTGACGGTTAATAATACGAACGTATAAATAGGTTTTTGACGTATAGCATATTGTTGGAACCGGAAATAATTAAGGAACAAATATAAAAAACCCGATGAAATTCCATTAATTAGTTTAAAAGTTAAAAGCGAATATAACTATTTATTATTGCGATAATTTTGATGACGTCAAAGTTTGTTTACATCTGTCAAAATACCGCCAAACTTCAAATAATAAAATAAAGTATAGGTATTAAAAATAAAGTTTTTGTGAAGACCACGTCCAATGATGCTTACTCCTGCTGTGAAGCAGCAGGAGAGGCCACTTTAGTGGCATCTGAAGTGAGGAAAAGTTCCGAGGTACCCTGTACCCGATTTTTTATTCTTATCTTCATCTATCTATAAAAATCAGGTATGCCCTCAAACCACGCGGGCACGATATAAATACTAATTTATTCGTAACATGAAAAAGATTCCAGGAAATTTGGCTTATGACTTCGTCTTGGCAGTGGAATTTAATATCCCTAAAATCGTTGGGGTATATCAATGTTTTTTGGGGGTTGGGGTGTAGCTTCTTAAATTTAACAAAATTTGCACTTTGGCTGTGTGTCAGTAACGCTTACTCGTGTGACTACAACTTGAGTTTAAGTTGGCTGATATAGTTGAAATTTGAAATTCAGTCAGGGTGAATTGACGAGAATCGGTAAGATTATTAAATTTGTACAAGAATTTCTATGTAAAACAGTAACCATGACAATGTAATTATCTAGCCTCTTTTTTAAGGTGCGTTTACACATGATATTTATTGCAGGATATTTATGTCAGACAGAAATCTCAGAAGTCTGAGATTGATGTTTCTACTTCTACTCTCAGCTATAAGTGTTGACACTTCTATACCAACAGATGTAAACACCGATTATTTGAAAATTCAAACTCCTCTTCGTACATTTATTGCAAATTTAAGCATTGCGAGAAGTGTCAGACATATATCTCCGACATAAATCTCAAGCAATTTCTCTCAGATGTAAACACTCAAAGCGATTTCTGTCTGACGCTTGACATTTATTGCCGGAGAGAAGTGTCAGGGTAAACGCACCTTCATATTTACTCGACACTTATCGCAGAATGAAAGAAGTAGACAGGAGGTCAACTTCCGCGATATCTCTCAGAGGAGTTTGAATTGAAGGTGCGTTTACACCTGAAACTTCTCTCCGGCGATAAATGTCAAGTGTCAGACAGAAATCACTTTGAGTGTTTACATCTGAGAGAAATTGCTTGAGATTTATGTCGGAGATATATGTCTGACACTTCTCGCAATGCTTAAATTTGCAATAAATGTACAAAGAGGAGTTTGAATTTTCAAATAATCGGTGTTTACATCTGTTGGTATAGAAGTGTCGACACTTATAGCTGAGAGTAGAAACATCAATCTCAGACTTCTGAGATTTCTGTCTGACATAAATGTCGCAATAAATGTCACGTGTAAACGCACCTTTGTTATCTTCCATAATAGACCAAGATTTACTCAAGAATTTAAATGTTGAAATTAATAAATAAATCGGCCAACTTTTACTCAAGTTATCGTCTTTGGTCGGTTTTATGACCGTAGGTTTTTTCGTATACCCTCCCGGGCTACAGACGCTGTAACGTGCCAAAAATAATTTTAATGTTTCTTAATAGTAGATTATAAACCCACCAAATTAATGAAAAATACTTCTTAGTGAAGTAGGGAAATCTGGCTAATTATATGTAAGTTCATTTAATTTTATCAACTCCGTCTAAATGTAAATAATTATATAGCTATGTCCCTAAATAAGTGTAATATTGGAAATTATATAATAGTTATTTACGCACCAAGGGAGGAAAGTAAGTGATTGCACCCTGAGCGATGAAGTTGGTTCCTGAGGCGAAGCCGAGGGAACCATAGCGTTCACTCCCGAGTCGAAGCCGAGGGAGTTAATTATCGCAAGGGGGCAAGTGATTTTTACTCCCGAGGTACGTACAAGATTTTACCTCCAGAAGGGAGAAACAAATAAATGAATAAGGTTTTAATTTTAAAGTATTTTATGTTAAAAAAGTAAACATTTTTATATTTAAAAAAAATTGATATATACTAATAATAATTCACCAGATAAGTTTAATCATGTTAAAATTAAATTATAGATAGTAATTATTTGAATTTCAATGCTAAAATTAAATGGGAGATCAGCTGGTAGCTGAGTCGTGTATTGAATGGTATTGTCAACAAACATATGATCATCCATATGAGAAGATCTACATTTAGAAATAATGATTTCTCATTTAACTTTTAGTTTGTTTTACTGATGAGTCATCATGACAAACGTCGTTAAGGTTATGTGTGAAGATGACATTATAGATTTAGACATTAAACAATAGTTAATAAATGAAATGTGTATTAGCACCAAGCTTATTTACTTGTGCTTATCACTTGGGCAACACTGGAGGGAATCATGAGAGTTCATGATTCCCTCCTTTCTCATTACTCCCTGTTGAACCCGACCGGGTGGAATGAGCTACTTTCCTCCCTGTAAACTAGGGAGGAAAGTTCACTTTTTCTCCACTCTGGAGGTAAAATATTAAATGTCTTATGATTTTCGATTGATAAAACATTTAGTCGGTTCTCTAAACATTTTAAAGATTTTTTATTTTTACGCTTCATTATATTAATGTTAAAAGAATGAGCCTATTTCTCGAATGACTATAGATTACAATAGTTGCCATTAGGAACATTCATTGTTTAATCAGCGAAGAAAATAAAAAAAAATAAACCCTATTATCTTAAAAGTGGGAAGAGAAATAAGAATAGAAGGAAATTGAGGCCTCTTCGAAGTCTCTTTATTTTCCAATTTTGCGTAGCTTAAACCTTCCTCTTTCTGTAAGTTGCACAACTCAGTTATCTTGTGAAGCGTTTCAAATAAAGAGGGTAGGCTTCATCCGGATTTTTATTGTATTAAGGGTAGTTTTTTTATTTTATTTTTTTTTTTTAGCTTTTATCACAAAGCCTTGGTGTTCGTAGGACAAAAGAGAAAGAAGAAAGGCTATTGATTTGAGTCTAAAATCACGGCAGTTAGATCGGAATGTTTACTGCATTTGTTCAGAGAATCCTTGAAAGAGAGAAAAAAAAAATATATTAAGACAGATAAAGATAAATTTGATCCTCATTTAAGTCTTTTTTACTTAAGAGTTAAAATGTGTCAAAAAATTGTACTTAAGAGTTAAAATGAGATATCAAATTATACTTAAGGGTTAAAATGTGACAGACAATTATACTTAAGAGTTAAAATGTGATAGAAAATTATACTTAAGAGTTAAAATGTGTCAGAAAATTTATTAGGCCAGTTATTTTTCGGCCTGAAGATGCCCAGGTTTGGGCGAAATATAGCCAAAATGAAAAAACATAATTAAAAAAAATTGTTTTAATTATTATAATCCCTGTAGACCATATACTAGAAGAATAGAAAATTATACTTAAGAGTAAAATGTGACAGATAATTATACTTAAGAGTTAAAATGTGACAGATAATTATACTTAAGAGTTAAAATGTGACAGAAAAATCTACCTTATTTTGTATAGATGTTTTAATATGGATATGCTTTAAGCTCTAGGGAACAGAAGAAATAGCCGTCATGCAAAAAACTATATGAAAATGTGACACTTTTAAATAATATCGTCCCTAGAAGTAAGGATTTAACAGGAGGTCGATGGGTTTTCATTTATAGTACGATGTTTTGACGATAGGGAGGCTGATGTTATACAACAAATGTTTTATGACATCTTTGACTAAGATTATTCTACAGGATTACAATAATATTTCAAGTAGGGGAAGGGTGGAGAAAAAACTACTATACAGCTGCGTTCGTGCTTCGACTTCAAATAAAAGTTAACCACTAAGCACGAAAATTATTAATTTATACATTTTAAAGTTATTTTGAAGTCGTTACCTTACATTTTGCTTTCGAGCTTACCGAAGGTAACGGAAGCATTGTGTTCAATGCTGTCAAACAATGTGTTGTTCTTTTGAGAACGAAAAACTTTTTATGTCTCCGATTTTAAAAATTCCAAGACAGAAATTCGTTTCAGACATCAGGGGACATTTTTGGCCTCGTGTCTGTCTGTCGGTCTGTGTGTCTACGAACTGTGAAACGTGTGACCATAACTTGAGTAAAAGTGGACCGATAGTGATGAAATTTTGAGGACATGTTCATTTTACTAATGCCCAGGATGAGTTCGTTGGAAATCGTTATCCGCTTAAGCGTTCGCGCACAACGTTTGCATAAACGTGAAAATTTAAAATCGGAATTTTAGTTCGGGGAAAACCTAACTTCATCTATTCAATGAGACAAACATTTCTTTTTCAAATACAATGTTTTAATAAAACCTACAGCGACACCGCTATGAAGTGTTAAAGCTCGTAAAACTAAATAGTTTTTATTATGGAGAGAACACGGGGAGGGAGATAGACGAGGGGAGATGGGGAGGCTTGGTCCCCCCACCTCTCTATTTGACCTATCTCTCCAATAGCACAGCGAGCCTACGGACCTCGAGACCAGGCGACCAGGCTTCATTCAAGGGAAATGAAATAAATTAGGCAATAATGGATTTTAAAGGCCTAAAATCATTAAAGTATATGCGATAGGACGCGAGGAAGCTATGTGCCACACTAATTGGCAGTGTATTTCTATTTAAATAGTTATATTTATTTATTGGAGATAACGCGTGCTGGGACTTATCATTTGGTTTACTGAACATAAATAAATATAAAAAGAAAAAAAAGTAAGATAAATATTTCTATTGTTTTATTTCATTTTATAATATTTTTTTAACCTGACAAATAAAGATTGGACGCATATTTAAAGCAAAGCTTTTATCAATATTTGTTTTCTATTGTATTCAGAATAAATTCAAGTCAGTTAAGAGATTGAATTTTTAACTTATAAAAGAAACAAAATAACCTGCTTCATCACGTTTATTTATAAAAACTTTTTTTTTTTTTTCTATTTTCACTTATATCGTATATATTTGTAACTAATCTTTCGATTGGTTTAAATATTACTTATTTTACCCTTCACTGCTAAAAATTTATTGTAGTATAATTTTTTAACATTTTGCTGCCAAGCTTACCGAAGGTAGTACCTGAGCTTTTGTTCTGAAGAACGAATATTTTTTGTCTCAATTTCAAAAACTCCAAGGCATAAAGCCGTTTAATCGCCCTACTCTCAACAAGAATAATTATTAACTTTTGAGATGTATATAATATATAATATATTTTACTTTATACTTTCAAAAGAAAAGAAAATTTGGCAAACAAATACACACTCCATCCATCTCAAGTTTTAAAAAAAAATTCAAACACTTTTTCAGACAAGTAGGGAAAAGCAAGTGTTTTAATCAAAAGGGTGTATTGCTTCCGAGCTTACCGAAGGTAACGGAAGCATTGTGCGATCGTTCTGAAGAAAGAAAATATTTTACGTCTCTGATTTCAAAAAAGTCCAAGACAGAAATCCGTTTTAGACATCAGAAAACATTTTTGGTTCCGTGTCTGTCTCAAGTTTTACGAACCAACATAATATCATAAACATTTTTTGTCCGATTTTTATAACATTTAAATAGCAAGTCATAATAAGCCCATTATTGGTACTATAGAAGTTTCAATCTTCTGTGCCCATTTGTTTCTCTTCCACGTGCTCACAAACTTACATTTATTTACACTATTTAAGTTTTTGGTAGTATTCATACTTCGGAAAGTTTAAATTTTAATTTAAATCAAATTATATTTTTATTATTAAAAAATGGAAACATACAGAGAAAAATAGACTCCAGCACCGGGATATGAACCACGGGCCTCCTGTATTTCCAGTACAGATGCTCTTACCAACTAAGCTATACTGGAGAATAATTTCCTCTGTTGTTTAACGATACCAAGTCCCGAATTAAGCTTTCAATTTTTCCACAAGTCTTAGGAATCGACATTTGCGATAGTATAACTAGACCGAGAAATAATGCTTATAATAATAAAGTACCCATTTAGTACCTGTACCTAGTACAATAAATTAGAAATTCAATTTTTAAGTTTTTAGTAGTATTCATAATACGGAAAGTTTAAATTTTAATTTAAATCAAATTAAAATTATTATTAACAACGGGAGGCAAACAGAGAAAAATATACTCCAGCACCGGGATATGAACCACGGGCCTCCTGTATTTCCAGTACAGATGCTCTTACCAACTAAGCTATAATAGAGAATAATTTCCTCTGTTGTTAACGATACCAACTCCCGAATTAAGCTTTCAATACAGGAGGCCCGTGGTTCAAATCCCGTTGCTGCAGTCTATTTTTCTCTGTCTGTCTCCCGTTGTTAATAAACATTTATGTACACCTATAACTTCAAAACTACTTATCTTATTTTTATAAAAATTGATTTTTTTGTCGAAAGTAGCCCGCATATAGCCCCACATTAATTTCAACCGTCTGTACTCATTACATTTGATTAAATTGATACTTTAATTCAGGTAAAAAAAAAACAATTTTGACACATGTAAAAAATGGGGGAAAATTATATCAATTTGACAATAATAGGTTGTAAAAGCATCAAATAATTTAATTATACAAAATAGGAAAGAGAGAGCTGTGAGCCACACAAATTGGTATATTTGTGAAATTTATTTAATTTACTCCTCGTCAATTAGTCAAAATTGTTCAGATTTTTCCCATGAGTTTAAAGAGCGCAGACGGTTGCAAGTAATCTGTGGGCTACGTTTGACAAACCATCTAAATTTTGTTAAATATAGATGAGTACTTTTGGAGATATAATGGTACATATATTAATGCATGTTTGTGTGCACATAGTAGAGAAAATAATGGGAGAAGTTGAATGAGAAGTTTGAAACTTATATGGGACCAACAATGGGCTAATTATGACCTACCATCCAAATTTCATAGATTAATATGTTGGTTCGCAAGACTTGAGTGGCAGACAGACACGGAATTAGATTTTTGATCCGGAGACATCAAATACTTTCGTTCTTCAAAACGATTACATATAGCTTCTGTTACCTTCGCTTGGAAGTAATAGTTGTAATAATAGTAAATTACGCGTCGAGTGCGGAAAGTAGCATTTTGCATGCGAGTGTGGAGTTTGCACCCGAGAAACAGCAAGGGTAGTAAAACCACACGAGCAATGCAAAATGCCGTTTTCGTACGAGTTGCGTACCTTACTTTATCTACGATTGTTAGATTTAAATAATAAATACAGAAAAAATAAACTTGCTGTATGTAAGTTCGTATCTCTCTCTTAATAAAGATGGCATTGATTCTTGAATTGTATTTTTTGTTGAATTAATTATTTCTGGAGGAGTATTATTCTCCACATTTTCGTCAAAGTCACTTGATTCACTCATTGTTTTTCACTAAAAACTCGATATAAACAGTTACTTTAATAAAAGAACAGCAAATTAGTTTTGTTAAATGTAAACAAACTCGCTAATCGTGCGTAAAGCTGAAGAATCCCTCTTCTTTACCGCCCTAGGGTGGTAAAGAAGAGGAATTCTTCAGAACTATGAGACGCGCATGCGCAATGAATACAAGTACGTAAAGATTCACTTTCTACGCATCTAAACAGAGATACAATGTTTATATATTTCGTATCAATCGTAGATAAAAGCATAAAATCAATACTGTATATATGAAATAGGACGCAAGGAAGGCAATTACTATATGCCATAGTAATTGGCAGACTTTAAATTTTAAACTATTGAATTATCAATTACAAATAAATACTTTAATATAGTATTTCTGAAGGCTTATATAGTTCCGTTTTAATTTTCAAATTTAGGAAATTGTAGTTTACCATGTATTTTCGAAAATCCTCTTTTATGTATAATATCTATTGAAAGATAGAAATATTAGTTTTGTTAATTAATAGTTTTATACTACGTTTGATCGATATTTGCCTCTTCTGCTGAAAAAAGAGGTTTTTACAGCTTAAATGATAAAATTTTCTTCAAAAAGGAAATTCTATATTTCTTCTAGGGCGGGTATTTCAGTTGGGGAATAAGGTTTGGTCCACCCTCACAGAACGAAATTCTGAGGAACCTTACTTACCACAGGGGTTTTCTCTTTATCGCTAATTAAGTAATGGTTACCCGTTTCAAGTCGAATTTGTTGTAGGTATTTCTGCTTGTGGTGTATTTCAAGTATACGTCCTAAATTACATTTATTTTAATTAGTACGCTTGAATAGGTTACTACTTGAATAGAATTTCATCCGATTATTTTTAGGTTCTTAAGACTCTTTGGTTGTGTGTTAAACAATTCTATATTTTGTATAAGTTGTAGAATCTTGTTCAGTTAAATATTCTATTTGTTTTTATACTCTAAGTTATTTTATTAATAGTTTATATTTTCATAAATCCCTACCAATTCACTACCCGTTCTATTTGCGAAGTTTCGAAGAAAATTAAGCTATTTCAATTGCTTCAAAATTTTTGTAATGCGAATTTTTGCAAATTTTCTCCATGGAAGTACGTTTTAGACCATTCTTGAAATTTTACACTTTTAGCGAATTTTCGAAGAAAATTATGCTATTTCGAATGCTTCAAAAATTTTATAATGCAAATTTTTGAAAGTTTTTTCCATGAAAATTAGTTTTTGACCATTTTTAATCGATTCCTGAAATTTAACACTTTTTTTTATGTATGTAAGTATGTATATGTGTCACTCCAGACGATATCTCACACTAGGATGCATTTAAAAAATCCAAACAAATTTTAAAATGTCAATAATATCAAAAGAAAGGATGAGTTCGTAGTTCGTTGGCCAGAATATTTAGAGTTCGTTTAGGGGTCAAATTTTGACAATAGCATAAAAACGTGGTTTTTCCATTTTACCCCCTTCTTATATGAAAATATGACAAATGTGTACATAACAACAATTACTGTAATCTTAAAGAGCTTTCCAATGACATGTATCTTAAAGGGTGTATACTATTTTGATTTTTTTACCCCGTACCCCTGAGTACCAAATTTTTTTTTTCACTCATCCAAATACTAAACCAAATCTTTCCTATATTATCATAAGCCAATAATACGCAGATTTCTTTGAAAATTCGCTCAATAAGTCATGGTGCATGACTGGTCTTTTTTAATAAAATGTTCTAAAATATTAAAATAAAAAATAAAAATATTATTATCTAAAATATTTCGTTTTCCTTTATGTCCTTAAATATAACGTTCCAAAATATCCATCAGTCGTCTTCATATCCTTTCGTCTTCCTTTATGTCCTTGTTAAATATAACGTTCTAAAATATCTATCAGTCGTCTTAATATTATTTCGTCTTCCTTTATGTGCATCTAAAATAAAATGTTCCAAAATATCCATCAGTCGTCTTTATATCCTTTCGTTTTCCTTTAAGTATGTCCTTAAATATAACGTTCCAAAATACCCATCAGTCTTCTTCACATCCTTTCGTTTTCCTTTATGTCCTTAAATAAAACGTTCCAAAATATCCATCAGTCGTCTTTATATCCTTTCGTTTTCCTTTATGTTCTTCTTAAATTAAACTTTCCAACGTATATTAAGATTATTTTGCCATATTCATGTCCTTGTATCCCTCTGTTACGTCTCCTTTTGTATTTTTGCTTCCGAGCTTATATAAGGAAGGTAACGGAAGCTACGTTTTTTTTTTTTTTTTTTTTTTTTTTAATTTTATTGAATAACACAACTACACATAATTTCATTGTAACAAGTGATAATGATGTTATTGTTTAACATGGCGGGAGAAACATGAAGAAGAAGTAGTCCAGTGACTACACTTCCTGGCGATTTATACAGTAAAATAATTATATTAAAAAATATTTAAGTAATGATAAAGTAAATTTATAATGTATATAAGATTTAAAAAATAGAAAGTAATAATGGATTGCAATAATAATATTCTATGAGAGTAGATCCCTAGGCCACTGCCTCTTCAGACGTCTTGGAGGGTTACCTGGAATATGTTGAAAGGACATGAGTTGTACAAGAGGATTAGGATGATGGGATAAGGATTCGTGGAACTTTCGATATCGGGATTCGGATAGATTTCGGACAAAAGGAACGTTCAGGTCTTCATGGAGAGTAAGGTTGGAAACATAGTATGGAGCATCGGTAATTTTTCGAAGAATTTTTGACTGAAGGATTTGGAGACGATGGGAATTTGAAGGCTTGGTGCTGCCCCACACTTCTAGACCGTAGGTCCAAGCTGGCTTTAAGACTACATTGTAGATACGAAGTTTGTTATTCAGAGAAATCTTAGACCTGCGATCCAGAAGACCGAGCAGTAACTTGAATCTTCGTGAGATGTCAGTACGTTTTGTCTTAGTGTGTAGTTGCCATGTTAATCGACGGTCAAGGGTAAGGCCAAGGTATCGGACGGAGTTGGACTGAGGAATGGGAGCTTGATTTAGGATGACTGGAGGACATGTGGCGTGACGAAGAGCAAAGGTGACATGCACACTTTTCTGTTCGTTTATTTTGATCCTCCATTTCCTCAACCAAGGTTCCAGGAGTAATAAGTGACTTTGGGTATTATCGGATGCAAGAAGGTGGTTTTCATGGACAGAAAGGATGGCCTTGTCATCTGCAAAGGTGGCTAGGGTTGTTGCGGGATGCTGGGGGATGTCATAAGTATATAAGGAATAAAGGAGAGGTCCTAGGATGCTGCCCTGAGGTACTCCAGCACTTACAGGGCAGATGACGGAAAAGGAGGATCCAAGACTTACACGAAAGAATCTGTCAGTAAGGTAGGACTTGAGGATAAGATTGAGGATAAGACTTGAGGATAAGATAAGGAGGAAGCTACGTGATCGTTCAAAAGAACTAACATTTTTTTAGTATCAGGGAACATTTTTGGTCCCGTGACTGTCTGTCTTTTCTTTTACTTTCTATACAAGATGTGTCAGACTAACATCAAGCAAACATTTTGTGTATAAGTAAATCTTTTGGTGCCTTTTAAAAATATGTGGTCTGCCATGTTTGTCTGCGAGACATACCTTGGCAATAGGCTTTTGAAAAAACAAACCGGTAGAGTGCTTCCTTAATGGTGGACCCCTACAATGTGTTTTTCATGATCTTGAGTACGAACTTAGTTAGTAGACCAAAAAAGTTGATGATTGTTTGTCACTTAATAGGTTTCTTTGCCAAACATTATTCCAAATCAAAGTGGTCACCTATCAAGTGAAAAGCTTACATGAACTTGATTTTTGGTCTACTAATTTCGTATTCTGGATCATGAAAATCACATTGTCCACCATAAAGTGCGGGACATGCCCGTGCCCGCCCTCCACCAGTTTTTTTAAATGCCTATTGCTAAGCTATGTCCCGCAGCCGAACTTAGCCGACCATATTTTCTTAAAAGGCAACAAAATATTTACTTATATGCAGAAAATTCTAGCTTGATGTTAGTCAGACACTTTTTTGAACTCTATCTCCTGGACTAGATTATAAAATAAAAATGATAATACATTTTTTAATAATGAGGTTTAATTACCGTATTGCTTCGAATATAAAATACACTTTTTTCGTTTTTGCATCGCGAATATCGAGAGACGTTTTATATTCGAGTTGCGTCGTATCTATGTATTCTAGTGTAACAGATCTAATAATAACCTTTTTTCTACGAACTTATCTTTCAAGGATACCGCTAAGTTTTACTTTTTATTTCCAATTCTCTGAATTTTGCCGAGATATAATTGTCGGGTCTTCCTATTACATCAATTTCCAGGAAATTTTAAAGTGTTCAATTTCTTTGAGAATTGGAGTGGAAGTGGTTCCGGTGATCTTATTTCTTGTCACCTTCAACATTTTATTTTTAAAATTTAACCTTGTTATTTCTATGCCAGAACGGTGTCTGTCTTTCATCTCCATAATGATTTAAATGCGCCACATCTAAATTAAGATTCAATATCTCGACAATATTCATGGCAGACTCCCTAAATTTGACGTCTGAACAAGTTGTTAAAAAAAAGATTTTCCCTTTAACCCTAGAACGCTAACCATATTTTTTAACCTCTTAAGGCTAACCTTGAGTCATATTGACTCCCTAATCTATTATACCCAGTTTTATTAAAATATAAAGGCCTAATATGTACAATATTTTTTTAACACGTTTTAGTGCTAATTGAAGGGACACTTGGGTGCTTTGTTTGCCACAAAAAAAAAAAAATGTTTTCCTTTTAATTCCGGTTTTTCAAACTGCACTACTATTACATATCCGGTATTGTTATCTACCGGAGTGGTTTTATTTACTTTATTTTATGTAGCTTTTTTCTTTCCTTTCCTTTGGTTTTTCTATTTCGTAAATTGTTTCAATTAATTTATTATTTTCCTCATCATCGCTGATGGGATCAAAAAAGGCATTTTCTATATTCGTCCAAATCACAACCGTCACCATTATTGTCGAATACGCTCTTTTTCATAATCGGTATCTGAATCGGTCATTTCCTTCATCAAGCGATAAATGTCGTTTGGATCATTGTATTTTTTCTCCGTTATTTGACTATATTCATATACTATTAACTTTATATAATTTAGACATATAAAGACAAAAAAATATAACAATTTATACTTATAAATGAATAAATTACAATTATATTACCTTTAATTTGAAATAATTATTGAATTAAAAGTTATATAATATCTAATTTATAAGATTTGAATGACCAAATAAACAATAACACGACATACTATTCTAAAAAATACTATTCTGCGTCAAAATGACCTACAAAAAATTTACGTGTAAGACTAAACAGGAGTCAAAATGACTCCGTGACTGCAGAAAAACAAACGATATGTCCTCTTTAGAATCTGAATGTGGAACTGATAGAAGTGTAGAAGGGTCATTCAAGGGTGGGAGATAGCATAGCTAAGAGGTGGGAGTTCTGTGTTTTACAGACACCGTGCATTCGTAGTTTAAAAAAAAATGGGAGTCATTTTGACTCCAGGTTAGCTTTCTAGGGTTAAAGCAGGGTGCGTCTTATATTCGACGCATTAATGCTTTTTTTCCAAAATGTTTAGTTCGAATAATCGGGATACCACTATATTATATACCTATATGTATGTGTCCTATTTTTACTATATAATATTACTACAATGTTGGTTATTTGTTTCAGGTGCAGTTTCAAAGTTTTAAGTGTGCAGTTACAGCAAATGAAACCTTCCCGACTCGTTTAAAGATTACCTACTTCGGTTACACCTTAGCAGGTAATTAACATTTTACTGTCTCGTCTTCGCCTCGTCAGTCAACATGTAATTTTCCTGACTCGGCTTCGCCTCGGAACTAAAACTTAAAACCTTGTCAGCAAAATTCCATTTTGCTGCCAAATAACATAAATAACTATTTAATGTGTGTAATTATATGTTGAAGTATTTGTAAAAATAATGTTTGTGCACACTTAAAATAGTCCACAGGCCACCATAAGAAGTGAGTCGCTGATTGATAAAGTTTTCTTACCTTATGGAATCGCTTATTTATGCCTTGTCCACCGATGAATTGGGTATATGGCAACTGGGCGCTGGGCCATTTCTTTTTTGTTGACATGCCAAACTTGCCCTTCTGCGGGAACATTGAAAAGAGATAGATAAAGTTTTGATTTTCACAGGATCGTTTAATTAAATTATTTCAAAAACAGTGGTAAAGGTGGCCACCGATATGAGTGGGCCGTTTGGGGTGGCCATCGCCCCAAACATATTGCTCTGCGGGGACGTTGAAAAGAAAACGGCCCACTCGTATCGGTGGCCACCTTTACCTCTGTTTATGAAATAATTTAATTTAACGATCCTGTGAAAATCAAAACTGTATCTATCTCTTTTCAATGTTCCCGCAGAAGGGCAAGTTTGGCATGTCAACAAAAAAGAAATGGCCCAGCGCCCAGTTGCCATATACCCAATTCATCGGTGGACAAGGCATAAATAAGCGATTCCATAAGGTAAGAATACTTTATCAATCAGCGACTCACTTCTTATGGTGGCCTGTGGACTAAAAGGGAAGCTAACCAAAATAAATGTCTAAAAGTAGATGTACTTGGTTAAAGTCGCTTTTATTCAAGTATTTTTCCGAGCTGTTTGAGTGCTAGTTAAGCCGACTTTGAGTTAGTCCCATCGCTTACCACATCAAAGTTTTGTGTTATCCCATCAAGAGAGGCGTTTCTTTATGTTTAATTGTGGTTGTGTGATTAGTGCTGGAGCGAGTTGGTTATGTTGATTAAATGCGAAAGAATTTCTAGGCCCACGGGTAGTTAATTATGTTAAGTGTCCCATCTTTTCAACTTATGTGCTTGGTAACATCTTAATGGTGTAGGTTTACATTAGTAGCCTTTTTTAAAAGAAAAAAAAATGTAAAATTTGTAGATGTGACTTTTCTACTCCTTTCCTACTTTCTCATATACAGAGAAAGTATTGTGATGGCGAGGAAATTCGATTTTAATGGATTTACACGTTTTGAGAGCCGCTGAGTCCAAAAATGTGATTTTTAAAAAATGTCGTTTGTGCTGACAGGTGGAGCCTAAACTGCTGGGCCGATTTTGACAAAATTGGAATACATGTCCAGAAAAATCATATCCCTAGGCAAAATTGAGAAATGAATATAAACTCTAAATTTGGGGGCGCTACCCCCCGAAAACTCTGAACAAACGTGAAAAAAAAAAAAAAAAAATCCGAAAACGGCTCCAACGATTTTGATCAAAATATTCTTAAATGCAGTCCTTATAAATACGAATGTAACGATATAGGCCGTTTTTCCGGGAAAAAAGAAAAATAGTTTCTGAGAAAATAGCTTTAAACGCTGACGGAGAGAGGCCGGGTTCGATTCCCTGCCGAGGAGAAAAATGTTCAGTATAATAATTAAATGTATCTACAGAAAATCGAAAACTAATAAATGGAAAACACAGGGCTAAGTAATTATAAACTCATTTATGAGAAGGTTTTCTGAGTTGTCTCGGACCGATTTTTTATTATTATTTAAGAGGTGGAAAGATCGGGCTTTGAAATTACGTCTCCCTCTTTTCATTTCCTTAGTTCTTTTATATAAACGTATACTTTTTGAGTATACTAATGCAAGAGCTCTCCGTCGATTGGCTGCTACCATTGTAATCTCATTCAACGGTTTTCCAAATTAGTGTCATTTCCTTGTCTGTAGAATTTTTCCATGTGTGTTTCGACCGTCCTCGTCGTCTGCTCCTTTGTTGATTCCATTCTAAACCAGGGTGCACCTTGAGGCGCAGGGCACAGCGGTACAGGTAATATAGGAAACTGACGAAATATAGGAAGGAGGAAGGTAGGACAGTAATACACCACAAGTGGGTGTGTTCGGCCATCCTAGTCCCATCCTAGTCGATTTACTGTTTAATTCGCGCGAACTCGTATATTTCCGCGATTGAAAAAAAAAAGAAAAAAAAACTGTGCTGCCTAACCCTGCTTGCTTCTCAATATTTTCTCGGCCTAAACCTTCCCTTAGAATGTGGTTGTGAGTTAGTCAGAATATGACCAATCCAGTTCGATTTATTTTGACTTATCTTATTTACACATTGCAATTGGTTATTATTTTGACATAATTTTGAGTTTGAAATCATAGTTACAATGTAATACTCAAGAAGCGGTTATGCTTTGTCCAGACTGCCGAACCGAACAGCAGGTCTCTGCGCATGCCCAGCCTAGAGTGCGCCTGCGCGTCTCAGACTTCGCATGCGCAGAGGCTCGTTTCTTCTGTTCGGTTCGATAGTCTGGACGAGGCTTTAAATGTTGTCTGTTTTTTTCTTTAAGGATATTAAGATAAGCCCTGTTAATTTATAATAAGGCGTAGACAACGTGTAAAAGTACTAAACATGAAAGTTTTTTGGTGTTGTAGATTATACTTGTAAGATTTTGACTATAATTATCTTAGTTTTGTTTTGTTAGGAACAAGAATAAGTAAGCTACTCTTTGTTTTCATATTTTACCTCGAACTTCTTAATATTTAATTTTAAAACTTAATCAAAAAATAAACTTACACTTTTCTTATACTTTTCTTATATAATCCGTCATGTAACTTTTCATTTTAAGTCTTTATACCCAAAAACTAAAAATCACATCTCTTTAACAAAAACCCTCGCGGCTTTTCGGAATCGATAAGACAAGATGCGGTTTTGGAATTAACTATAAAGTTTGTAAGGGATTTTAGTTTTACAGACTTAAAACTTAAAGTTCGAAATAGTGTTATTGAAGATGACAGCTTAAGTAAAGTCAGTGCTTTTCCTTACAAAGGAGGACTCCATTGTTAAGAAATGCCCTCTCTCAAAGCAAATGAAATGCTAAAGATTCAATTGAAATGCTTCAAGATCCCACGATGTATATTTTCGTTTTATTATTCATCTCTTTTATCTTTTAAATTTATTTTTTATTTTTTTTGAAAATATTCTTTATTCAATTTTTTTGTACTCGTTCTAATAGAAATAAATAAATAGTAAAAGCTTTTTATTTTTTTGTTTCTGATGTAAGCAATGACATTGTAAAAGTCTGTTTGGATTATATACACAAGTATGTCCTTAATTCAACATCAAATAACGTTATACACATACATTATATATATATATATATATATATATATATATATATATATATATATATATATATATATATATATATATATATATATATATATATATATTATCATTTATGTATGCAATATTTATAAAATCAAAGTATATCAATAAAGTATTTTACAAAAACGATACTGTTCTTTGCTCTTAACAAAATGCATTTCTTTGATTTTGAATTATGGTTTATACAACTAAAAAGTGTATTGCTTGTTTTTATAATTAAAATAACCCCTTTTTAAATTTCCTTCTTTTTTTTTGCTTTGCGTATTTGATTCATGGGTCAAGGTTTCTCTTCCATGTTTCCGAGGTCAGTAACTAATTTTAAAATATCATTTGATATTTTTTAATTTATTACATACCTTTAGTTCAATTGTCCATATTGTTTCATAGTAATAATTTAACTTTAACGTTTTGGTTTTTAATTGTTTTTATATTATATAATTTACGGTTTTTTTCAGAGGTCTTTGTCGAGAACTTCATAAAAAACTGAGGTATTTTTATTAGTTAAATATTTGCTAAAAATCGTTTATAGTATGAATAATTGTGTTAAGCTACGTAAGGTATGACTGAGACTACTTTGTTCGAGGTATCCTCAGAGCAAGGAAGGGGTAGAGGGAGCAATGCGATTTGAAAAGAGGTTTATGCTATACCCATATACTAAACCTCCCAGGCGAGCAAAAATCCGAACTAAAGTGATCACGTGCTCTCTGGTCCTTGTCTTATTGGTCTATTCCTTGTCCTTCCGTCCCCACAGACGCTGCTCAACAAATCCTTATTAGAAGCATTTATTTGATACCCCACTCAACGAAGATTACTATTGGTTATCTAGGAACTGTTACACGTTTATTAACGACCTTACTGCCTTTAGATAATTAATAAGGTTAACAAAAAACATTAAAGTACATACTTATAAAGAAAACTGTATTAAAAATAAAAGTATTAAATGTCGTAAGAAAATATCACTTATTCTTATCAGCTGATATCTGATAAATTTCGAGTTTGTATCGGGATATCGACACTGTTTCACCAAACTACCGCTTGGGAGGTTTAGTATAGGGGTGTAGCATAATGAACCACTTTTTGAGACCCAGATTATATAGTATTGTTCCCTCTACCCCTTCCTTACTCTGAGGAGGTACCGCTGTTAATTTATGAAAGGGGAAAATGCCAAACCACCCAAATTTGCCTCAGTTTCGGCCGCTTTGAGCAAAAAGGTGCTTGGAGCCTAAACTACTGGGCCGAGTGTGACGGCATACATTTTAAGAAAAATCCCCAAATCAGATTCCCCGCCGAGAAGAAGTTATTTTTATGATATACATTTTGATAAAATGTTCAATAATAATTAAATGTACCTACGAAAACAAATAAATGGAAAACACTGGACTAAGCAATTAGGAACTCGTATAATATGAGAAAGTTTGTCTGAGTTGTATTTTGTTTTTCTATGGAACGAAGTTCCTTATGGCACGTTACAGCGTCCGAAAAAAACCAACCGTCACAAATATAACCGATGACGATAACTTAAGTAAAAATTGACCGATTTTGTAGGAATTTGGTATGCATGCTTATTTTAACAATTCTCAGAACGAGTCCGTTGGACAACGTTATCCGCACAAGCGTACGCACGCATCGCTCGCGTCAACGTAAGCTTAAAATATAAAATTGGAATTTTAGGACCGAAAAAAAATCTAACTTCATCTATTTAAGGAGACAAACACCTTTTATAAATTTTTTTTTAAGTAAAACTAACACCGACACCGCTATGAAGTATAGTGTTAAAGATCGCTAAATTTTATTAGAGCGGACCTAAACGTTTAAAATAAAGAAAACAACGTTTTTACCGATATCTTACGTTCAGTCGCAACTATTTTAATGAAACTTCATACACATCGTCTAAAGTACAATTGAAAGAGACATGTGAAATTTCAACCTGATACAAGCAGAGAAGTTTATGTGTTGTGAAATGATATATTTTATATTATTTTAAATGGAGTAGCCGTGAGGATGAGGGAATATTCCTATTCCCTCACTCTACTACAACCCTCCTTTTTAACTATCAACTAATCATGATAAACTATTTTCTGATTAACTAATAGTCATTACATATTTATTGCAAGACGCACGCTTCAATAATAAAATATGTGCTTTTCTATTAATTTTTCCTTAACTCCGCTAAGTACAAATAGTTGCTTTTAATTTTGTCTCTTTTCTAACTCTGCCATGTATAAGTAGATAGCTTCGTATACTTAACAGTGTGATTTTATTATTTATATTTGATGAAAAGCGGAAGGAAGGGTGTCGCGCGACAACTCACCTATTTTTTTTTTTAAATGTATCAGTGCAAAATGTATTATTTGTTATTTTACTTTTTTAAGTCTTGCTGTACTTTCCTCAGTTGTACGCATTTACCCTACCTGGATGTCCATCCTTTTACCAGGGGGTCACTTACTGTTAATCCTGTCAACTTCACCTTGACCCCCCACTTCAAATCCTTCTCTATTTCCTCTTCCATATTAGTTCCTACATCTACTACCTACATCATACAATGTCAAACTTCCACTATGTAAAGATCCTAATTTTTAGTGTAATAGTTTGTATAACCTATAGTACACCTGATTATGTAAATAAATTTTATCTACGATTGATACGAAATATAAACATTATATCTTTGTTTAGATGCGTAGAAAGTGATTATTTACGTACTTGTATTCATTGCGCATGTGCGTCTCATAGTTCTGAAGAATTCCTCTTCTTTACCACTCTAGCGCGGTAAAGAAGAGGAATTCTTAAGCTTTACGCACGATTACCGAGTTTGTTTACATTTAACAAAACTAATTTGCTGTTCTTTTATTAAAGTAACTGATAATATCGAGTTTTTTTAGTGAAAAACAATGAGTGAATCAAGTGACTTTGACGAAAATGGGGAGAATAACACTCCTCCAGAAATAATTAATTTGAAAAAAAAATACAACTAATGAATTAGTGCCATCTTTAACAAGAGAGAGATACGATCTTACATGCAGAAAGTTTATTTTTTTCTGTATTTATTATTTAAATCTAATAATCGTAGATAAAGTACGGTACGCAACTCGTGCGAAAACGGCATTTTGCATTGCTCGTGTGGTTTTACCACCCTCGCTATCGCTCGGGTGCAAACTCCACACTCGCATGCAAAATGCTACTTTCCGCACTCGACGTGTAATGTATTATCTTTTTTTCGTATCTACGATTGATACGAAATATAAACATTGTATCTCTGTTTAGATGCGTAGAAAATGATTCTTTACGTACTTGTATTCATTACGCATGCGCGTTTCATAATTCCTCTTTTTTCCGCCCTAGTTCAGTAAAAAGAAGAATTCTTCACCTTAACTCACGATTAGCCAGTTTGTTTACATTTAACAAAACAAATTTGCTGCTTGATCAATTAAAGTAACTGTTTATATCGAGTTTTTAGTGAAAAACAATAATTGATTCACGTTGATATGACGAAAATAAAAATTATAATACGCCTCCCGAAATAATTAATTTGGCACAAAATACAACTAATGAATTAATGTCATCTTCATCAAAAGAGAAATACGAACTTACATACAGGAAGTTTATTACTTTTTTACTTCCATGAAAATGGAAGTATGGTGATACCCTCCAAAACGTGATTCCGAGATCCTTGTGAAGGAGGGGTCTTACGGACCCGGGGGTATCATTGGAATCCGTTTCATATACATGTATGTCTGTGCGTACGTATGTATGTACGTACGTACGTACGTACGTTCGTTCGGAACTTAAAGCCTTTATAACATCGCTTCAAGACATCGTATTGAGATGCGGTTTTCGGCATTTTTTAGAACTTTGGACGGAAAAACTGATGGCGCAAACCCGAACATTGTAGCTTACGACGTTTCGGAGCTACAGTCACTTAAGCACGAAATCGGTCTGTCGACGATAACTTTAGTAGGCTTTATTTGATTTCAATCTCCTTTGGGGTATATATGTGTCCTATATGGTAGATTGTACCTATACTTTTTGAGCAAAATCAAACAAGCGGTTTGGGAGATATTGGTATTTTAGTGTTTTTTTTTAAAGGTTTTTTCGGAACCAAATTGCGGCTAAACTAAAAGTCGTATCGAAAAGCGGATAACACCAGTTTAACCAATTTAAAATAATCTACAACTTTTGTCATATGACTTTTTGTCGTAGGACCATCCCTTCTACCTTAAATAGTCATTTTTGTTAAATTTTCGACTTTGAGCTCTTATATTATTCGAAATAATTGACCGATTTATTTTTTCTGTATTTATTATTAAAATCCAACAATCGTAGATAAAGTACGGTACGCAACTCGTGCGAAAACTGCATTTTGCTAGTCTCGTGAGGTTTTACTATCTTCACTGTCGCTCGGGAGCAAATTCCACACTTGCATGCAAAATGCTACTTTCCACACTAGTAAACTGTACCTCACTTATTTCATTCTAATTCTAAAATATAATGTTCTTATTTTGACCAAAAGATGAAAAAAGCTATTAGATGGTGAAGATTAATTTTATATTTTTTTATATTACATTTTAAATCTCGACCTTTCTTTATTGTATTTTCTAGCTAGGTTTTAGTTGGTTAATCTCGTTGCATACATTTTATTTTTAAGAAAAAATTATACCCTCAACCATAGGACCCATAATAAACTAAAAGACGCCCTTTTATATTTTAATTGTTGTTTGCTAAGGTAAAAAAAAAATTAATTAATTTAAAGTTGGTACAATTGTGCATGAAGACATAAAGTATTATGTATTAGATCTTTTCAATTGCGCATGCCTACTCGCTAGTGCCTGGGGGAGTCTGCTTGCCTCAGTTTCATAGAGGCCGCCGTAAGGGCAACACCGCGCGTCCTACCTTATCATGCCATTACGCGATCTTTCAAATTTAACCTCATCCTGAAACTTTAAAATATAAATTATTAAAAAATAAAAATTAATTAAAAAATAATTGTTCTATTATATATTTATTGAAAATTATATAAAAAAACAAAAAACTATAAACAACTTTTAAACCAATTAGGTACTAAAAGATAATAATATAATAATAAAAATTATCAAAATCTTGTTGTTTTTTTCCGTTTCGGTACTCAAATAAATAATAATTGTTAAATAAAATTTAGGACATTGGAAGTGTCAGTGATGTGATAGATCTTTACCTTTGGTAATTTTAAGAAAAAAAAATATTATCCACTATCTCAGGTGTGTTATTTATTTTATTTTATTTTTGTTGAGTGAACGATGTGGAAAATAAAGTTCCCCAGTACGGCTATTGTACTTCTTTAGATTGTTACTCCCTTGAGTTTTTTTTTTGAGAATATAAATGACTTTGACTAAATTACTATTGAGGCAAAGGGATGTTTAGTCCAATGTACTTTGGGATAATGGGATATCCCACTTCTGTTTTAATAAGGGGAGTAACAGTCTAAAGAAGTGCCCGGCTATTTATCACAAATTATTTAAATATATATGTTGATGTTTATCTCTACAAGTTATAATTTTTTTCTATTCTGATCTTTTCAGGGATATAATGTAACAAAATAATTATAAAAAAAAAAAAACTCAGGTTTTATTTCGTCCATTTATTCGCTTCTTCGCATATGTAGGGATACAGGAGAGATATTAAAAAATAAATTTATGGTCTCAATAATGCATCACAAGGTTAACTCAATATATTTTATATATATATATATATATATATATATATATATATATAATATGTATATTATAGACAAAATATTGTGAAGTTCAATATAAATTTTGCACATTCCCTTAATGGAAATAGAAATTAAGAGATTCTTATTTTAATTTTGTTTTAATTTACTTCAATATATATTATATTTTTACTTACTCCTATAAATCTTATTTTTAATTTTGGGGACATTTAATTTACTTTATCAAATGCTGTTGATAATTGTCGTTGGTATTTCTATCTATGTTGATTTTCTTCAATGTTCTCTATGTATATTTTATATGTTTGCTTATGAATACTTTTTTATTTACTTAAATTTAATATATTATATATATATTTTTTTATTTATTTAATATTAATATTATAATTATTATTAATAGGCATAAATGAAAATAATCAATGGTAGGTAAATGAATCAAATTAAAGAAGCTTACAATAGCGTTTAAGTAGTAACGATCCAAACTATGTTTGTAGGCTGGAAAGTGAATATTAGACCCAACTAGATCTTAGATATATAGTAAATTCACGCCAAAAGGTACATTAATCATGATTTTTATTAGGTTTTCTTTACGATTTTAAATATTGTAGACATATACATAAGGTATTAAAAAATAAAACTTAATTAAAAAAACAGCAGGAAGATAAAAAGAAAAGAAAACAAAAATTAATTGTAAATTAAAATCCAAATTAAATTTGTTTTTTTTTTTTTAAAAAAAGGCCAAACATTGACAATTTAATAAATTAAAATGTAAATTTGAATAAATATATCTATTAACTCCATACTAATATCAACTAATAATTAAATAGTTATTTTGATTTTAGAATCCTTACTGGACCTAACAGTGAAGAAGATAATAGAATTTCAATAGAAACTGTAAATTGTTCGAACTATCATTTCTAGATAGACTATTAGAGTCCTCCTATTATTTACGTTGTAAAGACGTAACATATTTAGCTATTTCATTTTATTGTTCAATAATTCATGTATATTATCATCTAACGTACTATTTTCAGTGTAATAAATTTTAGTTAATATATCTATATGAATTGTATGTGATATATATATATATATATATATATATATATATATATATATATATATATATATATATATATATATATATATATATATATAATATATATATATTATGTACATATATATATATATATATATATATATATATATATATATATATATATATATATATATATATAATATATATATATATATATATAATATATATATATATATATATAATATATATATATTATTTACATATATTTTTTAAATTTATTCATTTTTACAAACCACATTGGTATTTTTATTTATCAACTGCGTCAATTTCAACGAAGATATTTTATTCTAACCAACATATCTTAAACTAAACTAATCGTCTGACTTTTATTAAATGAAATTTGGATGGTAGGTCATAATCATAATTAGCCCCATATAAGTTTCAACCTTCTGTGCCTATTTGAATCTTTCACATGCGTAAAAACACACATATATTTACACCTATATCTTATCTAAACCCATTGTTGGTTCGTCGAAAGTAACCCGCAGATAGCGCCAGATTAATTTCAACTGTCTGCGCACATAAAAAAAAAACAATTTTAACAGCTTTCAAATAAAAGGAGGGAAAAATTTAAATGAATTAGACAATAATAGTTTATAAAAGCATAAAATCAATTAAGTACGTTATGGAACGCTAAAAATCCATGTGCCCCACTTATTGACAAACTTTTTTAAATTCATTTTTTTTTTAAAAAAGAAAAAAATGCGAATTGAAGTCTTATGTTTTAATTACCAGACTGGGTTGTTTAGCATTTCATTTGTCTGTCAGTAAATTTATTTGTTTTGAATCCCGGACAAACGCGTTGATCGATTTTCTTGAAGTCATAAAAAGTCGACCTATCTATTATGTATAATTTAGAAAACAATTATACTTATAATATTTATTTATTGCTTCCGAGCTTACCGAAGGTAACGGAAGCTATGTGATCGTTCTGAAGAACGAAAAATGTTTTGGTCTCCGATTTCAAAAATTCCAAGACAGAAATCCGTTTCAGACCTCAGGGAACATTTTTGGTTCCGTGTTTGTCTGCCGGTCTGTCAGTCTGTCGTTCAATTTTTGCGAACTAACATATCTTAAAAACTTTCAACTTTCTGCGCCTATTTGTTTTTTTTCCACATGCGCACATACATACATTTATTTACACCTATAGCTTAAAAAGTACTTATCTGATTTGAATGAAACTTTTACAGTTTATCGAAAGTAACCCGAAAATAGCCCCAGGTTAATTTGAACCGGCTGCGCTCTTATCTTTTGCTAAATTGATACTTAAATTCGTGTAAAAAATCAAAACAATTTTGACTGATAAAATAGGGGAAACATTTAAACCAATTAGACTATAATGGCTTGTAAAAGCATAAAATCAATAAAGTACGTGGATAGGATGCGAGGAAGCTATGTGCCACACCAATTGGCAGTCTATTTTTATTTATTTCTTGTTTGTCTTGAAATTTGGCATGGATATTGGCAGTCGAATATCGATGAAAATGGTCTTTTTTTTGGAAGCGAGGTCTACTGCTACGGAACTTCTTGTACAATTAGACTTATTTTTTCAATTATGGACCAAAATTGTAAAATATTTTTTCTTTACCGTTAATAACTACCTTAGTTTACGCTTTGTTTGTTTTAAAGTTTGAAAATAATTCAAAACTCTATACAGTTTATTAAGAAAATAAAATAATTTTTAGTGATTTAAAACGAAGCTGAGTTTTTTTTTATAAGAAGGACTTTTGTATGTGTGTCTGTATTATAGTTTAAAATTTAGAAATTCATATTTCACCATTTTGGTAGTATTCATACTACAGAAAGATTAAATTTTAATTTAAATCAAATTATAATTATTATTAACTACGGAAAACAGACAGAGAAAAATACACTCCAGCGCCGGGATTTGAACCACGGGCCTCTATATTTCCAGTATAGCGCTCTACCAACTAAGCTACGCAGGAGAATGAGTTTCTCTGACGTTAATGATACCTTGTCCCGAATTTAAGCTTTCAATTTTCCACATAAGTCTTAGAAGTCAACATTAATGACATAGAACTAGACCGAGAAATAACGCTTATAATTATAAAGTACCCAATTAGTACCTGTACCTAGTACAATCAATTATAAATTCATATTTTACCATTTTGGTAGTATTCATACTACAGAAAGATTAAATTTTAATTTAAATCATATTATAATTATTATTACGTACGGGTAACAGACAGAGAAAAATACACTCCAGCGCCGGGATTTGAACCACGGGCCTCTATAAGAATGACTTTTGTATGTGTGTCTGTATTATAGTTTAAAATTTAGTTTAATTAAATTTATTGGATTAAATAGTTTATTACATTTCCCTTTTCTTTGCTTAAATTATTAATAATTTTTCTTAACAGTTGTTAAAGCTTTCTCTTTTAATATTATTATTTAAATATATTATAAAATAACTCTGCTGAATAATTCATTACCACATCGTTAACTTCGTTCGAGTCGAATCTCCTGGATTAATGTGTTGCTTTAGATTTTCATATACATTTAATTAAAATTAATTTTAGTCTGTTTGCTGTTATATCTGTTGCACGTTTTTGTTCTAAAATTATTGAAAAAGATAGTCCTTTTATTTTTTATGAAATAGATTTAATTGAAAAGTGATAAAATAATTTATTGAATGGGATTGAAATAACTTTAAACAATCTCTAATGACCATATCTGTACGTCTGGAGGTATATATTGTTGTTAAATTGAAAACAACCTTTTTGTGGTACATTCTGTACAACTTTTCCACATAATTGTGGTCAAGTATATTGTAACTGCTTTGTTAGTAAATGAAGTGATGATTAATGTAAAAATGTTGAAAATTTTGATTGGACTACTCGATTTTTCGTTTTATATATAGTAGAAAATAAATCTTTAATTGCTGAAATTCAACAAAACGTTTCCTATCTGATATACAAATGTGTTCTAGCCACAACAAAATAAACATAAAATCCCGTCAAGTACTTGCCAGCAAGCTACAAAAGGGTTTCTTCGATCATAAAAAATCTTATATGCTAAAGTATTTTTTTTATTGAAGCGAGCGTAGCGAGCTTCCTACATTCAACGAAATATGCTCCGTGTCTGTCTGTCTGTCTGTCTGTCTGTCAGTAACGTTCACGCGTGTGACGATAACTTGAGTAAAAGTTGACCGATTTAGTTGAAATCTGGTATACATGGTCCTCTTACTAATACTCAGGCTAAGTTCGTTGGACAGCGTGATCCGTCCAAGAGTTCGCGCGCAACGCTCGCGTAAACGAGAGGTTCAAAAATTAAATTGGAATTTCAGGACGGGAAAAGATTCTATCATCATCTATTCGATGAGACGAACATTTTTTTTCAAATAACATTTTTTAGTAAAACCAACAGCGACACCGCTATGAATTAATAAAGATCGCTAAAACTATTAAAGCGGGCCTAAACGTTTAAAATAGAGAAAACAACCTTTTTACCGATATCTTACGTTCTAACGTAACGATTGTAATAAAACTTCATAGACACCATCTGATGCACAATTGAAACAGGCATGCAAAATTTAAATTTGATACATGCAGTAGTTTGTTTGTAGCAAAGAGATACAAATTATAAATATTGAAATAGAGATGTGTGGTTAGAGGAATAGTAAGAATGCGGGGTGGTTCCCTTACTACTAGCCGCTGCACTACTACCAGACCCATTATCTATCAACTCATCATGATTCACAATAATCTTTTTTTTCAATATTCAATACATATTTATTACTATACGCTCGCTTCAATGATAGAGCCACGCGATGCCTAGTTATTATTATTTTTCTAATGTATGTATCAAAAGTTGGGTTTTGGCGAAGCAAGGTGTACAGTGTACGTATATCCTTTATCATGTTAGGTACGCACTTATTTGGTTCTTTTATGAGTAATGGCCGCCATTTTGGAATATAGATATATATTTTTTATCTATATTTCAAAACCTTTAAAATGATTCCCCCCTTAAATATTTCGAAAAATAGAAATAGGATGACCTCGAAACGCTTAAATGATTAACTAAATCACTTAATTGTCCAGTAGGTAAAATATAAATTTATTTAGGTTCGATTGCGACCCCTCGAACTCTCAACTATTGGTCACAAACGGTATAGTAACTTTCTTACGTATTTAATGAATCTTTCAGGAATATGTTAGAAATGGGAACGTCAATGAATCATCTCAATGGAATAATGCAAACTGTTTCTCCACTAAAATTTCAGCCTTCAAAAGGGCATCATCAGTGCCTATTGCGGAAGAAAAAGAGTTACATTAATAAAAAGATTTAGTGTGAGGTCCTTAAGAAAGTCACAGATTCCCCCCTTCCTCGGGTCTTACCTCATTCTCCGCAACGATCTCAATGTTCCTTTTGTCTGAGACCTATCCCGACCTATACCGACCTATCCCGACCTATACCACACATTCCGCTAATCACTACACAATAACCCCAAATCCCTTAATAGAACTCCTTGCATCCAAAATTAACCCAGATAACCCACCTTGTCTCCAGAAGAAACAGTGGCCTAGAGATTAACTCGTTACATAATTTTAATCTTTAATCCCTACTTAATTTATTTTTATTCATTCACATATTTAATATTTCATTTACTTATACACATTTATAAGTGTAATCCTTCATCATTTATTCCAGCCGAAAAGAATAGTCTCTGGACAATTACCTTTCTCACGTTACTTATTGCCAAAGAAAACATTTAACATCTGTAAAACTTTAACATAAATATGAAATTATGTATTTGTGTCAATCAATAAAGATAAAAAATCGATTGTGAAGCAGCCCCTACACGATCAAGCCGCTTGATCAAAACATCGCGTCAAGTTGATTGACACGAGCTTCAAGCCGCCTCTGGGCGCATCAAGCATACCATCAATCTTTTCATCAACACTCATTTGTAGCGGAGTTTTCGACTAGTGAACTGCTCCTCCTGGACTGTAGTAAATCAGTATTGTCTAGATACCATGGTTTCGAATCAGGATTTGGGGTGTCGAGCAGGTGATTTACGGAATATTTGAACAAAATTGCTCTAGACTATCAAGCGCTCCGTCAAGCCGCTTAACTCATTCAAACTTTCCATCAATCTCCGTCAAGGCTTGACTCAATCACCAAACGGGTTCCTAGACTATCAATCATGCTTGACACCATTGCTTGACACGATGTTTTGATCAAGCGGCTTGATCGTGTAGGGGCTGCTTGAGACTCATGTCTATCGCTGACATGAAGTAGACTCATTGCTCACTCAATCTTTTTATTGATGGTAATTCTTTTTCCTTCCGCAATAGGCACTGATGATAGTTTATTGAAGGCTGAAAGCTGCTTTGGTATAAAAATAATTTCAATTTACGTGGAAAGACACTTATTCCTGTCAGAAGTAATTTTATTAATTTGTTTTCATATTATTGTAGGAGGGGTTATTAAATATTTTTTAGTGTTCATTAAACTGAATAAGTTTACTCCAAGTTTCATTCGGTACCTTCCATTTTATATTTATAGTGGAATTACCCTTGTAAAAATGTTTATAACCGTTGTAAGTCCAAGTACTTGGTTTTGATTCTACCATATTCCTTCTCGAGATGGAAGAAAATATTAGAATCTCGAGGAGTCCGATTTGAAAGCGGGCACATTTCCATAGGATAGAAGTATAGAATGGGACTTGGCTGGAATTCTAAGTGTCATACACTAAAGTCATAGCCTCGGTTGCCTAGCTCAATCAAAAGCTCGGACCCTCTTGAATATTTAACTTTATCGGCACGAACTGCGGCTCTATGCCGTGGAAAAAGGGATGACATTATGGATGTTTGTTGCTCGTTGTGAGCACACGGCACTGAATAAACGATTCTACTCCTTCCTCACATTACACGATATTTGATTCCTTCTATGCCTGCACGATGCGGCCACCACGTGAATTTTACGGAGGAACACGATAAATAAATTAATAAAACTTGGGGGAGAAGACGTGAAATAAATACACTAATGATTTCGTTGGCAGTCAGCTGTGTTTTTCTTCAATGTGTGATAGCGACTCATATTAAAGAGGTGTAGTTCAGTCTTCACTAAAAACAATTGGTCATTTTCGGCAGTTCTAAAGCAGACTTCTTCAGATTATCTAGAGGTTACTGAATGACTTTAAAAGTACAAGTCAAAGTACACTCGTATGAAGAAGTTGTTTGAACTTTATCTCTTTCATGTTTCGTAAACTCGCAAATAACCACAAATAACCAATCATCGTCATCGAATTGTTAAGCCGTTTCTCTATTACAAAGTAAACATTGTTGAATGCTAAACTAATTACCCAATCAAGTATTAAAATATATAAACAATTAGATTGCCTCTCTCATAGACATGTTGCGGTACTTCTTTTGATTGTTACTCTTATGGTTTTATTTTATTTTTTTTAGAATATAAATGGATTTAGCTATTTATACATATCTTTGTCTAAATCAATATTAAGACAAAGGCATGTTTAGTCCAATGCACTTTGGGACACAGCAATATTATACTTCTGTTTTATAAGGGGAGTAACTATACAACGAAGAACATTCCGTACACATTCTTTAGATTGTTACTCCCTTCTTTTTTTATTATAAAGGGGAGTTAACTATACAACGAAGAACATTCTGTGCACCTTCTTCAGATTGTTACTACCTTCTCTTTCTTTATAAGTGGAGTAACAGTCAGAAGAAGTGCCAATGTTGTTTCAAAACTTAGTAATCATTTAGATTTTTTTTTGTTTCCAAAATCAAAATTTTTAAATGTTTTTTAATTAAAAGCAAAAACAAGTCATGTCTGATTTCAGAAAAGTGGGTAGTAGGTATGTCGAAAGTGAACCCACAGCTGGTCCCATATATTAATTTCCTCCAGCAGACATTGCTTGAACACATTATTAACACAAAAATTATCCGATCTCAATGAACGTTATACTGTATTACGTTATATTATATTTTGAGAGTACAATACAGTATTGTTATCGTTCAGAAATAGGATGCGATTTATCAATATGCCGCTCCAATTGGCCGACTAATGTCCTAAAAGTTGAAAGTGGAATACATTTTTTATTCCACATTATTCGATTTTCAATATACATATACTTTTTTTGCTTCATTTAAAATTCTTTCTCCTGAACTTCGATTAAGTACTGAATTCGCTATCTGATAATCTAGTTTTGTTTGGCTCAGCCATCTAGCTTCAGGGTTGTCAACTGTACAGTAATAACCGTAAACGTATGTTAATTCCTAGTCACATACGAACACAGTAATTAATTAATTACCGTACACAAAAAACACGGAAATCCGCACAAAAACTAAGTCGATTTTCCATAATATAGTTGGAAGATAGCTGATTTATGCTAACTTTGGCGCAACCGTGACTTAATAATTCAGGGAAATTTAGCCAGCACGACATTACGGCGAATCCCCTGTCCCAATTTTCTGTGATTGTTTTCTTTTTTCTACATATTTAAATTTATTGTGGCCTGCGTTTCCGTTCAGTTCAATTGGCTTTTAACCTTTTTGTTTGTAGTATTACTTTTATGTTCTCCTTACATCATTAAATATGATTTTTATGTTGTAAGTATATATATTGTAGTAAAATAAATATGATTGTGGTGAATCCTCCGGTCCTACAACTTAAAAAAAGAAATTATTATTGTCACTTGGAGAGCAACCTAAAACAATATTTCCAAAACACAGGAAACAAAAGTTTAATTCTAGGTAGACCAAAGTATAATTCACCTTATGAATACTGAATTCAGGCGGTCCTCGGTGATCAGTATAAAGTTTCTTCCCGTAGAAATAACCTTATTTATCTTTGAATGGAAACAGACGTGGGGTCGTGGGTAATTACCAACATTTCATTTGAGTGGAACGAGAATGTACGGTAATTTTAAAAGCTGATCTTGGGTTGGCAACCCTGCCTAGCTTTCTTAATTTGTTGAAAAAATATGAATAAGCTTTATAGTGGTGTTTAATTATTGATCCTCATGATGTCTTGTTTTAATAATATATTTTACTTTCCTCTTTTTCTTTTTAAAGTTGGACACTTCTCACTTCTTAATAAATCTCTCCCTAGCATTTAAGAAGGGGGAAAATCCATCTTATATAATATATGTACATTTTTCATAGTCACATGTGGAAGTGACTCGATATTATTATATTTAATGCTCATATTATTTTATAACAACGAACTACGAATTTTGACTCATGTGATAAGGAAAATTAGATGCGCTGAGGTGATGGGTAAAATATAGCAACGTTAAAAAGTAAAAAGATTTTTTTTTATTTACCATAAAACTATCAAACCGTTTATAGGAAAAAACAAACTTTTTAAAAAAAGGAAATACAGTAAAATATATTTTACTTTTATTTATTTATTTTAAAAATTGTTAAAAGGTAAAACAATGTAAAGAGAAATCTTAAATAAATTGACACAAAGTCGAAAGAAAATAAGAATCGGGAAAAATATATTACGGACTTCGTAGGTTAAGAAAATAATCGAATACATCAGGATAAAAAACAAAGAATTCATTTTTTTTTTGTTTAAAAAAAGATGTAGTCAGGACATCTAAAACTAAAGACAAAAATGCTGGTACCCAGGATATTGCCTGATAAATTGAAAAAAAAATGTAGAAGAACAAACATTGGGGAGACGAAATCTAACTTAAACTAGGAAATGGAAGAACCAAGTGAAACGGGTTGACAAAAAACTTGGCAGAGGTTAGGAAAATAAACAACTCGAATAGAAGTGGACTGAATGTGTAGCCCTGCGCCACTATCAAAATAACTCAATCTTTCCAATCATTACGTTTCAAATAATATAGTTTTATTGTTAAATATAAAGTATGTTTGTTTTGTAGTAGAATATATAACTATAATATAGAAATAAGAGTTACTGCAGATATTAGTTATTTTTTGTATGGATTATAAAAGGTTGGACAGTAATAGAAATCTATGTGATTTAAGGATGTGTCAGGAAGATATTAATGGTTATTTCTTTACTATTGAAGATATATAATATTTAACAAAATAAGTAGTTTAACTTGAAATATATTTTTCGTATCTTATTTTTGAACTTGAACCTTTTTTTTTTTAAGTTTTGTAAATTTTCCTCTTTAGAATTTGATCTTTTAAGGGTAATTTGGTTTTATTTAATTAATTAAAATCCACTCTCTCTTTTTTAAAGAGCTATATTTCACCCTACTATTTCGGGCTTCTGTAGGCTACAACATTAACAATATTTAAACAAATTACTACTTATAATATCATTAACTAAAACATTGAAATTAAAATTGTTTGTATGGTATATAGCATTTATAATTCCATACACAAATCCATTAATTGGAATATATTGATAAATTTACAGTAAATTACTCATTTATTTCCCTATTCTAACTTTTTAATTAAAATATCGTTTTTCTTTTAAGTATAATAGCCAAGTCAGGGGTCAGTTTCTAATCTTTAATGTGTGACGTTTTAAAGTAAAAGTGTGTGTTTTTTGTAAGTGTATGTTTTAAGTAGTGTGCCTGTGTGAGGCGACCAATTCATTACATCTCTTATTTTCTTGTAATAATATTTATAAACAAATTCTTGGATTATTATGATTTAATATTGCTTCCGAGATTTCCAAAGGTAATGGAAGCTATGAATGTGATCGTCTATTCTTTATATTTCGAATTATAATTTCTTTGAACAAAATGTATTTTGGAAATTAGTGGATATGTTTGGTTTCGTGAATGTTTATTTTTTTGCAAACGCTCATATTTTTAAACTAAGTTTCC
The DNA here is from genome assembly GCA_951217055.1 of Gerris lacustris. Classification (NCBI taxonomy): domain Eukaryota; kingdom Metazoa; phylum Arthropoda; class Insecta; order Hemiptera; family Gerridae; genus Gerris; species Gerris lacustris. The sequence goes on along the minus strand of OX578284.1, from coordinate 54,057,596 downwards.
GATTTTGATGGCATTTCAAAGTTAGTTCAAATAGTTCTTTATTGATTTCAAACATTTTAGGGTTTCGTTGGTAAAACAAAAAAAGAAACCCCTTTAGTTTCGTTCCTGTGTTTGTCTGTCTGTTACTCTGTACGGTTCCAATAACTTTTGAATAAAAAGAGATAAAAAAAAGTCCAGTTATGCACCATGACTTAATGAGCGAATTTTCAAAGAAATCTGCGTATTATTGGATATGATAATCGGTGAAAAAATAAAAATAAATTGGTACACAGGGGTACGGGGTACAAAAGTCAAAATAGTATTTACCCTTCAAGATGCATGTCGTTGGAAAGCTCTTTAAGAGTACAATAATTGTTGTTATGTACACTTTTATCATATTTTCATATAAAAGGGGGGTAAAATAGTAAAAACACGTTTTTATGCTATTTTTGACCATTAATTGTAAAAATTTGACCCCTAAATGAACTCCAAAAATTCTGGCCAACGAACTTATCCTTTCTTTTGATATTATTGACATTTTAAAATTTGTTTGAAATTTTTAAGTGCATCCTAAGGGGAGATATCGTCTGGAGTGACACATATATACATACATATATACATACATATATACATACATATATACATACATATATACATACATATATACATACATATATACATACATATATACATACATACATAAAAAAAAGTGTTAAATTTTAGGAATCGATTCAGAAGGGTCTAAAACGGATTTCCATGGAGAAAATTTTCAAAAATTCGCATTACAAAAATTTTGAAGCCATTGCAATAGCGTAATTTTCTTTGAAAATTCGCTAACATGAAACTTTTCAGCATTAAAGATCGTTTTGACGAGCAACAGGAAATAAAATAACGAACTCAGAATTATAAGCTGTTAAAATCTAAAATGGCAGATAATTCATGTCACTCTAATTTTTTTTTTTTTTTTACATTTTGAGTGGAATATCAAATGAAAGGTATTGAAAAGTAGATTACATAAATATATGACACTTGTGGAAAGTTTTACATTATTCATGCAAGTTTGTCAGAAATTTTCACCCCCCCCCCCCCCTAAAACTATATTCCTGCTGTTAAGTCAAAAATATGCAAAATATGCGGTCTGCTCGGCCATAGAAAAAATAAGAATAGCTATTTGATTTGATTAACTGGGAATCAAAAATGGCGGATAATTCATGTCACAGGAAAAATATTTTCCACAGAAATATATTTCTTCCCCAAAGATAATTTAATGATCAAGAAAATACGTATTGCGACTTATCACCGTACCTATTACCATTAATTTAAGAAATTGATTTAATTGTAATGTTTATGTTGTAATGATGTTTTTAATGATCCCTAGGAATAGTTTATCAATGGGAGATACATGAAATCTAAGAAGGTTTACCCTTTCTTATTTTTAAAAGGGTGTATACGGTCCTAAGGTATTGTTATACACGCTGTGTAATGTGTTACACACTGTGTAATGTGTTACACACTGTGTAATGTGTTACACACTGTGCAACACATCAGCATTAAGAATGAAAGAAAAATATAACGAGATATATTTAAAGCATGGGTACATAAGCGTGTGAAAAAGCTGCATGCCTATAAGGTTAAATATTGATATGGGGTAATCTGGGTATATCTATAAATAATACAACCCCCTGTGTGACTTACTAACAGTGAGCTACACAGTGTGTAATTCACGCGCTTACGTACCCCATGATTATGTATATCTCAATTTATTTTATTTTATTCTTATGCTTTTGTGTCCATACAACCAGCTATAATACGAGAAGACTAATTGGTTGATTTGTTTTTAATAATAAAATGAAATTTTTAGAAGTTATCCCCACTTCTGGAATTTATACACAAATATTTATTCACGAGATGTACAAATGTTGTTGTTTTATTATGCTTCATGGCATATTCAAACAACAGAATATATAAATATTTATTTCACTCGGACGGTAGTTATTGTGCTTTTATGACTCGACCAATTTTGGATTTGACTGTAGTATAGATCTCTGCAATAAAAATATACAAGCTGAAGCTCGTGGTTAAAAAAAAAAAAAACAATTAAAAAAAATGTGTAAATATTTTCATAAAAAAAAAAAAAAAAAAAAAATCGCGTATTATTTCAATTTGTTTTTAAATTTGGTAGAATATTCTATTCTGAACCCTATGCAATATAATAACTACGTTTACATGGTGTATTGAAAACTATTTGAATTCTTTATATTTTATGTAAATTCACCGTATTTAATCTAGTTCATTTCAAGGTCAGTACACTAAAATTCTGGTATTGTATTGAATACACTTTAGCTACATGTAAACACTTGACTGTATTGAGATCGTATTAGGACATGCGCAGTTTTTTTTACTCTCCCTGGGTAACCTGGCACATCTGCTACACAAACGTAACCTTTTTTCACTGCCTCTATAATAATTATCAAGTGTCAAAATCTGATGTTTTCAAACGATGTCAGAAATGTATCCAAATATTTTCAAATACCAACTCAAGGTCACGTAAACAGATATCGGGTAAAGCAGTAACTGTATTGAGATCGTTTTCAATTCACCATAACATAAACGTAGCTAATATTTATAAAATTCTAATACCACTCGCGTTATCACTGAAACCACAGTACCTATGACAGTGGTTGCTAAGATATATATATATTTTTTTTACAATTTTCCATCTTAAATCTAAATGGTGGACATTTATTAGCTGAATTTGACATTATGATATCCCCTGAACCACTTCCATTAGAACCTTAAATTTCTGAATTAATTCCTTTTATAATAGGCATAATTTTGTGATAAGAGTTTTCCAATCGGCCAATTTTATGTCAAGATGGCGGCCATATACTTATTTAACACGACGTCCTCTTCCTAAAGTGATTATCACCTCTTCTTTGAAACGCTAAAATAAATTCATTGTATTTGGTATGATAATTTCAATAAATAATTCTAAATAAGTAAATTAAATAAACATAAATCACAGGGAAGTAAATTGCGTCCAAGTGCTTTTTAGGGTTTCGTATGTAAATAAGCATATAACCTATTTTTGTATTCTGAAATAAAGCAAGAGATAGTCATTTCTACCCTTTTGCCCCATATGAAAGTAAAAAAAAATAAATACAAGGAGTGGAGGGGTTCCTGATTCGATCGCCCGAGGGGTCACAATGTTTTTAACGGTATTATTGTGGGGTGAAATGTTAGAATGTGGGGTAACAATCTAATGAAAGTGTACGCTATGTTCTTCTTTAGACTGTTCCTTTTTTATAAATACAGAAGTGTAATATTCCTTTGTCATTTTTTTGGGGTGAGATTTTGGAGCTAAAAATGCAATATTGGTGTTAAAAAGTACAATACTCATAAAATGTTATTCATGATTGATCTACTCTTCAGGAGCATTTATTTAATAACCCTCTCGAATATTAAAATTAAATTCTTGGGCACTGCTCATGCCCTCATTAAATGTTTACCTTCTCTATATTTTTCCTCTGTGGGGGTCAAAAAGTTAGGAGAGTGTTTAAAATGTCGACTCTAGCGTGAACAGTTCGAGGGATATGAACCAAAGTACGACGGAGGGACAGACACATCACCCTTAGTATAAGGGTTTCATGAGTGGTCTACGAAACCCTAAAGAATTGATGACTCGCTTTTATGGATTTTGTGATTTTTGTAATAATAATGACAGACTAATTGTATTGTCAGTGGGAATACATAGTTTCATACATAATACATAAGGTATGGGTCAAATTCAAAGTTACAAAACTTGCAGACAAAACATTAAGCAAGTTAAAAGCACGGTTTCCAACAGATTGTATATTTATAAAATATACAAATGTTTTTTGTTTTTTTTATTAAATGAGTTAAAATTTAAGTAAATAAATTTAGTAAAAAGAGATAACCCTCTTGTTTTAAATAAAACTAAAAATTTTAAACTTCTCTTCTTTGTAGAGAAATTGGTAGATAAAAGTCTCTATACATTTATTTCTTTTTTTGAATTATCCTGTTGTTGTTTTTTTGTCCGCTTATACAATTTTAGTGTAAGATATAAAAACGAATTGGGGTGTAAGAGATAATATATTTTTTAGGTAAAAGAATAATATGGGTAATCTTAAAGAGAAAGAAAGATTATAGAAATGAAGGGACTAAAGTGTGAGAGTTTTTTTTTATTATTAAATAGGAAAATATATATTTGCTAAGATAGCGCTGTTTAAGGACGGGTTGAGAATATATTGAGCTTATTTAAAGGTACAAAAAAAAACTGAATTTCTTATAATAGTCTACTCTCTATAAATATTCTTTCTCTGAATTAGTATTCAAAACGATTTTACCTTTTTAAGGTTTGGCCTCATTAAATAATAATACTATTAATTATAATCACATTTTAACTAACTTTAAAAATAAAACAAACGTATAAAAATAAATAAATAAAATAAAACTGCGCTAAATATTATTGTTAAAAACTATACAGAGCAAATCTATGTAGGCCGTAGTAAATATCAATTAATAACTGCACATGATTTAATTGAAGTGAGCGTAGAGCTTCTTAAGTTTAACAAAACATGCACCTTATTGATCTATCTTTCTGTCAGTAACACACATCAAAGAGTAGGGGAAGAGTGTCCCATAGGGGGTGTCCCTCGCCCTGCTCCGTCCTCGAACCATAGATACAAATCACATCATCATCGGTCCCACCTCAAAGAGTAGGGGAAGAGTGTCCCATAGGGGGTGTCCCTCGCTCTGCTCCGTCCTCGAACCATAGATACAAATCACATCATCATCGGTCCCACCTCAAAGAGTAGGGGAAGAGTGTCCCATAGGGGGTGTCCCTCGCCCTGCTCCGTCCTCGAACCATAGATACAAATCACATCATCATCGGTCCCACCTCAAAGAGTAGGGGAAGAGTGTCCCATAGGGGGTGTCCCTCGCTCTGCTCCGTCCTCGAACCATAGATACAAATCACATCATCATCGGTCCCACCTCAAAGAGTAGGGGAAGAGTGTCCCATAGGGGGTATCCCTCGCCCTGCTCCGTCCTCGAACCATAGATACAAATCACATCATCATCGGTCCCACCTCAAAGAGTAGGGGAAGAGTGTCCCATAGGGGGTGTCCCTCGCCCTGCTCCGTCCTCGAACCATAGATACAAATCACATCATCATCGGTCCCACCTCAAAGAGTAGGGGAAGAGTGTCCCATAGGGGGTGTCCCTCGCTCTGCTCCGTCCTCGAACCATAGATACAAATCACATCATCATCGGTCCCACCTCAAAGAGTAGGGGAAGAGTGTCCCATAGGGGGTGTCCCTCGCCCTGCTCCGTCCTCGAACCATAGATACAAATCACATCATCATCGGTCCCACCTCAAAGAGTAGGGCAAGAGTGTCCCATAGGGGGTGTCCCTCGCCCTGCTCCGTCCTCGAACCATAGATACAAATCACATCATCATCGGTCCCACCTCAAAGAGTAGGGCAAGAGTGTCCCATAGGGGGTGTCCCTCGCCCTGCTCCGTCCTCGAACCATAGATACAAATCACATCATCATCGGTCCCACCTCAAAGAGTAGGGCAAGAGTGTCCCATAGGGGGTGTCCCTCGCCCTGCTCCGTCCTCGAACCATAGATACAAATCACATCATCATCGGTCCCACCTCAAAGAGTAGGGCAAGAGTGTCCCATAGGGGGTGTCCCTCCGGTTAGCTTAGTCATGTTATCACAGCCTATAGATTATTCTGAAGCGCATATAAAGTTTAGTTGAAATTGGTGTTCATGTCCTTTTACTAATGCCCTGGCTAAGTTCGGTGGACCGCGTTCTCGTCCTGTTATCATCTTTTGGATGAGCCAAATATGCATGTTTTAGTAAAACTAACAGCGACACAACTATGTAGTGATAAAAATGGCTTAAACTATTAAAGCACCTAAACGTTTACAATGGAGAAATCAATGCTTTTACCAATGTCGTATCCATACTTTTACTTACACACACTTTACTTGATTTAAAGTTCAATTTAATCAGACATGTAAAATATAACTTGATACAAAAATATGTTTTTGTTATAATGGAGTGATAAATTTTAATAAATGTTGAAAATAGCTGGGGGCCGTGTGGGTAAGGTTAAGGGGATGCAGGAAGGCACGCTCCACACGCCACAACTCTTTCTTCTATTCTACTCATCATCTTCTGTCTATATTGTTAGGATTTGTCTATATTGTTGTTATATTCTTTGTGCTTAGTTTGAGATGTAAATTTCTGCTGCAAGGGAGATTTGCTGTCATGAGACAGATAACAAAAATTGCTAAATAACTTAGCTAAAGATCGTTAAAAAAAGTAATGTGTGAGATTCTCACGCATTAGAAGTGAAACTTAAATTCTAGAAGCAGTTGATTCTATGCGTTGCTCTCTTTGCATTTGTTGACGATTTTATTATTTCAGGATTAAGAAATGGTTATGTGGAATTTAATTGAAAAATAAAATATTTTCATATTTTTATCGAATAATGAAGAAAAAACATGAAAAAAAAAAAACATTTATATAATGAATTTATACATTTGATTTCACTTATATACCAATTCTGTGTATTGAAAAATCATCTACCTCCGTGGTGCAATGGTTACCACTTATGCCTGCTGAGTCAGAGGTCGGTGGATCGAGACTCGTTGAAGTAAAAGATTTTTGCAGGTAAATCAACTGCCTACTTAAGCCGGCAATTGATTTACCTATAATAGTACATTACGCGTCGAGTGCGGAAAATAGCATTTTGCATGCGAGTGTGGAGTTTGCACCCGAGCGACAACGAGTGTAGTAAAACCACACGAGCAATGCATAATGCCGTTTTCGCACGAGTTGCGTACCGTACTTTATCTACGATTGTTAGATTTAAATAATAAATACAGACAAAAGTTTAATAAACACCTGTATGTAAGTTCGTATCTCTTCTCTTGATAAAGATGGCATTAATCTTGAGTTGTATTTTTTGCCGAATTAATTATTTCTGGAGGAGTATTATTCTCTACATTTTCGTCAAAGCCACTGATTCATTCATTGTTTTTCACTAAAAACTCTATATAAACAGTTACTTTAATAAAAGAATAGCAAATTAGTTTTGTTAAATGTAAACAAACTCGCTAATCGTGCGTAAAGCTGAAGAATTCCTCTTCTTTACCGCGCTAGCGTGGTAAAGAAGAGGAATTTTTCAGAACTATGAGACGCGCAAGCGCAATGAATACAAGTACGTAAATAATCACTTTCTACGCATCTAAACAGAGATATAATGTTAGTACTTAGTTGGGTCATATAGGGTGTAAAAATATGAAGATCACTGCATAAACAGGCTATATTTCAACAGGAGATATAATGTTTATATTTCGTATCAATCGGAGATAAAAAATCTTTCATTTAGACGAGTCTCGAATCACAAACTTCGTTTCATACAAGCCAATTTACTTTACGGCGCCTAAATAAGTTTCACTCCAATAATTTAACAAAATATTTGTAATTTTTTCTTTGTTTTTAAAATAAATAGTATAGTATAGGGACTGTTGTTTTTTCTATTTCTATATTCTTCTTGAGTAAAAGAAATTTACTATTCTGTTTTCTACGGCCATAATAGCAGCTAGATGTGGGAGCCTTTCTAGATGTAATATATTCTCTTGAATATTTGATATAGTTGCAGGTTGTCTAGTTATCTTGTCTAGTGTTAGACTATTCTCTTTCCAGAGGATCACACAGAGTTTGAGAAAATAATCCACTTCTAGCTAGAGGTTATTACCTGTCTCTAGAGAGCTCTTAGCTCACTCTACTATAGATTTCTACAATAACTTGACTATGTATAGATTAAAAATTCTATCAGAAAATTAATTAAAATTATCATAGACTTGCCTTGAGATAGTTGGACAGGGTAAAGTTATTTTGATAAAAGTTAAAAAAAAAAAAAGAAGTTTTACAGATATTAACCAATAGTGACAGTCATCGAATAAATAAGGAATTTTAGAAAAAATATTCCAAACTATTGACAATATCCACCTAAGTTAGAGTAAAATAATATTTTAGCAAGATCAGGATGGAACTGGAACAATTATCTTCCAGTCAGCTTGAAAATGACCCAAAAAGAGGTCGAAATATTGCAAAAGTGAGCTTTTAATTGTTTCCTTTAGACCCTACTATCAATAATACTTATATACATGAAAAAAATTCCGTACTTCTTACCAAAAATTCTACATACATGTTAAACTGTCATATTATTAGAGACAGAAAATCTACTGGATAGGATAAAAATATAGTTAGAGAATTGTTCATAGACACTTTTTTAATCATCTTGTCTATCTATGTCAGTTTTTCGACTTAAAAAGATATATAATGGGATAAAATTGAAAAACAAGACAACTCAGACATACTTTCTCGTATAACGATTTCACAATGACTTGGCCCAGTGTTCTCAATTCATTAGCTTTCGTGTTTTTGAAGGTATATTTAGTTATTATTGAACAATTCATCATAATTGATCATAAAAATAACTTCTCTTCGGCGGATAATCGAACCCGGCCTCTCTCCGTCCGCGTTTAAAGCTATTTTCTCAGCAACTAGATTTTTTTCCGGGAAAACGGCTTATACCGTTAGATTTGTATTTAAATGGACTACATTTTTATCAAAATCGTCCAACACCGTTTTCGAGAAATATTTTTTTCACGTTTTATCAGAGTTCTTGGGGGGTGGGGGGGAGCTCTTAAATAATTTTAAATACCATCGAAATTTAATTTTCTACTCATTCAGCTTGAGAATGGCTCAATGACAGGTCAAAATATCGCAAAATTGAGCCTCCTTAATTTCTCAGTAGACCTAACTCAATAATAGGTAATATACTATTGTGCACATAAAAACCATTGAAGAAATTCTATGGCCACACAAGCTATAGAAGAATTATGTCCTATAAAGTTGGGACTCTGCATTAATATTATAGTATTGCTATATTATGCACAATATCCGTCAATATATATATATATATATATATATATATATATATATATATATATATATATATATATATATATATATATATATATATATCACTGTCAGGGTTTCCTATCTGCCCTCAGTCCAAACAATTTTTCACAATAAAATGTTTCATTTATTTCTCTTCTAAAAGACTCCCAACAAAAGAAGTACTTAGAAAAGAATGAGGTATTAAGGAAATGCTGAAGAGGACAGAGAAAAGAAAGGAACAGGGAAAATACTTGACTTTTAAGAACTCAAGGGTAGTTTTGATGTCTGTTTCTCTTTCTTTTCTTCTTTTTATCCCTTTGAACCGAAGTGTTTATTTTCTTCAAATCTGAAGGGGGGACCAAGGTGTTAAAGATTTCCTCAAGTTTCAAGTGCAAAGTCCAAATAACATGTGAAACTGTTTCTTATGACTTTGTTCTCTTCTTTATTTATATATATATTTCTATTGAAGGAAAGAGTTTAAAAATATTTTTAGCTAAGATAGAAATGGTTAAAAACTTTAAAGTGGAGACAACAGGGTAACAAGCTCTTTTTTTTAGACAAATTACTGATATACATTATTTGGTGAAACCTTAAACCTGCAGTTTTTTTTTAATTTTTAAAAAATAGTTTTTACAACTTTAACTGAGAAATTTATTTTCCATAAATAAAAGAATCCATTTCTATTGACTTATCTTAATGTGTTTGTTGTTTTTTTCTATTTTATTTTTATTGTTATTTGTATTTTTAACCATAATACTATTTTTTTAACTTTAAATATTTTCTTTGTTTTCTAGTTTAAGACTTTTATTCCTTAATTCTTTTGTTTCTTATTTTAATTAATATTGTTGTTTTTATTATTTATTTATTTTTTCTTCTTTTTATATTTAACAATATTTGCCCTTTTAGGTCAAAAGGACAAGCATAAACCTCCTAAACATGTTTAAAGTGAACTATTAATTAAAAATATTAAGATTAAACTAGTGATCTTTGATCCAAGTGTTAAAAAAATAAAATATAAATATAAGAAATACATCTGGTGTCGCAAAACACCCGGTTGGAACGAAATTTCTTACGCTTTTCATTAAATATAAATTATCAAATCACACTGCTAAGTATACTTATACATGGCAGAGTTAGAAAAGAGACAAAATTTAAAGTAACTAACTGTTTATACTTAGCGGAGTTAAGGCAAAATAAAAAGAAAATAATTATTTTTATCATTGAAGCAAGCGTCTTGCATTAAATATGTATTGAGTATTGAGAAAAAAGTTAATCATAATGAGTTTATAGTTAAAGAGTATGGTTGTAGTAGGTAGGAAATAGGACTGTTCTCTACCTACCCGGCCTACTAATTTAATATATGTATTATAAAATATATCACTTCCCTACACAAAAACTTTGGCTTGTATCAGGTTAAAATTTCACATCCCTGTTTCAGTTGTTCTTTAGACTTTAGACGATGTGTATGAAGTTTCATTAAAATCGTTACGTTAGAACGTAAGATATCGGTAAAAACTTTGCTTTCTCTATTTTCAAGATTTAGGTCCGCATTAATAAATTTAGCGATCTTTATCACTCCATAGCGGTTTCGGTGTTTGTTTTACTAAAAAAACAAATGAAAAATGTTGTTTGTCTCATTGAATAGATGAAGTTGAAAAATTGTCTCGTCCTAAAATTCCACTTTAACAATTGAAGTTTACGCGAGCGTTGCGTGCGAACACTTGGGCGGATAACGTTGTCCAACGAACTCATCCTGGGCATTGGTAAAATGAACATGTGTACCAAATTTCAACTAACTCGGTCACCTTTTACTCAAGTTATCGTTATCGGTTGATTTTGGGACGGTCGTTTTTTTTCGGGTTCATTCCGGTGGTGTAACGTGCCATAAGAAACTTGGTTCCAATAAATTAAAATATACACCAAAAAAATATATTAACTGGAAATAATTAATATGGTGTTCTAAAGTTCCACGTGTTTCGAAGAAGAAAAATCTATCCGTGACAAGTTTCACCAAACTTTCTTATATACGGGCACATAATTACTTTCTCCAGTGTTTTCAAATTATTAGTTGTTTCGAATTTGCATGGTTATATTTAATTAATATTTTATCACAATTTACCATAAAAATTACTCCTCCCCCGTCCTCTCACCTCTCTCAGGAATATTTATAGTCACACTTTTTCTCAGGAATTAGACTTTTTCCGGGAAAACGACTTATATGGTGTGATTCGTATTTAATTGAACTACATTTTAGATTTTTTTTTTAATCAAAACTGGTTTCGAGAATAATTCTGTTTTCCAGTGATTTTAAGAGGGGTGAATCACTCATTCTCTTTATACCCACAAGGACATTATGTGCAATCTTTATAGTTATTATTAATATTTTTTTATTTAAGTGTTAAAGGTAACCTGTGATTAACAATCCTTGTTGTATGGTGTAAAGCCATTACCGAATAAAGGGGGGGGGGGGACAAATGACCTTCGACTTTGATTTATTATTTAATGAGTTGAGAAGTGATGGACGTTGTTAGGTGTGAATAAATTAAAACAAATTAATTAATATTTCTGAAACGTTTCAACCCTAAAGGGTCATCTTCATTCAGTTTAATAAACTAAAACAAAATAAACTGATGTTGACTAGGTATTTATTGATTGCATACACATCACAAAAAATCAGCATAATGTTGTAAGTAAATTTATTATACCTAAATTTAACTGATTGGTTTATTGTTAGACACAATGCTTATAAATTTAATTAAGATACCATTGTGAAGGGGATATGCAACGTTGGTTTTTGTAAAATTGGAATATGTTTGTTTGTTTTAGTTTATTAAACTGACTGAAGATGACCCTTTAGGGTTGAAACGTATCAGAAATATGAATTAATTTGTTTTAATTTATTCACACCTAACAACGTCCATCACTTCTCAACTCATTCAATATATTAAAAAGGTGTTCTTAAACTTTTAGTTTAAATTTTCAATTTATTATTTAAATAAATACCTACTATACATTTTCTTCCGAGCTTACTGAAGGTAACGGAAGCATTGGTATCGTGACATTGGTAACGGAACATTTTTGGCTCAATGCCTCAGACGAGTTTGTTAGACAACGTTATCCGTCCAAGTGTTCGCGCGAAATGCTCGCGTAAAAGTGAACTTTAAATTAAAATTGGAATTTTAGGTCGGGGAAAAAATCTAATTTCACAACTAGAAATAAGATGTCCCTATTTATTTATATCTTATTTTTAGGTAGGTCAATTAGAGTTATCTAATTTCACGTTTTTTCAAAGTTTTTTTTTTGGGGGGGGGGGAGGGGGGCAGCGCCCCCGAATTTGGAGCTAAAATTCGTTTCTCGATTTCACCTCGGGGTATGTTTTTTCTGAAAATGTATGCCAAATTTCGTCAAAATCGGCCCTGTAGTTTAGGCTCCAGGCGTCTGCACAGACTGACGACAGACATTTTTTAAAAACCACTTTTTTGGACTCAGGGGACCTAAAAACGTGTAAATCCATCAAAATCTCAAAATCGAATTTTCACGCCATCACAATACTTTCTCTTTATATGAGAAAGTAAAAAGATTTATCAATTACTCGTTTTTGTATTTGTACTTTGTAGTGGCATTGCTGTATAAAATCTATTGTGTCATACTCTTACAAATTTAGAGGAAATAACTTCTGCCTAATTCATGTACAGTATTATACAAATATTTATAAAAACTTAATAAATTTGGTAGTATAACTCATTCACAATCCCTTAACTACCTTTGTTAATGATATTATTATCATTAACAATGTTGTGAGCCGATCTAAGATAATAAAATAATCAGATTATGGTATCTAATTATAGTTTCTAAATTCTTAATGTGAATAGCTGTATAGAATAATAACAAAATAAATTGCTTACATTTCAAAAAATAGTACTTCTGTCATGAAAAATGTTTGCTGGTTTTGCGAAATTCAACTATCAAACGTTATAGTAAAATAGGGAGTAGTGTATATATATATATATTTATTTTTTTTGTCACCGAACAACATGGTTATATGTGCCCATGCAAAATTTAAATTAAACAGTGGTTAAAGAATATATATACATAATATGGAGTATATAAACTGGATTTTTCCCCTTCAGTATAGATTTAGTTATATTGCTTCATCATTAGTAATGATTCATTACAATCATGCCTTGGGGCCCTATGGTTAAAAAAGCGTTAATAATAGACTGTCATTTGGTGTGACACATAGCTACCTCACATCATATCCACGTACTATATTGATTTTATGCTTTTACAAGCCATTATTGTCTAATTTTTAGTTAAATTGTTTTCCCCGATTTTTTAATGTGTCAAAATGTTTTTGATTTTTTACTTGAATTAAAGTATCAATTAAGCAAAAGTTAAACAGTGCAGACGATTCAAAGTAATCTGGGGATATCTACGGGCTACTTTCGTTTAACTATAAAAGTTTCATACAAATCGGATAAGTACTTTTGAAGATATAGGTGTAAATTAATGTATGTTTGTACGCATTTGGAAGAGAAACAAATGAGCGCAGAAGGTTGAAACTTATATTGGTCCAACAATGAGCTCATTATGTCCTACCGCCAAAATTTCATTAAAAGTACCGGCGTTCCGGTACTGTCAATTTTGCGAGTGCACCTCTACTATATACCAATAGTGCTGACGAAACCACGGCGGCCAGTATCTTAGTAAAATAGACAATATCTTAAGTAGTATAGTTTAAGGAAACATTCATTTTAAATATTAAGTTCGCTTTATAAGGAGATTTTAAGTGTTTGTTTTTTAATCATCCATTTCACCATAAGACAAACAGGATAAAATACATTTTTTTTGTTCTTAACCCATGCAACTTAGGATATTGTCAGTACCTAAGATATATTACACCATTTATTCTCTTCTCCTTGAATAAACACGTGGAATATTACAACACTAGATTAATTCTAGTTAATGTATTGTATTATGTATTTCTTTTTATATTTTATCACGTAGAACTAAGAATATTGTAGAGTCCATAAGATATATTGTGTTTTTTTCCCTTCTTCCTTATAACACGTGGAACTTTCAAATACTGTATATAGTCTATTTTCACATAACCATGTATATATATATATATATATATATATATATATATATATATATATATATATATATATATATATATATATATATTGTGCGTGTGGATCTTCAAATCATTGTAAATAGTCTAGTATTATACACGTATAGTATTTATAGTACAATCTCCTGCTGAAAGTATTTTTTTTTTTTTTTTATTTACTCGTGAAATTTAAGAACATTTATAATTTTGTTGCTATACAGTATTTCCTACGTTAGAGTAGGCCGGTACTGAAGAGGAAAACATTTTGTATTTGTGGGAATTATTGAACTCATTACTTATAAAACAAACTTTTCTTGAACAACTAAAACAATTATGTATTTTAATTTTTTCATACATGGTGTTAAATTTTTTGAAAACTTTCCAAATATTAAGCAACCATTATAGTTTGACTGTATCGAAGAAATAGTATTTAGAAATATCGTTCTGAATTGCAAAAATATTAAATATTAAATTTTATATATTTTTTTAAATATTAAATTTTAGTGTATTTTTTAGGGTCCGTAGGCAAAACCAAGGACCCTTATTTTTTCCTGCGTGTGTCTGACCGTCCGTCCTGTCGCGTGATCTCACGGCTACACCTTTCGTCCGATCACTTTGAAATTTGGCATGTATGTATCTTGTACCTACCCACACATTTTAAAAATATAACGACATAAAAAAAATATTTTTCAAAAACATTAGGGTAAAAAATCTTAAGAGTTAAAATTTTTTTAATTTTTTTTTCGACACCGTGAGGGGTATCATATGAAAGGGTACGTCGCACCGATTACAAAAATATATAATTCTTTGGATATAACTTTGATAGGGCGAGCGTAGGCAAGTTTGAAGTGGGTGTGAAACGTGTCCCCCCCCCCCCCTCTATCTCGCTTATGTGAAGTGCAAAAAATCTTAAAAAATTCCTGAACATTTTTCGACCAAAAGTAAAGATACCACTGTTTGGAAATTTCGAAAAAAATATTATTTTATTTTTTATTGACAAAATACGTTGTTTTTTTTCAATAAACAAAGTAAAAAATTTTTTACGTTGCCTTTTCGATGTATTTATATGGTTGTAGTCCGGTTCAGTGGCAAAAAAATACTTTATCAGAGTGTGTTTTGAGAATATCAGACCCTTAAAATAGTTCAAAGTAAGCTTTTTAGCATTTTAAAAAAACACTGTGTATACACTTTACAGTTAAACACTATACAGTGTGGCCTATGGACCCTCGCTGTGTGCTGACCAGCAAACACTTGACCTGTTTATTAAATATTTAAATTTGGATTATTATATAATAATATTTATGAGTGCTTTCTACAATAAACTGTATTAGTAAATGATATAACTAATATCATAAGAAGAGGTATTTTTAAGAGTAATTCACACTCCATTTGAAAATGGAAATATTACCTGTATTTATTCTGTCATTAATATTAATTAAATTTTTACCCTAAGGGTTTTAATATTTATGGGGATATATATATATATATATATATATATATATATATATATATATATATATATATATATATATATATATATATATATATATATATATATATATTGAGAAAGCAATCGGTTATAACAATATTCTCCCATCTGTGCCCCATCCTAATTTTTTCCCTCGAATATTTTCAAATTAATATTCATATTGATATTAATTGAAACAGACTTGATGTATGAAACGATAAAGAAAAATATATTTTTTTTCCTCGATAAACAATTCATTATTTATCATGTTAGTTGAAACAAATGGTTTTTGATTAATTATTCTCAAAAGAGTTTTAAAAAGATGCTTAATTAAGGCTTATAATTTATTTCCAAAAGCGCATTAAATTGGTTTTTAAAAAGCGTAATGCCAAATTATGTGGCACATACCTTCTTCAAGTCCTATCACTAGAAGAATTAAATATAAAATAATGTAAAATCAAATAGATTCCAAAACATGAGTGTTGTGAAATATTTATGAGAGCGTTAAACAATTTTATGAGAATGACGTGACTTCTTGGATTTGAAAGGTTGTTTGGATATGTTTTGATTTCTAGGGGGGGGGGGGGGGGGTAAATTTTATTTTTATACAATATTAAATGTGAGGAAGATACAATAGAAATGTATATGGGAATATTGGTTGGCTATAAATTTGACACACTACCTAAAATTTGTGACAAGCCAGTGGGGGGGGGGGGGGAGTAAAATTCTAAAGAAGGTGCACGGAATATTCTTCTTTAGACTGTTACACCCCTTATTAAACTGAAGTGGGATATTCCTTTGTCACAAAGTACATTGGACTAAACATCCCTTTGCCTTATTAGTTATTCAGTCAAAGTCAATTATATTCTAATAAAAAACATAGGGGAGCAACAATCTAAAGAAGTACCAAAATCGTTAGACTATTTTATTTCTAAATTTCATAATAACTTTTCTCTTTTTTCAAGATTTAAAAGGATTTTTTCAACAGGTTTAACAAATAACTTAAAAATGTAAAGGCTATTTTACGAAGTTCAGACGTTAAGTGAAATAAATATTCATTATTCACAGTGTAAATAGTCTCCCAAATTGCATTTTTAACAGAAGTAACTATTGCATTTGTTGTATTATATATATATATATATATATATATATATATATATATATATATAATACCCCCCTTTCTGTCTCCCGTAGTTTAAATAAAATATTATATTAAATATTAAAAGAGAGAAAGAGAAAGAGAGAGAGAGAGAGATAGATATAGATATAGATTTGAATTCGAAGTAATCGAATGCTTAAGTTCAAAATTGTGAAAATTGCCAAATAAATATTAAATAGTATTTTACCATTAAAAAGAAAAAAAAAAAAAAAATCGATTAATATTTTTTAAAGAAACTACTGAAATGTTACATCTTTCTTTCCTTAATTGTTTGCTATTTTAAATGTTATTAAACATTTTATTGCTAGCTACTATCAAGTAGAACCATTATTTTTGTTTTATTGTCCTCATTGCAAAAAAATTGCTTAAGTTGTTCATAAACGAATGTCCTAATAATATTTAAACAATCTAGAACAGACACAATTTCCACTTAATCAGATTTATTTTTATATTCACTTTAATTTATAATTATTTAATCAAAATTTTCGAAAGCTTTATATAGAAATACGAGTTTTCATAGTTTGAGGTATGCAGCGCCTTCAAATTTTGACATATGGGTTTGATTGTTTTGAAAATCTATCTAAGATCGTTTAAGGGATTTTATTCTACAAATGAATTAAATTACACGTAAATTGTTACAAAGTAAGTAATACAGATTTAACGATAATAAAAACTGAAATTTAATAAATTAATAATATAAACAAAAACAACACTATTGGTTTGTTCCAACCAAGCAGAGTACCGTCCGCGGGATTGGCATGGGCATGCGCAATGGATAAAAGCCGTTCCAACCCGACTTGTGACAGTGTCTCGTACCGTACTCCAAACTGTTCCAACCCGCGCAGGGATCGTTTGAGAACCGTTTAAGTCGTGTCCAGACTGCTGAACCGAACAGAGGAAACGAGCCGAGCATTGGTCCTCTGCGCATGCCTAGTCTGAGATGCGCAGGCACATGCCTAGTCTCTGAGATGCGTAGGCGCATGCCTAGTCTGAGATGCGCAGGCGCATGCCTAGTCTGAGATGCGCAGGCGCATGCCTAGTCTGAGATGTGCAGGCGCATGCCTAGTCTGAGATGCGCAGGCGCATGCCTAGTCTGAGATGCGCAGGCGCATTGTATGCTGGGCATGCGCAGAGCCTAATGCTCGGCTCGTTTCCTCTGTTCGGTTCGGCAGTCTGGACACGGCTTTACTGTTTGGTCCTAACGATCCTCTGACAATAACAAGTATTGTTTTGTGTGACATGCGCAGATATGTCAACAGGAAGGTGTCCTAACTGTTAGGTTTATTGAATGTTTTTTAAACCGTGCAAATTATAGCCCTAAACCCATTCCAACCTGACATGATTTTATTACAGTACAATGTTAGCGCATGCGTATAAAACCTGTCCTAAACGATTCTTTAACGATACAAAGGATGGTACTACGGAGTGATAAATAGGGGGGTTGGAACAAACCTTTTAATTATATGAAGGTTATACACTGGTTATCCCAGTGTTGTCATGATACGGCAAAGGATGCAGTCAGAAGTCAGAATGAGAACCCTTTACATCTATTTCAAATTTCATCCAAATGCCCATATATATAGCTCAGACGGATTTTGAGAGCTCCAAACTGTTTTTTTTTTTTTTCTAGAAAAAAACACTATTTGAACTTAAAATGCATCGATTTTTTATATATATATATATATATATATATATATATATATATATATATATATATATATATATATATATATATATATATATATATATATATATATATATATATATATATATATATATATAAAAAAAAAAAAAAAAATATATATATATTAATTATTAAGTTAAAATATTTGTACGTATTTTTAAGGTTAATTTAAAACAAATGTTTTTATTAAATAGGTGATTTAAAACACATTTATTCGACAGTTTGAAAAGACAAAATGAATTATATCCTATCTATGTCAATTTACTTTATAAATGCATGAATAAACATTAAAGTAACAAATTTAATTCAATTGAACTACCGAATTTAAAATTAAATCTGTACTGAACAAATAAAATTAAATTGGTTTTTCCCCTACCGACCTTTTTTGTGATGAAAATATAATAATATTATTACGGTACTATTAACTATGTTTCATAATAATATTTATATAACAAACATTCATACAAAGTAAAGGAAAGAAAATTAAAGAAAATAGAATATAAATTATATGATAACTTCATAAAAATGAAACATGTTTAGTTATTTTTTCCCTACTAGAAGGTTGCAATAAAGTTGTCATAGAACATCGCGTGATATCAGTGCTTGCAGTAAATCAGTTTAAAGTGAATTTTATCAATATGTTTGCGTATTTGGTTTCTTCTCAAACCAAATAAATCATTTAAACTTATTCCTTTAAAAACTCTAAAAGTACAGGATTGAATAAAAAATATATTCTTTCAGTTTTTAACTGCAAAACGTTAGAAACATTTGTTCCTTATTCTACACATAAACATATATACAATCTTTTATATATTCGAGTAGCGTCCCGATGACGACGACGCACCTCGATATGATTTAAAGAGTTTAAAATTGAAGAGTTAGAACCTATAAATGAACCCGAGACCTCCAGCACATGAAGCAGGCGCTCTATCACTGTGCTATCCGTTCGTAATGAATCCCACCGCCTAAAACTTTCTATTTAAAAAGTATATATCTATTTATCTATATAAAGTATTACTGGACAGCGCGAGACTCATTCATTTTAATTATAACTAATTATCTCTCAGCTCTTTTCTTTGAATGCAATTAATAACTAGTAATATAGTACTATATTATTTAACTGAAAGATAATAATTATTTTTTCTTCATCCTTAATGACCAAATAATAAGAATAATAAAATTATTTGAGAGTTTTACATTTTTCATGTCTTTTTGTGTGAGTATAATTTATTCTGCCCCTTGCCACAAAACCTTATGGATGTTAAAAAGAAATATATATATATTTTTTTTTCTTTTTCTTTTATGTCCTCATTAAGATATAATTAGGTTACTGGATGGGACATTTGGCCACTTTACTGCTTTTACTCGATGTGATCATCAGTGTAAAACATGTCTCACCTCCCTGGGATTTGAACTCACCATATTTGTCGATGTTTATACCAAGGTTTTAGCTCAGTGTTACACATAATTTTTTTTTTCGATAAATCGCTATCGCGAAATAAAACAAAACTTTCTCACAATACATAAAGATATTTAATTATTTATGTCCCATTTAATATTATTTGTTTCATTTATCATAAAACAAATTTGTTATTTGGTGATTATTTACATTTCATTTTTGATACCTAGCTAAATATGATTTATTTTCTACAATATTTTAGGAACTAGATTTTTTTGGCAAAATTACTTATGGGTTATAAATTCGTATTTAAATGGACTACAAAATAGAATTTTTTTTAATCAAAAGTTTTTGATTAAAAAAGTTTTAATTAAGAGTTTTTGGGGGCAGAGGCCTCTAATTTAGAGCTGTAATGAATTTCTCGATTTTGCCTCGAGAATGATTTTTCTGTACATGTATGCCAATTTTCATCAGAATTGGCCGAGTAGTAAGTAGGGGCTCTTCGCCTTTCCTCTGACTATAGACTTGAGAGAGACATTTTTAAAATAACACTTTTTTGGACAGTTGTGACGGGAAAATCCATCGAAATATCGCACTTTTGTGCCATAACAATACTTTCTCTATATTTATATAACGTATTTGAGAAAATATAAGATTATAAAATCAAATAAAAAAATATAACAATATTTTAGCTTCCGAGCAGACCAAAGGTAAAGGAAACTATGTGATCGTTTAGAATAACGAAACTATTTTGTCCCCGATTTCAAAAATTCCAAGACAGAAATCCGTTTCTGACATCAGAGAACATTTTGCGAACTAACATATTTATCTTAAAAACTAAACGTGCTATTTTAATGATATTTAGATGGTAGGTCACAATTAGCCCATTGTTGGGTGATGAAACCCATATAAGCTTTGACTTTCCATGCCCATTTGTTTCTCTTTCACATACGCACAAACATACATTTATTTACACCTATATCTTTAGTAGTACTCATCTGATTTTTGTTAAATTTGGATGGTTTTTCGAAAGTAGACCTCAGACAGTACCAGATAAATTTCAACCGTCTGCGCTCTTTAACTATTGCTTATTTGATATTTTAATTAAATTAAAAATAAAAACAATTTTGAAATTAGAAAAACGTGGGAAACAATTAAATAAATTTTACAATATTGACTTGTAAAAGCATAAAATCAATAAAGTACGTGATAAGATGCGAGGAAGCTACGCCACACTAATTGGAAGTCAATTTTTTTTTTTTTATCAATTTATTTTTTGGCATAGGTAAAAAAGCTATTTGTGTATACTGAGCCATATTGATATTTTAAATATAGGGTTATTATTGCTGCGTTATTTTATTTTGTTGAGGTTTTTGATTAAAGTTGTGGATAATTTAATTAAGGGTTTTTATTAAAGATATATTGTATTATTTCGAAATATATATTTTATTATTATTATTTTATTTTATTTACGTATTGCCTTAACTAAACGAATAGTAATGTTTTCACCCAATATATCCTAAACCAAAATTTCAACGTCATTATCCGTTTGGGGTGTTTTTAAGACGATTCTAGTGGTTTTACCTGGATAGATGAATGTCTGTCTGTGTTAAGCATAACTCCCATAATTCTTAAGCTAGATAATTGAAATTTGATACAAAAATCAGTCATTAATCCTTTTTATGAGGGAGTAAAAATTAAAAATATCTTAAAAAGTCGGGAATAAATCTGATTTCGATGAAATTTGCACTAACTATACGTCTTTGTAAGAAAAACATTTCTGCTGAATTACATTTCGACATCTGCTGCCATTTTAAAAATATCGACTTTTGAACATTGAATATTTAATGAGTTATATTTTAAGAGTTCTGACTCTGACAATACTTAGAAACACTGAAAAACACATACGCTCACAACTTAATCTTGACGTCAGAGCTGCTATGTCTATATAAGCCGGCCACACAAAAAGCTCGGTGCATTTTCTTATTTAAATTCTTGCCGTTATATTTTATATACTACTAAGTCAGTTAGTTGTTGTCTCCAACGCTGACCAAATTTTAGAGGCAGTTTTGTAGATGTAATTTTATTTGTGTGTTTATTAAAACTAAACCTTTTTAAAAAAGCAAGTTGAACATAATTAACGCGAAATAATTTCGGAACTTTTTCTCCACTTGAGCTAAAATTTGCACCAATTATACCTTTCTTAAGGATAAATAAGTCCTCTATATTTTAACCTAATATCTTCCGCCATTTTGGAATTGTTTGAAAGGAAATTGTCCCGAGGCGCTCATCATCTGATTTTTTTTTTTATTAATTATCTAAAATACAGTTAAATGTTGCAAAGTAATTAATTTTTTATTTTCACATTAAATAATTAAAACAAAAAAAAATATATATGTGACAAAAACTAAAATTTGTGAAAACGTTTACAATGATGTCAACACTTAAAAAGTCGGGGGATGTAACGCCACAAATAAAACGAAATAATGAATTCATCTGGAATCGTAGTCAATAGCCGAGTCTGCAAGTAAAAAAAAAAAAAAAATAAATAAAAAAAATCCTTAGAACATTAGAAACGAAATAAACCAAAACCGGCTTTCTTCTAAAAAGGATTGGTTTAAACTATCCTGACAAATAAAAATTAAGAAGAACAAAATAAAACTAGAAAAAAAAAAAAAAAAAAAAAATAGACTGCAAGAAGGATCTTTTGTTAAAAAGGGGTCCATTAACGTTTTACAAAATGAGCAATGCAGAGTTCTAGCTTTTTTGAGAAAATTCCCATAATTTAAATTAAAGCTTTCGTTTCCAAAAAAAAAAAAAACTTTTAGTTTTGGTTTTAATAAGAGATTTTTCATTTTTGTTTTGTAAAATTTACCAATGCTTGGATTTTGTATAATTTTAAATTGTTTTTCTGGTGTGTATAGTAAGGGAAACCTTATTATATACCTTTAATTTCAAACAGGTTATAGAATGAGGAGAAAATCTTGGTTTTCCTTTTTCTTTTTTTTCAGAAATCGTATCCTTTATTCCGTTTTTCTCATTTTCTCTAACGTTTTTTCAATATCTACCTTCTAAAGGGTATTCAAGATTTTCAAGAGGGCGAAGGTAAGAAAAAGGGTTTTCCCCTTAAGGGGAGTACTCTCCTTCCTAATGAACCAAGACTCCTGTTTTATTTTTTTTTTAGAAATGAAAACACTAAAGACAAGAAGCTTCTTCCCTTTTTTGACTATCTTCTTAAAATTAACGCAAATTAGTTGTTCGTCCAAGAAGAAATTTTCTTAATGAAAACGAGGCCCAGGTGCGTCTAACTATTAAACTCCGGTTCATTTTATTTTATTTTAAATAATTTTACCCTTTAAAAATACATTATTTCCAGTTTTATTTTTCAATTAAATTTGATAAGATGTTATAATATCAGTTTTAATACGGCGAGACATTAAGTTAACTTAAAACAAGATATAATCGTATAATTACATTATTGTAAACATTTAAGATTTATTTAATTTATTTTATTTTATTTTATTGGTGAAATATTGTATTAATAGTTGAAAATATTTTTATTTTTTGTATTTTAGAAGTATTATACTTTTACTTTTTCATAAAGAGGAAGTATTATGATAGCTCGAAAATTCGATTCTAAGATTTTGATGGATTTACTCATTTTGAGTCTAAATAAGAAGTTTTTTAGGGTCCGTAGGCAAAACCAAGGACCCTTATATTTTCCTGCGTGTGTCTGTCTGTCCGTCCGTCCGTCCGTCCGTCCGTCCGTCTGTCACCTTCTCTCACGGCTACACATATCGTCCGATCACTTTAAAATTTGGCTTAAATGTGTATAGTACCTACCCACACATTTTATAAATGTAGTGACTTAAAAAAGTTATTTTTGAAAAATATAAGGGTAAAAAAAACTTAAGGGTTTAAAAATAATTGTTTTTTTTTCTGGAGACCATGTGGGGTGTCATATGAAAGGGCACATCGAGCAGATTATAAAAATATGTAATGTTTTGGTTATAACTTTGAACGGGGATGAGTTTGAAGTTGGTGTGAAAAGTGCCCCCCCTTCTATCTTACTTATGAAGAGTGCAACAAATTCTGAAAAAAATCCTGAACATTCTTTGAACAAAAGTAAAGATACCTCCTTTTGGAAATTTGAAAAAAAAATTGTTTTTATTGGCAAGATACTTATTTTTATAACTATGCTCTTTTGGATGTATTTATATGTTTATAGTCCGGTTCAATGGCAAAAAATACTATATCAGAAGTTTGTTTAAGTGTGTTGAGAATATCAGACCCATAGGATAGTTCAAAGTAAGCTTTTTAGCATTTTAAAAAACACCATCAATAGTTATGACTTAAACAATACTGTGTTGCCTACGGACCCTCGCTGTGTGCTGACTAGCACACACTTGACCTGTATATTAAGAAAAGTCTTTCTGTAGTCTGTGTAGATGCTTGGAACTTAAACTGGACCGATTAGACAAAATTTGGCATACACGTTCACAAAATTCATCGCCCAGGGGAGAAATAGAGAAATGAATTTTAATCAAATAATTCTAAAATGTAGTTTAAATACATTTTAGAATTGTATATAATTTAAAAGCAAATTTAACGATATAAGCTGTTTTCCGGGGGGGGGGGGGGGGAAATCTAGTTTCCGGGACAGTAATGAAAATACATATGATTTTGTTGATAATCGAAAACAAAAGTCAACATCCGGTTAAACGCTTTTTATTTTTTTTTTTCAAAAATCCAATTTAAAAAGATATCATGGAATTTATATACACTTTAAAATATACAAACTTTTTTCAAAGTTGGACCGATTTTACTTTCTAATAAGAGAAAGTATTGTGATGGTGCCAAAATTAGATTTATAGATTTTGATGGATTTACACGTTTTGAGTTCCCCTGAGTTCAAAAGAATGGTTTTTAAAAAATGTCTGTCCGTAGAGACGCCTGGAGCCTAAACTAATTGGCCGATTTTGATTAAATTTTCCATACATCTTTAGAGATAAAGATCAAAATTTGGAAGCTCTACCCCAAAATAACTCTGAAACATATTTTTTTTTTTTCTCTAAAATAGTCCCGACGATTTTGATATAAAAATTCTAATAATATGTAGTCCATTTGAATACGAATCTAACGATTATAAGCCGTTTTCCTGGAAAAAATCTAGTTCCTGAGAAAATAACTTTAAACGCGGACGGAGAGAAACTGTGTTCGATTTCCTCCGAGAAGTTATTTTTATGATAAATTTTGATCAAATTACCAATAATAATTAAATGAACCTACGAAAACTAATAAACGGAAAACACTGGGTTAAGTAATTATGAACTCGTTTAGGAGAAAGTTTGTCCCTAACCGATTTTTTGTTTTTACTTTTCCATGTACGTAACGCATAAATGACATTATTAAAGTTAATTAAAATTTAAGAAAGGTATGAAGAAAACTTTGCTGTATCTCTATATTCTCATTTTGCAAAATAATTAAGAGGAATTAAACTTGATGGTAATAGATGTTATAAAGTTTGGGGAAATTTGTACACTTCATCTTCCACATGGTGTATCCACTAGGTAAATATAATATTGGGGAGGTAATAGTTATTTATGTAACTAGGCAGCAAAATGGAATTTTACTGACGAGTGATTAGATTAGCCTCCGAGCCGAAGGCGAGGACAGGCTATGATAATTAACTACTGAGGCGAAGCCGAGGCAGGCAATGAATAAACGAGGCAGAAATGTTTCCTTTGCTGCCTTGTTGCATACAATATTTTATCTAATTGCGGTAGAAAAATGAAGCTGCTAAAATGTTATCTTTATTATGTAACATTTAATAACTATGTTTCATATTAATAAAGATAATAACATATGTATTAACTAATATTAATGTTCAAATAAGAAACTTGGGAATAATAACAATAAGTGAAAAGCAAACTCAATCTACAACAACAAAATACAAAACAAACCTTTATAACACACATAACTTCTGAATGAATAATGCACGCGCACGCAATATAAAATATTTATTTATATTTTTACTAACAAATTAATAAAAGTGTTAAAGATATCTTCTATTGCTTAAAAGAAAAGAAGTAACTAGGATACATCAAGAAAAGTCGCTAGTCTAATCTAGAATGACTTCAATAATAAAACTAATATGGATGTTCAATGTTTACATGACGCTACAGTATAGTCAGTGACTCTACTATTTTTTTTTAAATTAAAGATCTACTAATCATTGAACTTATTTAACAGAATTAACAAATATAAACAAATTATTTTATTATAAAAGAGTTTATTTATTAAATATTACTTATTCAACTATAATATATAATGTTATAAGATAGAGATAATAGTATAAACTGTTCTTGCCAAAATAAGAGGTTATGACACGCAGTGGTAAACACTGTTACTTCCTCTGCCTAGGCAGGGAAATATTTCCCTCCCTAGGCAGAGAAAGTATTTTCCTGACTGTTTTAACTACTTTCCTGCTCGTTTTTAATATTTTAATGACAAATCAGGGAAATAGTACTTTCCAGCCTAAAAACAGTTAAGTGATGTTTAATTTTGCTGCCACAAGTAGATAAAAAATGTTTTTATCGTTCCATTTATATTTTCCTTTAATTTAATTTTTTGAAGAATAATTATTTATTAAGAGTTTCTTGTTGAAGACTGTATAAACCTAAGCAAACACATGTATAAATAAATAAATATATATATATATATATATATATATATATATATATATATATATATATATATATATATATATATATATATATATATATATATGTGTGTGTGTGTGTGTGTGTGTCTAAAAACTACATACCTCTACTTTAAATTTCTTACCTATAACTTAACAATCTATTAGGTGAAAGCCATGCAACGACGGCTTGAATTAGGCTCTTAAAAAAAGTCGTTGTCCGAGTTTTCATGAAATAAATGTATTTCAAAAAATGAATGTAACAAAATTGAAAAAAAAAACGTATTTTACAGATTTACTTGTATGGTGCAATATGTCGTCCCAGTCAATTTCGGCTGCCTGCACTTTCCTTCTCAGTGGGATATGGCTCCAGCTATAGTTGATAGAGTGTATCATCCCAGGCTCGAAGAGTCCTCTTTCGAAGTTCATCAACGTCCTTTATTCTGCTCCCCCCCCCCTCCCCCTGTACACTCTTTGTTCTTACCAACTTCAGACAGAATAATCAAATGGATTTAGTTCTGGACTGTTAGGCGGCCACTCGTCTGGACAATTCTCTTGCAAGTATTGAATTGATTTCAAGGAGCGGATGGGACGGTGTATCATCTTGCAATACGTGAAATTGGCATTTTATCTTCAATTTCAGGCAACATTGTTGTTAACACAATTTCAATGTTTGTTATAACACTGAGAGACTCCTCCCACTTATTTACCAAGAACCCCCCCCCCCCCACCTTATGCTCATTTATTCTTTCGAAACTATAATACAAGACAGCGATAACTACCCAGACAACGACTTTTTTTAAGACCCTAATTCAAACCATCATGACAGCCATGTCATGATCGGCTTTCACCCAATAGTTTCTTTAGTTGTACATATATGAAATTTAAAGTAGAAGAATGTATTTTTCAGACCTCGCAAACGCCATATCTCTATCTATTACAGAAGCTGAGCTATAAGTGTTAAAAAAAAAGTGCGGGTTTTTTGCCTACCCTATATATATAAGTAATCACTTATTTTAAGTTGAGTGTAGTTGCTATATTTTTTAAGCTTGTAATTAGATATAATAGGTTTTTATTTATTAATCTTTAGATTTTTTTGTTTCCAATTTTTTTTTTTAAATTTATTTTAACTTTTTTAAATTTATACTGAAATGTTTGAGGCTGTGGCCACGTATGAAAATTTAATTTGTTTTAATAATCTTTATATCTCACTATAAGAATTTTGTATCAATAATCAGTAAAAGTGCTATTACTGAATAGTTCCTAACATGATGTCGTTTTAAAGTCACATATCTATTCTTACATCTTCATTGCTTATAAAAATGATGTATTGTATATATATATATATATATATATATATATATATATATATATATATATATATATATATATATATATATATATATATATATATATATATATATAGATCTTTTGCTATCTATATACCTCCGTCCAAAATGAATATCTCTCTTTTACATTTATCATTTTTAGAGATGGTAATAGTTTCACCAGTTGACTTTATATTATATATTCAGTCTAGTTATCTGAGAGTAGTAGAAATCTAGTAGAGTGAGCTAAGAGCTCTCCAGAGACAGGTAATAACCTCTAGCTAGAAGTGGATTTCTCTAACTCTGTTTGATCCTGTGGAAAGAGAATAGTCAAACACTAGACAAGATAACTAAATAATCTGATACTGAGATGATCGTAGATAGAATACAGTTTCTATATTCTATGTGCAGGACAACATATATATATGGGTGTCCCAGTTTTAATGGGACAAAAAAGAAATTCTGATTCTATGGCCCAAAATAAACAGAAAAAATTGGGTACGGGGTACCTCGGAACTTTTCCCTACTTCAGAGGCCACTAAAGTGGCCTCTCTTTCTGCTTCACAGCAGGAGGAAGCAGCATTGGACGAGGTCAGTACTTGGATGGGTGACCGTTCTGAACTAACTGATTTATTATCATTCTTAAAAAAAAACCCTTATTTTTAATACCTATATTTTATTTTATTATTTGAAGTTTGACGGTATTTTGACAGATGTAAACAAACATTGACGTCATCAAAATTATCGCACTATAGTAAACACATTATACTTTTTAACTCTGACAGCTTAGGAAAATCGAGAAAAAAAAAATGGGAGGAGAGTGTATGAAAGCTTGAGATTTTGGCGGGTAATAGGTCGGGCAATGACCTATTATAATAAAAATAATAATAACAATAATAATAATAAAGCCTTTTATTTGTTTTGTGAAAATTTTTTCAAAAATATAATATATAAATGGTTCTTAGTAAAAAAGAAAAAAAGGAACATAAATTATAATATTACCTTGACTTTATGTCTTACCTAACTTTATATATTACCTTGACTTTATATATTATCTTAAACATATCTATAAAAGATTTTTATTTATTTATATTTCTTTTTTATTATTTATTTATTTATTTATTTTATTTAACAATTAATCATCCGTTTATATATAAATATATATAATCTATTTATATAAAATAGATACCTACAAATGATACGTACATTACATACCCACAATATTATGTACATACAATTCACAAAACCGGCCCACGAATGAGCTTAGGCCTCTCCCAGGGTTTTCCAAATGTGCCTATCCTTCGCCCTCTGCATCCATTTTGGTCCAGCTTTCAGTACAAGGTCGTCTTCCCATGTTTTTTGCGGACGTCCTCTTCCTTTCACTACAAGATATGGTTTCCATTTGGTGATTTCTTTGGTCCATCTTTCGTCTTGAAGTCTTGAAATATGCCCTGCCCAATTCCACTTTAAGAACCAGATCTTATCTACTACATCCTTTACTTCCGTTTCTTTCGTAATGTCTTCGCTTTTCACTCTGTCTTTCCTTTGATGCTTCCCTCCATCCCTCTTTGAGTCACTCTCAGTTGGTTAGCTAATTTATTAGTAAGGGTCCAAGTTTGTGACGCATAGGTGAGGCAGGGCATCACGCAAGATTCCAAAACTCTTCCTTTCTTCTTAACACTGATTTTTTCATTTTTAAAAATATGCTTGAGTGACCAGTATTTTTTCCATGACAGAGCAATTCTTCTCTTGTCTTCTTTCCCCGTTCTGTTTTCAAAGCTTACTAGTTGTCCTAAGTATACTGCTTCTTTCTTCCATTGCAGTTGTTTACCATTTAGGTGGATTTCCTTGGTTGGTCCGTTTGTCAAGAGTATGGTTTTTTTCTTCGTTGATCAGTAGACCTGCTCTTTTGCTCTCCTCTTGCAGTTCCTTAAGCATTCTTTCCAGCTCTTCTGCTCTCCTCTTGCAGTTCCTTAAGCATTC
Organism: Gerris lacustris; assembly: GCA_951217055.1. Classification (NCBI taxonomy): domain Eukaryota; kingdom Metazoa; phylum Arthropoda; class Insecta; order Hemiptera; family Gerridae; genus Gerris; species Gerris lacustris. The sequence continues at coordinate 54,027,773 of OX578284.1, read as the reverse complement.
TTTCCAGCTCTTCTGCTCTCCTCTTGCAGTTCATTAAGCATTCTTTCCAGCTCTTCCGGAGTATTAGTGAACAGTGTTATGTCGTCTGCAAATCTTAAATGTGATAGTCTTTTCCCATTTATTAGTATTCACGTTTTATTCACATTCCATTTAAGCTTTTTGAAAGTTTCTTCTAGAACACAGTTGAATAAGTTAGGTGATATTGGATCTCCCTGTTTCACCCCCTTTTGCACTTGGAAGTATTGGCCAGTGATATCAGTGATAATTCTTGCTGTACTTGTTTCGAATAATTTCTTAATTATATTTACGTATGTGTCCGAGATACCTTGAGATTCTAGGGCTCTTTATAAGTATTGCCTGTCTACTGAGTCGAATGCCTTGGAATAATCCACGAATGCCATGTAAAGATTTGAGTTAAACTCATTAGTTTTTTCTAATGATATTTGGGTTCTAATACAAAAGAATGTTTTGTTTACATTTGTACTGCAAATTTTAACTACCTTATTTAATTATAGATGATTGGTGATCCCTTGAAATACCTTATTTAAGTTTCTTAAGCATATTTCATTGAAAGTTTTAAACAATGTTAAGGTTATGTTATATAATTTTAAAGGTAATGAAATGGGTCAGTTTTTAAGCTCTTCAGACTTCAATGGTGACTATGGAATTAACAAAGTTGTGGTGGTTTTCAAAATCACTCAATTTTCAAAACTACTCTAATTTTACATTGTAAATGAGTGTAAGTGTATTTTTAAATGTAATACGTGGGTTATATTGTAAGTAATTTTAATGCAAATTAAATGCTCTTTCTAATGGTGATAACCGCAACCCTATAACTTTTTTGATTTTGAGTTATTACGCATTTTATTTGAGAAAACAACAACGTATCGAAAAAATCAATATATTGAAATATCTCGAATAATATTGAGAATTGCATAAGGCATATATACATGTTTTCTGTTCATCTTGGGCCATAGAATCAGAATTTCTTTTTTGTCCCATTAAAACTGAGTCATTGTATATAATCTCTTGGAGGTTTTTAAAACTAACTTGAATTTTCTTGAACTGACACAATCGTTTGATGCAATCGTACTTAATAATTGAAGAGAAACATTTTTGTAATTTACAAAAGTCTTTTTACTTCCTCATATACGTAGTATATGAGGAAAGCATTGTGATATTTTTGAGGAAGTTGTTAAACTTTTTATTTGATACATTTAGATTGATAAATTTAGTTGATAATTTAGATACATTTTCAGTCAATGATTCTCTTATTCCACTAGTTTGACATTTTATAATTTGTTATAAGTATCATTTTACTTTCAATTATAAATAGAAGAAATATATTAAGAAAAAATATTGTGATGGCGTAAAATTGAATTTTGGAATTTTATTGATTTAACTCGTTTTAAGGTTGATGCAAACCACACTAAAACTAGTATATTCGAATCTCGGTTTTATTTGAAAACCCCGTTTTATCTAAAGCTGCAATATATGCCACTGACTTTGGAAAAGTATTTTTTATTTTTCTCTTTGAACACAAACACAGAACCTTCTTTGACAGCCCTTTGAACCGCGTAAAAACCGCTGTTAGCTTAGAACTCTTTGAACTTGTCATTTCTCTATGCTATGTTTTATGTTTATCCATAATATTCTTGTACTGATTTTGTTTATGTTGTTAATTTTGTTAACAATGACAACACTAAAGGAAGCATTTTCGCAGATCATTCCAAAGGGTTTATACAATTATGATAATTGTCACGAGCTCTGGGTGTCTCGTTAATACATCAGCTGCATATACCCATTTATATGGTGATGTCTGGAAACAGAGCCTGAGGCCCCTTGCCAGGGTCGGGTATCGAACCCGGATCTCTTGCTTTAAAGTATGAATGGTCGCAATGAGCAGCAGGGATCCCTCTTAACAATTGATAAAATAGTTAATTATGATGAGTTTGAAGGAACAATAAGACCATGTATCACACAAAACGAACTAACGAGTTCTTAATATTTATTTAACATTTGACAGATTCAAAACAAAACAAGTTATAAATAGAACTGACACTACAAGTTAATAGTTAAAGAGGATGATTGTAATAGTAAAGAGCCGAGTTGTAAGGGAATATGACTGTTCCCTAACCCTCGCGCTTCGGCCGACTCGATTTAAAATATTAATTTTTAAGTTTTGGTAGTTTTCATACTACGGAAAGTTTAAATTTTAATTTAAATCAAATTATAATTATTATTAACTACGGGAAACAGACAGAGAAAAATACACTCCAGTGCCGGGATTTGAACCATGGGTCTCCTGTATTTCCAGTACAGATGCTCTTACCAACTAAGCTACGCAGGAAAATGATTTTTCTCTGCCATACAGGAGACCCGTGATTCAAATCCCCGCGCTGGAGTGTATTTTTCTCTGTCTTTTTCCCGTAGTTAATAATAATTATAATTTGATTTAAATTTAAAATATTATTAAATATATCACTTCACTACACAAAAACTTCTGCTGGTATCAGGTTTAAATTTTACAAGCTTGTTTCAATTGTACTTTAGACGATGTGTATGAAGTTTTATTAAAGTTGTTGCATTAGAACGTAAGATATCGAAAAAAAGTTGTTTTCTCTAGTTTAAACGTTTAGGTCTCATTGAATAGATGAAGTTAGAATTTTTTCTGTCCTAAAATTCCAAATTTCCATCGTTGCTCGCGAACGCTTGGGCGGATAACGTTATCCAACGACCTCGTCCAGGGCATTAGTATATAATGAACATGTGTACCAAATTTTAACTAAATCAATTATCTTTTACTCAAGTTATCGTCATGGTTCGATTTTGGGACGGCTGTTCTTTTCGGATTCACTCCTTGGCTCCATACGCTATAACATTCCAAAAATAATTGCTTGCATACGAGTCTGCAAGACAGTGGGACATTCTCATGTAACGCTTTTTGGTGTTGTTTTTTGGTAACGCTTTTCGAGTTTATGTGCAAATGTAAAGACATGAAAATGTCAAAAAATTCGAGCTTGCAGATTCTTGCGTTTGTAAATTAGGAATTACCTAAATCGAACATATAATAATGTAGTGCACGAAGAAAGAAAGTAATTTTCTTCTTTTCCATTTTATTTAGAAGTAATCTTTTATCTTCTTCACCCACATTTTTATAATAAATGCAAAAAATGATTGTTTAACAAAAATAAGACGTGGGGCAGGTAGCCGATTGGGAGAGGAGGGGTGGGTAGGCCATACCAAGCGCGGTAGAGGGAGACCCTATCTATTCCAAGAGTGGGCATTCTCGATTTAACACCTCCTATATCTTCTTAACTCCTATTCCTTACTCCTGTTCCTATAACTTCCCTACTCGTGTAACGCTAGTTTTTGGTAACGCTTTTCGAGGTTATGTGCCACAGCCAAGACATGAAAATGTCAAATTACATATATTTCAGGTCATTACTTCCGTTAGTACTTGCTATGCAAGAAGAGCGGATTCGGGAGACCGCTTGGATTGAAGCGTATAGCAGAGCAGGGTGGTTTGCTTCACACGTAGCCTGTCCAACACTTGTATAGATCTGGAGTTTCAATTTGCACGGTCTCGTATATTTCCGTGACTGTAAAAATGAGGGTATAAGAGTGAGATTTCCTTTATATTTTCTTCATTCAGGGATCATAAGTATCTTCAGTGATATTAGAAATATACTCTATCAGAGGGTATAAGAGATTCTTTTTCCCTGCGAATTCTATAAGCGGATTTATGCTAATAGTGTTGACACCCCATCCCCGTGTCTAATACCAACATAATATGTTGGTCCCGATTTAAACATATGTCTTTAAAGCCATTTATGAGGTTCAAGCTGAAAGTAGCTTTTTTACCATATATTAATATTTAAAATAATAATTAGTTATAAAGATCTCATCTTAATGTTATAAAATTGAGCTAATCTTCGCTCTCAAATCATTTGTGCAATTGTATTTCATTCTTCATGAAGTAGGAGGCAGTGCCGGAACTAGCCGTGTGCATGGGGTCAGCCGCACACGGGCCTCGGGGTAAGGGGGGCCTCACTTCCGCTCGGCCAGTTATAAAAAAAAAAAATAATAATATAAAATAAATGAATAAAAAATAAAGAATAATTTTACTAAAAAGGTGAAGTTAGTTTATATTTTATTTATTACCATTGTTATTATTAATATTATTTTTGTGTGGTAGGTATCTATATTCTTTTCCACATAATAGGTAATAATAATTATTATTATAATTGTTTGACACAATTGATGATAAATGCTTATTAAGATAGTATTATTAATATAAAAAATTGACTTACAACATGATGTGGTTTTTATACATTTGGGTATTTTAGACTGTTAATCTTTTGTATTATCCTGAATATGTTTCATATTTAGTAAGTTTTTAAATTAATTATAAATTTTTAACTTGTAAAATATGGCTACACTGGGGCCACCTAACACGATCCACTCGATATCTTCGGAATCTACTGCAAGAAGAAAGACGCGGTTTGCTGGGTTCGGGTTCTATGTTAACTTAAAATGCGCGTACAGAAAAAATGCTAAGCACTTTGAGCGCTAAAATGCTCTGCATTAGTACTTAAAATATGAAAAAGTTAATAGCCACATATATTTATAAGGCTAAAGTTAGATTCTATGGCTTAAAATAAGAACTTTTTACTCTTGGCACTTTTTCTCCAAGAATTAAAGTTTCAAAATATGATTATTCAACTCAAGTCTAACAGCTAAAATAATGGATCTAATAAAAAAAAATTAAAATAACAATAGTGTGCCCTAAAAAAGTCAAAAAGGCTTGTGTGTTTGTCTCCCCAAGACATTGAGACTCCTGGGGCAGTTCTACATTTAATATTTAAATTCCTTTATCTCAATAGTTGATTGGACCAAGGGATATGATAACAATTATAAACACAAGTGTGATATTCCTTTGTCTCAAAATACATTAGAATAAATATCCCTTCGTCTTAACAGTAATTTAGAATATAATATGCTACTCTGTATAATGTTCCTTTGGCAAAATACATAACTATTAACACAAAGGGATATAGGGGATACTAAAGTAAAAAAGTACCATTATAGGCAACTTTTTTACTCTTTTTACTTTCCATATAAAGAGAAAATATTGTAATGGTGAGATATTGCACGGCAATTGTATTGTTTGAGGTCCCCTGAGTCCAAAATAGTAGTTTTTAAAAAATTTCTGTGGTCTGTCTGTGCAGACACCTGGAGCCTAAACTACTGGGCCGATTTAGACGAAATCCAGCATACATGTTCAGAAAAATCATACCCCGTGGAGAAATTAATTTTACCTTCAAATTTGGGAGCGCTACTCCTTAGAAACTATGAAAAAAGTATTTCTCGAAAACGGTTTTGACTAAAATATTCAAAAATGTAGTCCATTAAAATACGAATTTAATTTATTTTGTTTTTTTTATCATAAAATAATGTTTTTTGTTGCAATTTATAACAAATCTTATGTGTATCCCGTAAATGAGGCGAAAAAAATATTTGGTCATCTTGGAGGGGGGGGGGGCTCAAACAAAATCTTGCACACGGGCCTCAAAAGGCCTAGGTTCGTCTCTGGTAGGAGGCTTATTATGCGTTGCAAGAGATAAGGCAGAACAATAGAAACGGGAGAACCAACCTTCTGTAGCAAACAATCCCAGCAAATAAATAGCACTACCTTACAAATAATTAATCAGAGAAGAAACTGACGAATGCAGCCCCTCTTCTTCCTCATCTTCAACCATTTGTACGTTCTATTTAATTACAAACGAAGAGAAAATCCACGAGTTAGCTACGCTATTTGTAAAATATAAATCGAATTATAAATCTAGTTCAAATTCAAATTTTCTAAAGGACTACTTGTGTTAATCAAATATTAATTAACGATGCCAGAATGAGAATTTATTTAGATGTTGGTTAGATAATAATAGTACGAAGAGTCATAAAACAAAGGAAAACCTCTGAGGTTCATACAATAGTTATCCCACTGTTCTCTCGCGCATCATTTGTTATGCTTTTTCCCTTTCAATATCTCGTAATTCATTTTCTAACATAGTTTTATTCTTTCCTCTATCTAAGTAAGGAAATTAAGTCCGAGTTTTAGAGATAAAAACGATATTAATCAAATCTTTCTTCATTCAGGGAGCATAAGAATTATTAGTGATCTTAGAAATATAATCTATCAGGGAGTATAAGAGTGAGATTTCCTTTATTCAGGGAGCATAAGCATCATCAGTGATCTTAGAAATATAATCTATCAGGGAGTATGAGAGTGAGATTTCCTTTATTCAGGGAGCATAAGCATCATTAGTGATCTTAGAAATATAATCTATCTGAGAGTATGAGAGTGAGATTTCCTTTATTCAGGGAGCATAAGCATCATCAGTGATCTTAGAAATATAATCTATAAGGGAGTATCAGAGTAAGATTTCCTTTATTCAGGGAGCATAAGCATCATTAGTGATCTTAGAAATATAATCTATCAGGGAGTAAAAGAGTGAAATTCCCTTCATTCAGGGAGCATAAGCATCATCAGTGATCTTAGAAATATAAACTATAAGGGAGTGTCAGAGTGAGATTTCCTTGATATTTCCTTCATTGAGGGAGCATAAGCGTCATCAGTGATCTTAGAAATATAATCTATCAGGGAGTATAAGAGTGAGATTTCCTTTATTCAGGGAGCATAAGCATCATTAGTGATCTTAAAAATATAATCTATCTGAGAGTATGAGAGTGAGATTTCCTTTATTCAGGGAGCATAAGAGTCATCAGTGATCTTAGAAATATAATCTATAAGGGAGTATCAGAGTGAGATTCCCTTGATATTTCCTTCATTGAGGGAGCATAAGCATCATCAGTGAGGTAAGAAATATAATCTACAAGGGAGTATAAGAGTGACATTCCCTTCATTCAGGGAGCATGAGCATCATCAGTGATCTTAGAAATATAGTCTATCAGAGTGTAGAAGAGTGATACACCCTTAATTTTCAAAAGTAGTATTTATGGAAAATGACCAAGTAAAATTTGGAAGGTTTTTAAAAATAATCTATTTTATTGTATAACTATGTTCCCTTGTAATTAAAAATCTAATGGGAATCCCCAATTGATATGCCCATTTTTATCTGGAAGAGACAATAAGTACAAAATACTATTAGGGCCCAGGGCCTTCTGCGAATATAATCGTTATCATTTCTATCATACCTTCAGCCGTTCCATTCCTCTTCGAAAAGTTTAATTTTCAGTAGAAAATGTCAAATATGTGTTAATCTCCTAAATGGTTATTGTATTTCTCATGGTTCAGTTGTCAGTAAATTGTATGTTGCTATTTTCTGTGTTGGTAGAATAGTCGTTTATTTAATTATTTTTTAACAAATAATTAATTGAAGAATTTTGTTTATCTAGAGGTGTTAAATTTATTTTAATTAAATCATTAGTTACAGGTGACGCTAGTAACTCCGTTATGAAGAGAAAACTCTGGCAAAGTTGGTTAGCATGCTATTAATGAACACAAATTAAGATAAATATATCTTAAACAGATCAAAGGACACTTTGGTTGCCTTCATCATTATGAAAGTACCGAAGTCAGTTATGTTATCCACTTTGAAGTGTTGCCAGTTTAAACGAATCATTTGTAATATTGTTAGTTAGTCGAAGGTTTTAGTCAATTCAGAAGCTTTAATAATTTTAAAATAGTAACTAATTAACTAAATCTGTTGTGTAACAGCCCGTTAAGGAACTAGGTTCTAGGTCTGCCAAAGGACGAAACTTTCTTGGTCTGGCAAAGGACGAAACTTTCTTGGTCTGCCAAAGGACGAAACTTTCTTGGTCTGCCAAAGGACGAAACTTTTACAAATACTGCAGTACGAATAACTTAAACTTGATCAAAACTAATAGTTGTCCCTTTTTTTTAAACTGTGTATTAAATTGTTTTTAGTTTCTTCTTTCACAAGTTTTCTGAGATATTAAAGCATCAATAAGCGTGTTCTTAGTAGGTAATGAGCTGGAATTATTCGGAATCAACTTTTAATTCTTCTTTTACCCAGTTTCGTTTTCTTAAATTCCCCACTCATCTATTACTCACATTGAATAATTCTTTTTAATTTAAACTACTATTTTAAGAACTAGTTTCATCTGTCGGGACTACTTTAAATATAAATATAAAAAGATATAAATTTGAATGTATAATATAAATGAATAATATAATGACTTGGAAAAATTGTGTGTCATTACAAACCGGTCGTTATTATGAATGGGGAATAATGAATTAATCTTCCTCAGTTCCCTATTTATTCATCTTCTCCTTTTGTTTGACCCCCCCCCCCCCCTCCCTTATATCCGTGAGGAGGGAGGGGGTGAGACTGAATGTGAATTATATTTAAATGTGCCATCATGACCCTATTTCTGTGGATTTATCTATTGTTCAAAAGGACAACAGAAGTTGAGCTTTCTTCCATTTAGTTGATACAATTACGAAACCGTATTTTATTTAGGCAGGCCATCTATTATTTATTTTAATAATTGCGAAGATTGAGAATAACATTAATTTATTCTATCTGACTAAGTAAGTTTTCGGAAGTTTAAAGTTCGTTTTTTTATTAAAAAAAATCTTCGAATTAGTGTGGCACATTGCTTCCTCAATTCCTATTATTAGACGAATGGCCACATGTGTATAAACTAAAGTGATTCCTCTGGAAATTAAAAGTGTATTTGGACCTACAGTGAACCCTCGATAATTCGGACTAATTGGGACCAGACACAGTCCAAAATTCCGAATTTTCGAATATACTGTAAAACAGTGCAGCAATACTGTTATACTCGTTGTGTGACTTCACAGGAGCATTTTTATTGTATAAGGGAATCTTGGATATTTTTTATTAAAACTCGGCTTTTTATTACAAAACATCTCTTTATTTACATCATATACAAAACCAATGAAATTCAATTAAATACTATTTGCGTCAGTTAATAAATGTTTCAGTAGGCAGTCTGGATTTTAGAGGTCCGAATTATCGAGGTTCTACTGTATTTCGATTCCTTGTGTGGTCACATTTATATTCATTCACTATTTAATGTATTATCTATTAGTCCAGGAGATAGCGTGGATAAAGTTGTCTGACTAACATCAAGCTAAAATTTTGTATAGAAGTGAATATTTTGGTGCTTTTTAAGATTATGTGGTCGGCTAAGTTTGCCTGTGGGACATTACTAGGGAATAGGCAATTGAAAAAAAACAAACCGGTGGACAGCGGCCATGTCCCACTCATTTTGGTGGACAATGTGATCTTTATGATCCTGAGTACGAAATTAGTTAGAAGACCAAAAATCAAGTTGATGTTATTTTGTCACTTGACATGTGACTGCTTTGATTTGGAGTTATATTTGACTAACTAAACCATCAAGTAACAAACTAACATCAACTTGATTTTTGGCCTACTAATTTATTTCGTACTCAGGATTATGAAAATCACATTGTCCTCCAAAATGGGCGGGACATGGCTGCTCTCCACCGTTGTTTGCCTATTGCCAATCAATGTCCCGCAGACGAAGATTAACTTGTGCATGTGGAAGAGAAAAAAATAGGCGCAGATGGCTGAAATTGATGGGATCAAGAAATGGAGTAGTTATAATCCACTTCATTAATATCGGACGAGAGTTTTTAAGATGGTTCACAAAAATTTAACAACAGACAGACAGGAGACCAAAAATGTTTCTAAATGTCTGAAACGGATTTCCGTATTTTTTGTTTATTTTAAATCGGAGACATAATTTTTTTTTCTTTTTCAGAACTATCCTATACCAGCTTCCTATACCTATGGTAAATTCGGAAGCAAAAAATATAATAGAATAAACTAAGTTATTATAATAATTATTAGGTATTGTAAAATTAGAGAATAATATAGCATAGTTGTTAGAGTACTCGGCAATTAAGATCATAATTTATCGACATGTCTAGTGTTGGTTCGAATCTCAGGGACGTAAGATATTTAACACTGATGATAACAGTGGCCGATCTCCTCTCGACATCTAATAATGAGGACGATTACTGGGGTTGCTCAATGAACGTGTCTACCAAGTCTATGTCTTGGCGTTTATAGAACTGGATTTTATCTCTTGGCAATGAAATTCTCTGTGGGGTATAGTCTTGGAATGCCACAGATGTTGATAGGGAATAGGCTTTGATCGAAAAGAATGAGGATTGGTTTTATTTAAGCTTAGAGTAGAAGAATCTGTATCCAGTGAATTCGAGGCTTTTATGGATTGTGCGGTTGGAAGAAAAGAATGGACCAGTAGTGATTGATTCTGCAGAGAATTCCGACTAGAAATTACAACAATACGTATTGTAAACTCTATTTGGCTCGCGTCTCTTTTGAGAATGCTGAATTTTCTTGTTTATTTGTTTTATCCTCTGTTGTGTGTATTTTTACTGCGAAAAAGTTTTCATTTATACAGACAAAAACCCATTTGACCGATCTTTTCTGTACCTTAATGCTGACAAATTGGTTGATCAAGAAAAAAATTGGTTCAAGACAACTCAAACTAACATTCTCAAATAATTTCGGTCCCAGATCCCAGAAACTTTTTCTTTAACGATTTTGAACCAAATCAAATTTATTTCTAATAATAATAATAATATTAATAATAATAATAATAATAATAAGTTTATTGCTCTTAAGTACAAGACTCTTAGCAATGGATAAGCTAAGAATTTATTTCTATCAATATCTTGGGAACTAAATTTTTCCCGGGAAAATTGCTTATATCTTTAGATTCTTATTTAAATGGAATACATTTTTGAATTTGCTTATCAAAATTATCGGATCCGTTTTCGAAAAATAAACTTTTTTTTTTTCACGAGTTTTTTTGTTGAGGAGAAATAGCGCCCCCAAATTCGAAGCTAAAATTAATTTCTCGATTTCACCAGGGATGGTTTTTCTGAACATATACTTAAAAATTGGTCAAAATTGGCTCAGTAGTTTAGGTTCCACGCATCTGCATCGACGACTTATTAGACATTTAAAAAAAAACAAAAAAAAAAACACTTTTTTGGACTCAATGTACCTCAAAACGTGTGATTCCGTCAAAATCTTAAGATCAAAATTCCATACCATCACAATGCTTCCTCTTTATATGAGAAAGTAACAACAAAATGGACATGTTTACTTCTAAATATTAAAAATTATTAAGTGGGTAAATAGAAGATTATTCATAGATTTACAATAGAAAATCAACGTTTTATTGAAAAATTCAATTGTGAGATGTCATAAATTGAACTTAAATATTAAATGAGATCGCCAATTAAACCTTTAATACTAGCTATTGAACCTTTAGTATAAGCTATTGTGTGTTATGAATTTTATTTAGAGATGATATCTAGGTTGTATAATATTTTAATGTTTGAATATTCCTAAGTTTGATTGCCTTCACTGTGTATTGGGTAAATATAATGTGAAATTTTTAGTCATATAGTATCAGTGTACACCCAAGGGTACAGTTGTAGTTGTTCATATACGCGCCTTTTGCCTTGACCGTATATCATAGACACTTCATATTTCTCCAGAGGTCCATTATAAAGGTCTTAGTTATAATGTCGGTCAGAAACTATTTCAACCCTAATGAACATCCCTAAATGTCTTCATATATATCAAAACGACCTCGTAGTTTTGAGCCGTTTCTTGTCTCGATTTCACATTTCAACAGCTTCCAAATCGCCAACTATTTAGTACTCCAAACATTACCTCGAACATTTGCAAAACACCGGTATTAGTCAAATATATTAATACTATTGCATTTCAGATGGTAATGAATTATAGCGGTAATTTAACGTTTATGGACCTCTTAGTTGTGTATATCAGGGAATGGGGTCGAGATACCACCTAGACGTTATATCTAAACCAATAAGCCCTCTTGAATTAATTATTCATTTTGACTAGAATAAATTAATTTCACTGATGCGCATTTCTCGTATATTAATTTGTTTTATGATTTTAGAAATTTCCTCGAGATTGTTAGTTTATTGTCAATTAATTTAAAAGGATCGGCCAAAGTCATATGCTAGATTTGAAAAGTTAAGAACGACCAACCAACTTTTTCGCTCAGGGAATAATGTCTTACTTTACTCCCTAGGTGCATAATAGTATACTATGTTACTAGGCTGTGAAGTGGGTTTTTTCTTTACAGCGGCAATTACAAGGTAAGAAAGAAAAAACACTTCACAGTCGTGTAGCATATGCTATTTTTTCCGTGGTAGCAGACAATGAAAAAACATTAAATATTAATCAATAATCAATATACTAATAATAACATACTTAAGATTTAAAGAAAAGAAACCTTAAAAAGAGGTTACACTATAACAAAAGATAAATAAAACGCATTGACATCTAGCGGATTTTAAGCGTACTAACAAGCATATCTACAAAGATTGCAGTGAACAGAAGTTTTGATAACTACCAGCACGAAAGAAATTTTTTTTACGTCCTAGGACGTAAATTTTTTTTTCTTTTGTGCTGGTAGTAATGAAAAGATTTTTTAAGTCCACGTTATGCAAAAATGGATTTTAGCTATGTTTTTTAGGCTCTAAAGTTACTATTTCACAGCCTACTACGGAAAAATAACTATTTTTGTATCTTCGAGTGGGGGTATCAAATGAAAGCTGCTAAAGAGTAGGATACAAATATATATATATGTATAATAATATATATGTATAATAATATATATGTATAATAATATGGTTTTTTACTTTCTCATATAAAGAGAAAGTATTGTGATGGCGCGAAAATTCGATTTTGAGATTTTGATGGATTTACACGTTTTGAGGTCCCCTGAGTCCAAAAAAGTGGTTTTTAAAAAATGTCTGTCTGTCGTCTGTCGTCTGTCGTCTGTCTGTCGTCTGTGCAGACGCCTGGAGCCCAAACTACTGGCCCGATTTTAACGAAATTTGGCATACATGTTCAGAAAAATCATACCCCGAGGCGAAATCGAGAAATGAATTTTAGCTCTAAATTTGGGGGCGCTACCCCCCAAAAACTCTGAAAAAACATGAAAAAAAATTATTTCTCGAAAACGGTTCCGACGATTTTGATTAAAAAATTCTAAAATGTAGTCCATTTGAATACGAATCCAACGATATAAGCCGTTTTCCCGGGAAAAATCTAGTTCCTGAGATATTAGCTTAAAACGCGGACGGAGAGAGCCCGGGTTCGATTCCCCGACCAGGAGAAGTTATTTTTATGATAAATTTTGATGAAATGTTCAATAATATTTAAATGTACATTTGAAAACTAATAAATGGAAAATACTGGGTTACGTAATTATAAACTCGTATATGAGAAAGTTTGTCTGAGTTGTCTCGGACCGATTTTTATTATATATGTAGCAACTCGCAACTTATTTATTACAATTCTTATTATTCATAAAGAGCTTTATTAACTGCTGGTACTGAAATATTTCTGTTAAATATTTGTTTGTCTAAAAATCTAGGTTTTAATTGTTTTTTAATTGATTAAATTACATTTTTGTTGTTTTTAATTGATGTTTAAAATTGTTGTTAAATTATTTACGCTCTATTTATTTATTTATTTATTATGTTGTTATTGTTGATTTTTATATTACATCTATTTATAGTTAAATGTTTAAAGGTTGCGCATATCAATAATTACTTAATGTAAAGAAATACACATAAATTGTTAGACTGAACTCAATTGTACAAACGTAGGTTTAAAACAATAAACGCTATTCTATTCTATTCTATTCTATTCTATATATATATATAATATATAATATTTAAATGTACATTTGAAAACTAATAAATGGAAACACTGGGCTAAGTAATTATAAACTAATATATGAGAAAGTTTGTCTGAGTTGTCTCGGACCGATTTTTTAAATGTTGCATTCTTTATTGGTTTTAGGAGTCAAAATATCCCAAAAAATGCCCCTCCTCCCAACCACTATATAACGACTGGTCCTAAAACTTTGATATAATTCATGGTTATACCTTATGGTGTGGCGATGAATATTTTCTGAAAAATGTAATTAACCTTGTCGTTAAAGGAAATTGTCAATAAAAAAGGACTGATATGATTTCTTCTGAAATAGAAAATAGTGGCTAGAGCTCTGGCTAAAATATATAGACTGTAATAATATTTACTTTTATTTACTAATACTAACTAATATAAACATATATTTATAATTTTATTTTGTTTTGTTTGTTTTTTCAGGTAATAAGATACTATTTACGTTTGTGGCATTATTTCATTGATTACAGGTATTTATTTTAAATAAATAAATCAGTTTTATCCGAAACTTTTTAATTCTTAATTAAATTAATTAAGATATTTTAGTTATAGTAATAATATAAGGAATTATTGTTTAGCTATAAGCAGTTGAACCATACCTTTACTGGTTTACTCCTTGGATCTCAACTCCATATCCCTTACCTTTTTCCTTCCGTATTCCTTCCACCCTCGCCTTGTACTGTTAGTTTGTCATACAAATTTGTGAAATAGTTAGCTTAGTACAAAATTCACTCTTTCTATGTTAACACGCTGACTGAAGATGATATTATAAGTCAAAATCGCGTTTGTGAGTTTTAATTTTTTGCATCCGAGTTTACCGAAGGTAACGGAAGCTATGTGATCGTTCTGAAGAACGAAAACATTTTAGGTCTCCCATTTCAAAAATTCCAAGACAGAAATCCGTTTCAGACATCAGGGAACATTTTTGGTTCCGTGTCTGTCTGTCGGTCCGTCGGTCTGTCGGTCTGTCGGTCTGTCGGTCTGTCGTTCAATTTTTGCGAACCAACATATCTTAAAATCAACACGTCCGATTTTATTGAAATTTGGATGTTTGGTCATAATTAGCTCATTGTTGGTCCCATATAAGTGTCAACCTTTTGCGCTCATTTGTTTCTCTTCCACATGCGCACGAACATACATTTGTTTACACCTCCGTGTCTGTCTGTCGTTCAATTTATTGCGAACCAACATATCTTAAAAACTACACGTCCAATATTAATGAAATTTAGGTGGTAGGTCATAATTAATCAATTGTTGGCCCATATAAGTTTCAACCTTCTGCGCCTATTTGTTTCTCTTCCACATGCCCACAAACATACATTTATTTACACCTATAGCTTCAAAAGTATTTATCTGATTTGTATGAAACTTTTATAGTTTATTGTATGTAGTCCGCAGATAGCCCTAGATTAATTTAAATCCTCAGCGCTCTTTAACTTTTGCAAAATTACTCTCTATTAAAACTTGCTAAGTAGTGATATGTAATGTTGAAGTTGTATATATTTATTTTAATGTTTTTTTAATATGTGTGACTGAGTACTAAGTGGGTGTTATGTAAAATATTAGATTTTTATTAATTTAGACAAACTCTTTCTTTGAGGAATAACTTATACATCATCTAAATGTATTTTTGAATCAAAATTATAAGGATTGAAAATGACCTTAGAGAAGGGTCGAAACGTCTCTGAATAAAAAAATATATGAAAACTATAAGTTTTTGATTATTTATTTAACACCTGGGAAAAGAATCCGTCAAACAGAATTAACATATGATAATAATTAAAGAAGGTGTTAAGTATAATAACGTCATTTGAAGAAAATTGGTACTTTAATTTATGTAAAAAATCCAAACAATTTTGACAGATTAAAAAGAAACGGGGGAAACAATTAGATAAATTAGATAATAATGGCTTGTAAAAGTATAAAATCAATATAGTACGTAATAGGATGCGAGGAAGCTATGTGCCACACCAATTGTCAGTCTATTTTATTTTTGTTATAGAACAAAGGTAGAAATAATTGAACTTCTCATAATGGATAAAAACTGAGTGTTGTTATCATTACCACACCTTAATCAACCATCAATTTAAAAAAGAATCATGAAATAAGAAAGATGTTAATTTTAACATTTTTTAAAATTGATTATTCCCCTTTTTTTAAAAAACAAGTTAATTTTAATGATTTATACATTTAAAAGTTTATATGTCTATAATTTATACATTTTAGAGCTGATATCCCATTGTCTAAACAGTACAATCGAGTGAGGCCCCCCAATTTTCTAACCTCTTCTCCAAGGTGGCTTGATAACTGCAGTTTTACCAACTTTCTTAATCAATTAAGAAATAAGTTTTTGTACCTGACTACATTTTTGGCCGCACCTCTTCAGTTCTCTTAAGGTCATTCCTTCTTTTAGCGAATTTTCAAAGAAAATTACGCTATTGCAATGGCTTCAAAATTTTTGTAATGCGAATTTTTGAAAATTTTTTCCATGGAAATCCGTTTTAGACCATTCTGAATCGATTCCTAAAATTTAACACTTTTTTTTATGTATGTATGTATATATGTATGTATATATGTATGTATATATGTATGTATATATGTATATATGTGTCACTCCAGACGATATCTCCCCTTAGGATGCACTTAAAAATTTCAAACAAATTTTAAAATGTCAATAATATCAAAAGAAAGGATGAGTTCGTTGGCCAGAATTTTTGGAGTCCATTTAGGGGTCAAATTTTGACCATTTAGGGTCAAAAAACGTGTTTTTTCCATTTTACCCCCCTTTTATGTGAAAATATGATAAAAGTGTACATAACAACAATTACTGTACTCTTAAAGAGCTTTCCAACGACATTCATCTTAAAAGGTAAATACGATTTTGACTTTTGTACCTCGTACCCCTATGTACCAATTTTTTTTTTCACCCATGCAAATTCTAAACCAAAATTTTCCTATATTATCATAAGCCAATAATCCGCAGATTTCTTTGAAAATTCGCTCATTAAGTCATGGTGCATGACTGGACTTTTTTAATTACTTTTCTACTGTTCTTCTCCGTGCTTTTTTTTACTTCCTCTGTAGATTCCATTTTAGGGTCTTTCTACAAAAGTTTTTATTTCTCCTAACAGTATGCCCATCCAGCCATGTTTCTTCCCTTTGATTGTCTCCTCTATGTGGGGTTTTGATGACACTTTCTCCGGAGTTCACTATTGCTACATTTTTCTGTTTTTTGGAAGTATCCACTGTCAAAGGTGTTGTTCATGAAGATTTGCTGCCTTTTGATAACAGATTTTATTGTATCCACGATTGACATATCTATAGTAACACTAATTTTCCAATTTCGATTCCTAATTTTTCGATTCTAAGCATTGTACCTCTTTTAAGTTAATCAGTGTTCATATCGATTTAAGTTTAATCAAGACTTCTTGTCTCCTTTCTCACACTTCTTAATCAATTGCACTTGATTAGGAATCAAACTCCCGAGGTTTTGGGGGATTTTAACATGGATATGTTGGAACTTCTTTAGATTAAAATTTTATTTAAATTTATTATTATTTTTATGCCTAATAATAAAGTAAAGGCGCTTCTTTAGATTAATACTCCCCTTATAAAGAAAATATAGGGTGTAACAATCTAAAGAAGGTGTTTGGAATTGTCTTTAAACTGTTACTCCCCATATAAAAACAGATGTGTGGTATTCCTTTAACCCAAAGTACATCGAGCTAAACATCTCTTTGTCTTAATATTTATTTAGTCTATGTCATTTATATTTTAAAGAAACACAGGGGAGTAACAATCTAAAGAAGTACCGATATTTTTTAGCTCTAAGGGATAGAAGAAATTTCCGTCATGCAAAAACGACATGAAGAAAGTGACCATAACCAGAAAAGTAGAATCAAACCGGAGGTTGGGTAGTTTTCATTATTTTTAAACCATATTTATCCAAGAGGTGCGCTGAATTTATTTTAAATATAGTAGCTACCTGGAAGTTAGAATCTAACAGGAGGTTGGTCAGTTTTTATCTTTAGTATTGTATTTCGTCACTAAAGGTCTACCTAGAAATTATGGCATGTGGTTGTTGTTTTTGTCTTTCAAGCCTGGTTTACACAATCCAACTATACTTCTTGATCCAAGTTACTTTGATCAAATCCATTTGGTCCAAGTGTTTGTGGAATTTTGAAGTAAGGTTTACATGATCAAAGTATACTTGGTCCAAGTAGTTGACTTTCGATACACTATAAAGTAGAGGTTAAGATAGATTGTGTGAAATGTTTTTCCCTCTGGAATTTTCAAGTTAAATTGTACTTATTAAGTTGTAAAATAGTGGTGATATAATTATCTCCTTCTGGTTAACAAAACCCAGCTCAACCTCACGTCTGCCTTTCTTTAACAGCTCGTTCTCATAATTTGTCAGGTGGTTGCCATTTTTGTTTTTATCAAAGTCTACTTAGATGGAACCCATCCAACTCAACTTGGATGTCCAAGTTGACTTGGACACACTGTTAACACGATCCAAATAGTGTCAAAGTAGAGTCAAAACAGACTGGGTCCAAGTATAATTGGATCGTGTAAACCCAGCTTTAGAGCTAGTTCATAATAAAATAGACCACTATCAAAATACTACTTGGTTCCTTAGTACTATATTTATCCACTTGGAGTGAACACAAAAACTTAACTATGATTGAATAATTTTTCTATGAAGAGGAGAAATGTTTTTTTGTACCTCTCCTTTGACTTTGCCATTAATCATCTGCCTTATCCTACAGTTTATCCTTAATTCTTTGGTTTTTTCCTCATTTGTTTTTAAACATATATCTTCAACAAAGACCTATAAGAGTTTTTCTCCTTTCCATTTCTGAGACATGAGGCAAAGGCTTTCTGCGAATTCTATATCTTCCAGGCTTTTCTACCCCTCTCCGTCTTTGTAACTTATCTTATGACTTAACCAAACGTCATCTAGAGTACGCTGGGAGATAACTTCCCTTTATCTAACTTGTTATTTAGTTTTGAATGAACTTCCCTAGTTTACTCTCGTAAATGGCTTGAAATTTGTAATAATTACAAGTCAGCTTTATGAGGTGGATTATTTTCAAAGGATATACCAAAGTTATTTAGAACTTTCCTCGTTGCGAATAGAGCGAATCGAATGCCTTCTCAAATTCAACGAATTAAGCGTGTAACTCTTTACATATAAAGACACATCACAACTCAGCAATATTTATCCCTTCTAATTTCAATAGTGATATAGCATATATAATCGTCAAATACCAAACTCAACTTAGTGATTACACCATTGATTAAAATCATCAACAATCAACATGTCCTTTAACCCAAATATGAATTTAGTTAACAGTCTAATAACATTTACTCGTACAATTTAATAATCTTGAGCTCTTCAATCGTATTGAACGTATAGTGTTTATCCATATTGTTTGCTAACGAATATTATTGTAGAGGAATTAAATTATACCGAAAATTATAATTGATTTTTAATTAAGTCAATAATTAGTTCAGTCATTTAATCTTTCGTGATAAAAGGCTGTCTGCGACAAAAATTCAAGACTACTTTCTTTTTTCATGGATTTGTACCCCGTACGGGGTACGGGGTACAAAAGTTAAAATAGTATATACCCTTAATGATGCATGTTGTTGGAAAGCTCTTTAAGAGTACAGTAATTGCTGTTATGTACACTTTTTTCATATTTTTATTTATGAGGGGGATAAAATGGAAAAACAGGAAAAATGCTTTTTATTAAAAATTAAAAATATTACTATTTTTTATCCGATAAGAATGAAAATTGGTATATGTGCTTTATTTGATGTCAGAAACGAGATTATGAAATCATTTGTGTACATTTAGTTCTTTGGGTACAAAAAATGGTACCGGGGTACCGGAAAGACTCATGAAACTCATTGACTGCAGCTGCAAAAATAAATAATAGCGGTTCAGCTTGATGATGCAGGAAGGCGGGTTTTGCTCAGTTGCTTGCAAACACTGTGGCGGAAAATTGCAGTAACGTACCACTCGTAGACGATTTCCTTGAGGATCCTTTCTTTGACTTTCCCTCCCAAATCGTACTCTTGTCTTCAACTTCAACCAGCGAAAAAGGCAAGTATCTTAGTGAGTGAAGCAGAATCTACAGGGAATTCATCAGCGGACGATCAACCGACAAAAAAGAGAAAGAGGTGTCAGAAAAAATATAAAAAATTGAACATAAGATAAACAAAATAAAAAAGATGAATGAGTTTACAGGGGGCAAACTCATCTTTTAAACCCCTCTGCCTTCCGGACGGTCCCGCAAAGTTAGAATTAGGCTTTTCTCATGAGCCCCAAGCGATAGCTGTAAAAAGGTTCCCTCGAATTTTGTCGCGGCAGATTGACTGTACTAATAGTATAATTTATATTGTTTTAATTAAGAAGCATTTTTTCTGTTTCCGTTTATCTACTGTACTATTATATTTGTTTCATTATTAATTTACTCTGCATTTTAATGTTACTCTTCTTCCCTTATATACAACTTTATAAAAGTAGTACTATTAATAATTGTGGATATTAAATAGGAAACTATTGTTGAACTATTATTTGATCTATTAATATTAGTGACGTATTTCAAACGGAGGTAAAAAGGCTTTTTGTTATGTTGTACATAGCTGGAAAATTAACTTCTCTCTAGTTGGGTTTTCGAAAGATATTAAAGGCAAATAAGGTTCAGAGCTCTCATGTTATACCTACATTATTGGGTTTCCTTCAACCATGTTAAGCACGTATGTTTTCCCCGTAGCACCAGATATAAATGAATCTTCCCATAAGGTAACCTTACTTTGCAGTTAATTGAACTCGGAAACTCTCTAAAATGTCCGATCCTTTAAGCGTTTCGTTGTAATTCATTTATTCCTTCTCTTTGTTTTCATACAAAATTAAGGGATTAAAATTGAATTATTATATTCCTGGGTATTTTAAATCATAAAACAATAAGCTTAACCCAATAATGTTATGATAGAATAAGATTTTGGATGTTATAACGTTTTTACTATTAAATAAATTTTGTCTATTGTTTATTTATATCCACGTAATAGTACATTACGCGTCTAGTGCGGAAAGTAGCATTTTGCATGCGAGTGTGGAGTTTGCACCCGAGTGACAGCGAGGGTAGTAAATCCACACGAGCAATGCAAAATGCCGTTTTCGCACGAGTTGCGTACCGTACTTTATCTACGATTGTTAGATTTAAATAATAAAATTACAGAAAAAAAATAAACTTGCTGTATGTAAGTTCTTATCTCACTCTTGATAAAGATGGCATTAATTCTTGAGTTGTATTTTTTGCCGAATTAATTATTTCTGGAGGAGTATTATTCTCCACATTTTCGTCAAAGTCACTTGATTCACTCATTGTTTTTTACTAAAAACTCGATAAACAGTTAATAAAAGAACAGCAAATTAGTTTTGTTAAATGTAAACAAACTCGCTAATCGTGCGTAAAGCTGAAGAGTTATGAAGATAGAATTCGTCAGAACTATGAGACGCGCATGCGCAATGAATACAAATACGTGAAGAATCACTTTCTATGCATCTAAACAGAGATACATTGTTTATATTTCATATCAATCGTAGATAAAATATATTTTTTAATCATACTATATATTTATTTTGCTTGCAAGCTTACTAAAGGTGATGGATCTATGTGATCAATTTAAAGAAAGAAAATGTTTTACATCAGGGAACATTTTTGTTTCCGTGCCTGTCTATATGTCGGTCTGTCATTCAATTTGTGCGAACCAACATATCTTAAAATCAACAAGTCCGATTTTATTGAAATTTGTATGGTAGGTCATAATTAGCTCATTGTTAGTCCCATACAAGTTTCAACATTCTGCGCTCATTAATTTCTCTTCCACTTGCGCACAAACATACATCTATTTACACGTATAGCTTCAAAAGTTCTTATCTGATTTGTATGAAACTTTTATAGTTTATCAAAACTAACCCGCAGATAGCCCCAGACTAATTTGAACCATCTGTGCTCTTTAAATTTTGCTAAACTGATACTTTCATTCATGTAAAAAATCAAAACAATTTTGAAAGATTAAAAACCAGGAGAAACAATTAAACAAATTAGACAAAACGCATAAAATGAATTAAGTACGTGATAGGATGTGAAGAAACTATGTACCACACCGATTGGCAGTCTATTTTATTGTAGAATTTTAATTTTTTCTTATTATTAATTAGATTTATTATCCTCAGGCTATCTTCTTAGTATTATCTTTTAACAAAGGATATTATGTAATATGAATTATGGTTTTAAAGTTCACTTCAAGCAATATGGTTTTTCTATGACTTAGTTAAAACTTAAGAGTTTTTAAGCTAGAGAGTTAATACAACTTGGTAAAATAAAAGTAACACTTAGTTTTTTTGATAAAAGAGTATATCAATTAATAATATTGAGATTATAAATCAAATTATCCACTTTTTTCTTGTTTTGTTTTATCACTCCCTTTCCTCTCTTCTCTCCCCCCTTTGTCTCCCTTTCCATTTTTCAGAGTGCAACATGACAAATTTAACTAGTTTGAAATTAAAGCCACTCTCATTCTGTGAAAGATAGTGATAAATGTAGGACAGACAAATGTGTCATTGACAAATGTAACCAGTGATCTTGAATTGTCTGCAATAAAATAATAGTTTTTTCTCTTTCTTTTTGTCCCCTATTCCGTTTCTTAGATTCTTAAGGATCCTTTTAAATCTTCTTTTCATATTGTCACATCCATTATGCTTCAGGAACATTAAACAAATAACTGGTCAGGTTCTTCTGTTAAGAAGAAGAAGAGGGTCGTCATAAATTACTTTTCACTCCTGTTTCTTGCTGTAGCATTTAGTCTATGTCCTTTTGTGGCAACATACATACAAAATACTCATTTTAAAAAATATTGAATCGTGGATATGTTTTTTGGCATTGAAAACACAAATCGACTTTTTTAATGTTTTTCCATGAAGTAGAGAAAGTCAGTATACATTTGTCTAATTGATATAGTAGATGGATCTTAAAAACATAATCCATTTTGATTACTATTTAGTCCACTAGGAGCTCTGATATCATTTTATATACAATTTAGAACTTCTATTGACGAAATATAGTACTACAATGAATGCAAGGTTAATCTAATCTACCTCCTATTATATTTTAACTTCCTGGCACGATATTTAAGAGCGTTTTGCATGTTGTTTATTAAAATTTCAACCCACCTATTGTCAAAATATTGTACTATAAATGAAAACCTATCAACCTCCTGTTAAATCCTAACTTCCTGGCTCGATTAATAAAAACGTCCCATTTTTCACGTCTTTTTTTGCGTTACGGAAATTTCTAAAACATATTGAGACTAAATCATATCCATTTTAATATTATCTAATCAATCAAATAATAATTATCTACTCACTGCAGCAAAATTAAGCATTAATTGACTGTTTTTTGGCTGGAAAGTACTATTTCAATGATTTGTCATTAAGATATTAAAAACAGAACTGGCAGGGAAGTAGTTGAAACAGTCAGGGAAATATTTCTCTGAACGGCAGGGAAATATTTCCCTGCCTAGGCAGGAAAAGTACAGTGTTTACCAGTGCGTGTAATAGCATCTGTTTTTGTTTGTGTTTAGTTTTATACCTGTTTTATTACAAAGCAATGTTATATTATTAATGCAATTATATGTTGCTTAAGCTTCCATTTAAATCTTGAAGCTTCCATTTAAATCTTGAAGCTTCCATTTAAATCTTGAAGCTTCCGTTTAAATCTTGAAGCTTCCATCTAAATAGTGTGAGTTGATAAAATATTTCAGCAATGTAATACCATGTTTGCTCACTGCAATAAGCTTCACAATTTGTGTGAGTGAGAGACACCAAGTGATGTACCACGCAAGCGTGGCACGTAGGAACTGTTCCAACATCAGACATTATGTCAATAAGATGTTGGCTTTGCATTACGCCATAGCCTGCATCATGTGCCACGCTTGCGTATTTTGCCAACCAAGCAAATAAGGCGGTATGAGAGCACGCTCGTCTCTGATAAGTCTTACATATGATCTTCTTGATCTGGTATAGGTACAGAGTTGGGTGGGCATCGTCGGGCCCCTGATGAGTCGGACGAGACGAAACGATGCAGGACATGGCGTAATGCAGAGCCAACATCTTATTTACGTAATGTCTGATGTCGGAACAGTTCCTATGTGTCACGCTTGTGTGGTACATCCCTTGGTGTCTCTTACTCACTCAAATTGTGTAGATAAAATATTGTATGGAACAATGCAGCAAAGGGAACATTTCTGCCTCGTGTCTTCATTGCATACTTGGGCTTCACCTCGGCAGTTAATTTTTCATAGCCTTTCCTCGCCTCCGGCTCAGAGGCTAACTTAATCACTCGTCAGAAAAATTCCATTTTGCTGCCTAGTTACATAAATAACTATTATTATTTATATGCTCTGTTTGTTATGGCACAACATATATTATTGGTTTATATCTCTGAGCCTACTTTTCTCACTATAGCTCCCCATTATGCAATATTATTGAGTAAAATAAAGGACAAACAAAAGAGACCACATTATTATTGTGGTTAATATGAAATATTTATGAACACTTTTGTATTTTTTTTAATGATTTCTATTATTTAGAAAATACTAGAGAGTTTTCTTTAGAGATTCTATTTATAAGTGTATCATGAATCTTCGCTAGAGGTAAAAGCAAACAACAATTATTCTTGGTCGAACCTCTATCTTATTGCTTATAAAAGAGGTTAACAAGGGAACCCAGCATTTCATTGCTTTGTTGGTCCAGCCTATATTAAATTATTCCAGGCGTACGTGAAACTAACCTTTGCACACTCGCTTGTAAAATTAAGACCTTTAACGCAGTTGTTTAGTACTACCCCAACAATCTCTAAATAATTAAAACTGTTCTTTCTTTGCACGGGATTAGAGAGTTTTATTTCATTTTAAATGAACATCTTTTTCATTTTTAAATCCTTTTGTTCATGTGTTGGCTAGATTGCTTGTCGGTGTCTTTCATCAAAATCTTTAGAGGGCTAATTAATTCACTTACCCCATTCATTCAATCACCCTGAAACTTGGAACATACACTCTGTACCAATACAGAAAAATGTTAAAAAATTAATTAATTAATTTGTATATTATAAAATATCAATTTAGAAAAAATTCAGGAGCGCAGTCGGTTGAAATTAATCTAGTGCACTCTGCAGGCTACTTTCGAAAAAA
Organism: Gerris lacustris; assembly: GCA_951217055.1. Classification (NCBI taxonomy): domain Eukaryota; kingdom Metazoa; phylum Arthropoda; class Insecta; order Hemiptera; family Gerridae; genus Gerris; species Gerris lacustris. The sequence continues at coordinate 54,002,697 of OX578284.1, read as the reverse complement.
CATCCAAATTTCGTAAAAATCAGATAAGTGCTTTTAATGTTATAGGTGTAAATAAATGTATGTTTTTGCGCATGTGTAAGAGAAAGAAGTAGGCGTAGAAGGTTGAAACTTATAAGGGACAAAAAATGGGCTATTATTCCCTACCATCCAAATTTCAATAAAGTCAGAGAGATAGTTTTTAAGATATGTTGGTTCACAAAAATTGAGTGACAGACAGACAAACAGACACGGAACCAAAAATGTTCCCTGATGTCGGAAATGGATTTCGGACCTTCAGTAAGCTCGGGAGCAAATTAATAATTTTAATTATTTTGCCTCCAAGCTTACCGGAGAAACGGAAGCTTTGTGATCGTTCTAAAAAATAAAACATAATATGTATGTCTCCTATTTCAAAAATTAAGACAGAAATCCGTTCCAGACATCAGGGAAAATTTTTGGTCCCATATCTATTGCTAAATTTTTGCGAGCATATCTTAAAAACTACTCGTCCAATTTTAATGAAATTTGGATGGTAGGTCATAATTAGCCCATAGATGGTCCCATATTAGTTTCAACCTTCAACCGTGCATTAAACTACATGTGCATTAACATCCATTTATTTTCAATTTTAATTTTTGAAAGCACTCATCTGAGTTCTATGAAATTTGGATGGTTTGTGAAATATGGTTGTGTTTGATAGTCCTAGATTAATTTCAACCATTTGGGCTTTTTAAATGTTACTAAATTGATACTCTAATTCATGTAATAAATCAAAATTATTTTGACACATTTAAAAAATGGGTGAAAATTAAATAAATTTGACCATTATAAGTGGTAAAAGCATAGAATCATTAAAGTATAGAAAAAAGGATGTGAGAAATTAAAATGCATTAATACGAATATTTACCCTCACTCAACCAAAATGTATGATTGTAAAGGATTTAGCATAAAAACTTTCAAACTTTCCTTTTATGGGCAAGTATTATTTTATGAAGTTAAATTATATCTATATCACTAATCAATACTCTAGTATTGCAACATATTTAACAGGAATTATAATTTTTTTGTCTATTTATTTAACTTGAATAAATTTCTATAAAATCTATTCATACAAAGTATATTCATATAATGTCTATTAATATAAAGTCTATAAATATAAAGTCTATTAATATAAAGTCTATTAATATAATGTCTATTAATATAAAGTCTATTAATATAAAGTGCACTAATATAAAGTCTATTAATATAAAGTCTATTAATATAAAGTCTATTAATATAATGTCTATTAATATAGTCTATTAATATAATGTCTATTAATATAAAGCCTATTAATATAAAGTCTATTAATATAAAGTCTATTAATATAATGTCTATTAATATAAAGTCTATTAATATAATGTCTATTAATATAAAGCCTATTAATATAAAGTCAATTAATATAAAGTCTATTAATATAATTCTATTAATGTAGTCTATTTTAAAGAATATGCATAGAATCAATCTATACGAAGCTTAATAAAATCTTGCTGAAACCCTAAAATAATTGATCTTTAAAATAAATTTATGAAAAATTATACAGGTCATTTCGGTTAAATAAATGGCTGTTTATATTCCATGGCTGTTTTTTTCGGCTAATATTCACCAATATGTATCCATTAAGAAATCCAATATGAAAATCCATTCACATATGTATTTTGTCCGTTATTGTGTATTTAATTATCCATGAAAAGAAACAGCGTACTATGATTTCACTATGTAGGTTATCACCAACTCCAAATTTATGACATTTATTTGTCTATTTTATCTTGAGTTATGACCCTACTGAATATGTATTCCGAATGTTAAATAACGTAGTTCTACTGTTTAGACTCCAAATTTCGCCTAGGATAGCAGACGACGTCCACTTTTTTAAAAATGGTTCAGTAAATGCTGAAATCAAACTCTTTGTGGCACTGTAATTCAATCTCTCTCTCTCTCTCTCTCCCTATATGTATATATATATATATATATATATATATATATATATATATATATATATATATATATATATATATATAAACAAAATAAATAACAGTATCAAAAACAAAAGATAATTTTAATTTGACTTTAATCCTATTAACTTCTCTGGTGATCTGCTGTTTGTTCTAATTAAATAAATTTTATCCATTACTTGTTAAATTAATTTATGATTAATTATAAAGCAATTAAACTCGGAATCAATCCTAATTTAGAATTACCATGGCTAAAGTTGTTACATGGTATTTCTAATTAATACGGTTTAACATAAAACGTTTCCTTTACTGTTAACATTTAGCCACCTATAAATTAAAATAATGATTATAAAAGATTACACCAATACAACTCATGCTAAACTTTTTCGATTACGCGTGTCTAATTAATTGGTCCATTGTTTAACACTTTTTGCTTCCGAGCTTACCGAAGGTAACGGAAGCTATGTGATCGTTCTGAAGAGTGAAAACATTTTAGGTATCCGATTTAAAAAATTTCAAGACAGAAATCGGTTTCAGACATCAGGGAACATTTTTGGTTTCGTGTCTGTCTGTCGGTCTGTCGTTTCATTTTTGCGAACCAACATATCTTAAAAACTACACGTCCAATTTTAATGGAATATAGGTGGTAGGTCATAATTAGTCAATTGTTGGTCCAATATAAGTTTCAACCTTCTGCGCCTATTTGTTTCTCCTCCACATGCGCACAAACATACATTTATTTACACCTATAGCTTCAAAAGTGCTAATCTGATTTGAATGATATTTTTATGGTTTATCGAAAGTAACCCGCAGATAGCCCCAGATTGATGTGAACCGTCTGCGCTCTTTAACTTTTGTTAAATTCATACTTTAATTCGAGTAAAAAATCCAAACAATTTTGACAGAAAAAAAAACAAAACGGGGGAAACAATTAGACAATAATGGTTTGTAAAAGCATAAAATCAATAAAGTACGTGGATAGGATGTGAGGAAGCTATGTGCCACACCAATTTGCAGTCTATTTTTATATTTGTTTCGAGTTTTGGTGGTTACATTTTATTGAGCATTTTATCAAACTTTATCATAAAAATTACTCCTTTCCGGTAGGGTATCGTACTCGACCTCTAACCATCCCCGCATTTAGCTATTATTTTAAGAGGTTGATTTTCCTAGGAAAAATTACTTATATATAGTTAGATTTGTATTTAGATGGATTACATTTTAGAATTAATCATTTATTAATTTTTTTTTGTCAGTGCTTTTTGGGGGAAGCACCTCCAAATATAGAGCTAAAATTAATTTCTCCATTTTATCTTGAGGGACGATTTTTCTGAATATGTTAGCTTATTTTCTTTTTAAATATCCAAACTACAGAATTTTTTTAGAAACACTCATTTGGACCTCACATATGAGAAATCCCCTCTAAAAATCAAAATAGAATTTTCGCAGCATCACAATACTTTCTCTTCATATGTGATATGTATATGAGAAAATAATAGTTATTTATGCACCTAGGGAGTAAAGTAAGCCATTATTCCCTGAGCGAAAAAGTTGGTTCTTGAGGTGAAACCGAAGGAACCATGGTTCCTAAATCCCGAGGCGAAGCCGAGGGAATTAGACTATTTAATTCCCGAGGCGCAGCCGAAGGAGATAATTGTTGCGAGGGGAATAATGGCACTTTACTCACGAGGTACATACAATATTTTATCTCCATTGCAAATTTTTTATTTATTATTTTAATAAATAACAATAATTGTTAGCACTTTTAATAGCAGATATAAGAGATTCAATATAAAAACAAATAAGAATTGGAATTAAACTCAAATAGAAGGTTATTTAGATACAGGTAAACAAAGATAAACATGGTCAAAAAAGCAAGTGTGGCAACCTGATTTCAACAACTTCATTACATTAGCCATACATTTTCTACTATTTATAAAATAATAAAGTTGCAATATTTACTTTTTTGCCCTACTTTACTTTTTCGCCCTACTTTTACTTTTTCTCCCTACTTTTTGAGCTCAGGGATGAAAAGACTTACTTTAGTCCCTCTAAACTAATTCAAAATCATAACTTTTTCTCCCTACTGGAGATAAAAAAAAAAATATATATATAACATATTAGTTTGCCAATTAGTGTGATATGCCTTTCTCGCGTATACTTTTATTATGTTATGCTTTTACTATTATTATATTGTTTCCTGAATTCGGGTTATTATTAATAATATAATTGTAAAGTTTCAAATTTTTTGTTCGGTACATTTGGAGACAGGTACGCGACAGACAAACGCAGGAAATGATTAGGGTCCTCGGTTTTGCCTACGGATTAATAATGAATTAATTAATTACGGTAAATTAATTTTATCTACGATTGATACGAAGTATAAACATTATATCTCTGTTTAGATGCGTAGAAAGTGATTATTTACGTACTTGTATTCATTGCGCATGCGCGTCTCATAGTTCTGAAGAATTCCTCTTCTTTACCACCCTAGCGTGGCAAAGAAGAGGAATTCTTTAGCTTTACGCACGATTAGCGAGTTTGTTTACATTTGACAAAACTAATTTGCTGTTCTTTTATTAAAGTAACTGTTTATATCGAGTTTTTAGTGAAAAACAATGAATGAATCAAGTGGCTTTGACGAAAATGTAGAGAATAATACTCCTCCAGAAATAATTAATTCGGCAAAAAATACAACTCAAGATTAATTCCATCTTTATCAAGAGAAGAGATACGAACTTACAGCAAGTATTATTTTTTTCTGTATTTATTATTTAAATCTAACAATCGTAGATAAAGTACGGTACGCAACTCTTGCGGTTTTACTACCCTCGCTCTCGCTCGGGTGCAAACTCCACACTCGCATGCAAAATGCTACTTTCCACACTCGACGCGTAATGTACTATTATAATAATGAGCAATATATAAATACATTTTATTAAAATTACATAATCTAATTGCTTTAAAGAAGGCAGAATTTAAGTGGAACATTACATATATTGTTATAACATGTTATATTTTATAAAACAAATAAAATATTTTGTCGTTAGATGCTGGGTAAAGACGTCTCTTAGCGAGTTGGCCAATACGGTAAATTTTTGTCATCTTCATGGTTATTTACCCAAAGAAAGTGGTAGTTTAAATTCAGGGTAAAGCCTAGCTTAATTAAAACTTATAATGATAAGGACTTATTACTGCGCCTTTAAGAAAAGTTAGAAGTTATGGTTTTGGTTGTGAGTTGTGTAAGGAAAGGTCTTACTTTATAATTTAACTTCGAAATAACGTTCAAAGTTTACTTTTATTTAATTACTTCAAGAAGGGTGAACAGTAGGATACTGTTGATAATGAGCAGTGGAAAGGGAAAGTTTTTGTTAATAAGTTTACATTTAAATAACATTTAAATTTTATTTAACTTCAAGAATGATAAACATTAGGATAGTGTTGATTATGAGCAGTAGGAAGGGAAAGCCTTACTTTATAATTTTACATTTAAATAACTTTTAAAGTTTACTTTTATTTAATTACTTTAAGAAGGGTAATCAGTAGGATACTGTTGATTATGAGCAGTGGAAAGGGAAAGTATTACTTCATAATTTTACATTTAAATAAATTTTAAATTAAACTTAAAAAATTTCAAGATAAAAGAACTTTTTATATACTACGTTTTTAAATTTTCTGTTGAATCATATGTAATGTTGATAATATAATTGTCATTGTTTTATATATATATATATATATATATATATATATATATATATATATATATATATATATATATATATATATATATATATATATATATATATATATATATATATATATAATATAATGTTCGTGAAAAATAATAGTTCTTAATTTATTTACTTCACATAAATGACAACCATCTAGAGAGCTGACCTTAAACCTATAAAAGGACAAATCTTTGTACAACGTATCTCGCCAACACCGAATCTAAACCATATCATCGATATGCCCCCGTGTTGGGGACGGTTAGAGATGAAAAATGAGTACAAGTAAAGATGTACAGATGCAAATTAAGCGGATTCCTAGGACACAAATGAAAATAAACCTGGTTGTCACAGGTAAATTAATTTATTTCTTTGTTTACTTTTTCTTTTTCGCTGTCATTCAATGTTTATCTTTTTTAAAAAAAAAACTCAAATTTGATACCCGTCAAAATTATGATTGTAAATATGGGACATGTCAAGACAAATAAAATAACTTGCGGGTTTTTTTTTTTTCGAACTAACTTTCCATACAGCAAAATTTGCTGAAAACCAATTAAATTATGCTGAAAGATGGCTAAAAGTAATTAAATATTGCATTTCATCGTGTTATGTGCTATTCTAAAAGTTATAAATAGCTCGCTACTCGGGAAGTTAGTTAAAATTCGATTGCAAGATTTGTACTGGACAAACAAACAAACAAGAAAGGAAGCTAATAAAAACATAGTAAAAATGGTAAACGGTAGGATAGAGTTGATTATGAGCAATGGGAAGGGAAAGCCTTACTTTATAATTTTAAATTTAAATAAATTTTAAATTTAATTTAAACTAGTGATGTGCTGCATAAAGAACTCGCGTCGAATTGTGTCCTTATATCAGCCATACTATGTTTTCAATATAACTACCAGGATAATATTTTGGTTAAAACATTAAATATTCTTAATCAGCCTGAAAATAGCTTTAAAATTATGTTATGTAATATGACATATAAGTTTGATCTTACTTCTTAACACCCTTATTTTGGCCATATTTGTTGCAAAACTTTTTTGATCATATTTAATATTTATTTTCTACACTTCAAGACCTTTAAAACAATGTATGACATGTCGTGCAGACTACAATCATATTATTTAAAGTCGTCTGTAATTGTAATATTGACCACAATCTTAAATTTAAAGTGTCAAAAATACTCAGATGTTGTGAAACAAATTTCGTACTAACTCGCTAGTTCTAGATAGGAAAACAATTTTCTTCCATTTGTAGATAATCACTAATTATTAAAGTTATTAAAGGCTCGCTACACTCGCCTGTTTGCAGCAATATTTATTGAATAAAATAATTGCAGGCTCGCTGCGCTCGCCTGTTGTTACTGCATTGTTAGTTATTTTAATTAAAATAAGTTATTGGAGGCTCGCTACGCTCGCCTGTTGTTACTGCATTGGTAGTTATTTTAATTAAAATAAGTTATTGGAGGCTCGCTACGCTCGCCTGTTGTTGTAGCATTTATTGTTAATATTTATTAAATAAGGTCATTAAAGGCTCGCTACGCTCGCCCGTTTTGTACTGCATTATTAGTTAATTTCTATAAAAAGTTATTGCAGGCTCGCTGCGCTCGCCTGTTTGTACTACATTATTAGTTAATTTCTTATAAAAAGTCATTGCAGGCTCACTACGCTCGCCCGTTTTACAGCCTATGTACAAACACGTTATTTAATAAGATTATTGCAGGCTCGCTACGCTTGTCTGTTGTTACAGAATTGGTAGTTAATATTTATTAAATAAAGTCATTGCAAGCTCGCTACGCTCCCCTTCTTGAACTGCATTATTGGTTAATTTCTTATAAAATGTTATTGCAGGTTCGCTAAGCTCGCCTGTTTGTACTGCATTATTAGTTAATCTCTTAAAAAAAGTCATTGCAGGCTCGCTACGCTCGCCTGTTTGTACTGCATTATTAGTTAATTTCTTATAAAAAGTCATTGCAGGCTCGCTACGCTCGCCTGTTTGTACTGCATTATTAGTTAATTTCTTATAAAAGGTCATTTCAGGCTCGCTACGCTCGCTTGTTTTACAGCCTTTGTACAAACACATTATTTAATAAGATTATTGCAGGCTCGCTACGCTTGCCTGTTGTTACAGAATTGGTAGTTAATATTTATTAAATAAAGTCATTGCAAGCTCGCTACGCTCCCCTTCTTGAACTGCATTATTGGTTAATTTCTTATAAAATGTTATTGCAGGCTCGCTATGCTCGCCTGTTTATACAGCTGTTTTAGAAGATCTTTGTTCAACACATGTGCAGGCTCGCTGCGTAGACAGTAGACAGTTGGGCTTTATCATATTTCCTTGCATTTGTAGACATCTTTATTTTAAAGTTTTTACAGTCTATCACAGCGAGCCTATTTAATAAATGCATCTAGACATCAATTTGTTGAATAAACAGGCGAACTTATCGAGCCTTGTAAATGCTGTCTAGCAGGCGAGCGCAGATAGCCTTCTAGCTTATTCACGCTTTTCCTACTTTGAAAGACCTTTAAAACGATGTATAACATGCCATGCTGATTATAATATTTTTTTTTAGTGTCTACCATATTGGCCACCATCTTGAAAATATCAAGTGTGAAATGTTAAGTTACATATTCCTCTTCTACATTTCAAAACCTTTAAATTGATATATAACATGTTATACGGACTAAACATTTTTTGTTTTGTCGTCCAAACATATTGGCCGCCATCTTGAAAATATGAAGTGTGGAATTTAATTCGTTACATATTATTTTCCTTCTTTTAAAGACCTTTAAAATGATGTATAACACATTATGCTGACTAAAAATTTTTATTTTAGTCGTCCGCCATATTGGCCGCCATCTTGGAAATGTTTTGTGTGGAATTTCCAAAAACTATACAGTTATGACAAATTGTTAGAAGCACCTGTGTGCCAAATTTCGTTCAAATCAATCAATATTTACGCCAGTTATCGTTGGACAAACAAACACACAAACACACAAACTTTTCAAATCCCAAGTCTCTGAAATGAAGAACTCACTGCGCTCGTTCAAAAATGGTAAAACAGTAGGATAGAGTTGATTATTTGCAGTAGGAAGGGGAAGTCTTACTTTATAATTTTACATTTAAATAAATTTTAAATTTAATTTAAAAAATGGTAAACAGTAGGATAGAGTTGATTATTAGCAGTAGGAAGGGGAAGTCTCACTTTATAATTTTACATTTAAATAAATTTTAAATTTAATTTAAAAAATGGTAAACAGTAGGATAGAGTTGATTATTAGCAGTAGGAAGGGGAAGTCTTACTTTATAATTTTAAATTTAAATAAATTTTAAATTTAAATAAATTTTAAATTTAATTTAAAAAATGGTAAAACAGTAGGATAGAGTTGATTATTTGCAGTAGGAAGGGGAAGTCTTACTTTATAATTTTACATTTAAATAAATTTTAAATTTAATTTAAAAAATGGTAAACAGTAGGATAGAGTTGATTATTAGCAGTAGGAAGGGAAAGTCTTACTTTATAATTTTACATTTAAATAAATTTTAAATTTAACTTATATTTAATTACTTCAAGAATGGTAAACAGTAGGATAGAGTTGAATTTGAAGCAGTGGGAAGGGAAAGTCATACTTTATAATTTTAAATCTAAATAACGTTTAAATTTTTCTTTCAGTATCGAGAAGGGTGAAGAGTAAGTATGTCTGTCTGTCTCTATGTCCCACGCATAACTCCCACAGTTTTCAAGCTAAAGAGTTGAAATTTGGTAAAAAAAATCTATATTTTACTAGTTGTTGTGCTGCCTGAAAAATCATAAATTTGTGATTTCATAACCCATTTTTGCAGAGTTTGTAAAAAAATTTAAAGATGTTCCGATTGCACTGACTTAAAAAATTAGTCAACTTTTGAAATATTAAAAATTTGTTCGGAACTATTTCGCCGATTAAGCTGAAATAAGCATGTTTTGTACTTTTCAATAAGATAAATGAGTCCTCCATCATATTACAGATTAATAATCGCCGCAGTTTTAGGAATTAGTGGGTAGGGAAAGTTCTGAGACGACTGGCGTCCGATTTTTTTGTTACATACATAATATATAAATGGGAAAAATTAATTCTTTACTTGTTTAAAAAAAATAAACTTTATATAAATTTATGTTATTAGTGACTTCTTACTTAATTTTTTTCTGATAAAATTATAATAGTAATGATAGTAATTTTTCTCGAACAATTATTCCATTTTTCTGTATCCTTGAACTTTTTATAATTCCTTTTTATTTAAAATTGTAATTGAAGTTTTTTTAAAATGAAAGTCCGTGACAATTTAAAAACATAAATAATTTGAATCTAAAGTATTATACTTTTCTATAATTTTATTCTGCCGTATAGTTTCAGTATATTTTGCCAAATTAAACCAATTATTACTAGTTTTCTTTTAAAAAATTACGTAATAACGTCCGCAGTGTTGCCATATTATTAAAAATTATAATATCTTGGTTGTACACATTTAATTATATTTGTTGTAACAGGCCTGAATCATTTAAATAATTTAAACGGTATTATTTACATAGAAGTAATATTACTTAAGTTATTTTCTTTAAATAATCTTTTTAATAGTTTGATTTTTTTATTATCATTGTTATTAAAGTAATTACTTACCTTTAGTATTTTTTTATATAGGCAGTATGTTACATTAAATTTTCTTTTGGTATATTTTGTTACATGTCAATTTTGGAACATATATATATTCCATATATATATATATATATATATATATGCAGTATATAATTAAAGTATGTAAATTATATTTGATTAATATAGACACGTGATTTCTAAAGATTGTTTTGAAATTATTTCGGGTGAGCTATTTCCATATACCTGTCAAAATTATTTGATTTTTAGGGTCCGTAGGCAAAACCAAGGACCCTTATATTTTCCTGAGTGTGTCTGTCCGTCCGTCCATTTGTTGTCTGCTCTCACGGTTACACCTTTTCCTGATCACTTGGAAATTTGGCATATTATGTGTGTATGTGTATAGTACCTTACCAAACATTTAATTTTTTTTTTTTAAATGAGAGTAAAAAAAAAAACCTTTTTAAGGGGGTGGGGGGGTAAAAAGTATTTTTCTACTTTAGATACCGTGTAGAGTATCATATGAAAGGGTACTTCAAGCAGATTATAAAAATATATAATATTTTTGTTATAAGCTTTGATAGGGCGAGCGTAGGCGAGTTTGAAGTGGGTGTGAAAAGTGTCCCCACTTCTATCTCACTTATGTAAAGTGCAAAAAATCTGAAAAATTCCTTAACATTCTTCTACCAAAAGTAAAGATTTTTGGAAATTTCGAAAAAAATAATTATTTTTCATTTTATTTACAAAATACTTTTTTTTTAATAATTTTAGTCTTTTAAATGTATTTAGATATTTATAGTCCGGTTCACTGGCAAAAAATACTTTATCAGAAGTTTGTTTATGTGTTTTGAGAATATAAAACCCATTGGATAGTTCAAAATAGGCTTTTTAGCATTTTGGTTTTGCCCACGGGTTCTAAAAAGCACCATCAATAGGGTACCACTTAAACAATACTATGTTGCCTACGGGCCCTCGTTGTGTGCTGACTAGCACACACTTGACCTGTTCATATTGCATGAATTGAAGATCATTTTAGCCAAATTTAAAGAGCTCAGACGGGTTAAATTAATCTGCGGGCTGCTTTCGACAAACCATCCAAAGCTCAGAAAAAAATGAATAAATATAAATAAAAATGAAGTACTTTTGAAGATATATGTGTTAAATAAATTTATGTTTGTGCGCGTATGGAAGAGAAACACAGGATCCCAGAAGGTTGAAACTTATATGAGACCAACAATGGGTTAATTATGCCCTACCATCCCAATTTGATCAGACGAATAGTTTTTAAGATATGTTGGTTCGCAAAAATTGAGCGAAAGACCGACTTTTAGACACGGAACCACAAATGTTCCCTGATGTCTGAAACGGATTTCTGTCTTGGAATTTTTGAAAACGGAGACATAAATATTTTTGTTCTTCAGAACGATCACAAAACTTAGTTGTGTAGATAATTACTTTGTCCAGTGTTTTCTACATATTAGTTATTTCTGCTTTTTGTACTGACATTTATTTTCTTAAAGAACATTATATCAAAATTTTCTATTGCACAATAAGCAGACGACAGACGGAAATTTTTTAAAAACCATTTTTTTTTTTTTGGACTCAAGGGATCTCAAAATGTGTGAAACCCTAAAAATCTCAAAATTGAATTTTCGCGCCATCACAATACTTTCTCTTTATGTGACACATAAACTACGTTTTCTCGTTTTTTTCACGTAAAACAAACACCGACACCGCTATGAAGTGATTTGTACTTTTCCACGATCTCTGGTAAATAATTATATATTTTTATACGTTTACAAAACACCACTGAGTCAAAATTTAACTCAAAAAAAAAAAAAAAAAAAAAAAAAAAAAAAAAAAAAAAAAAAAAAAAAAAATGTTAGTAACCATGGCAGCTACAGTAATATTATCTGTGTTTCCCTAAAACTGCCAGTCTTAATATATTCAGGTATTATCCGAGTGAACATAAATTAATATTTTAATTAAAATTACCATCATGGTATTATTTTATTCTCTCTATTCTTATCTTTTGATCTATTCATGTTTGGCTTTGCTACAATTGTAATTATTGTAGCACGGCTTGTAGAATTAAGCCAATTTCACTGAATCACACTTTGGTTATTTGCTCATTTCAAATTAATGTTTAGTATTATCGATGCTGGCTTGGTATAGTGCTTTTCATCTTTATTGCTTTGTGTAAAATTAATTTTAAGTGCATGTAATTTAATTATTAAGTGTTTGGTGTAGCTCTGTTATGTAAACAACTGTGCTTTAACATTAACTGCTGGTTAAATTTAAATATTAGATATCAAGTCAGGTTGAATAATTTAAATAATAGTCACGTCTGAAGTTGTAATTTTAATTCATTGCCACTATTGATTGTGTTGCTGGAGTGTTCATTTTTTATGATATATTCAATGGGATGACTCGTTTTGTCTTCATACAAAAAAAAACGAAACCAGAATTTTTACGGAATTATCCGTTTTGTTTCATTGTTTTTAAGACGAGTTAAGTGGTGTAGCTCTGTCTGTCTGTGTCACGCATAACTCCCATAATTGTTCTGCTAGAAAGTTGAAACTTGGTACAAAAATCAGTTCTTGCATGCAGTTATGCTACCAGGAAAATTTGTGACGTCATAAACCCATTATGGTGTGGCAGAAAACATTTCGAAAAATTGCAAATAAATAAATGTCACCGATTACGCTGAAATTTGCACCAATCATATGTCTTTATGAGACAAACATTTTCACTAAATTTCGTTTTTACTTCACCGCCATTTTGAAAATATAGAATTTTAAACTTTGAAAATTTAACGCCAAATTATTTAGGAACTTTTTTGCCGCTTGAGCTGAATAATTCTCACCAATCATTATACCTTTCTATAAGATAAATAAGTCCTTCAAATTGCAACTTAATATCCGCCGCAATTTTGAAAATATCGACTTGATTTTTTGGAAAGTTGGCGGGTCTCACTCATGTTCTTGTTACATCTTTCGACTGGGCGGAGCCTGAACGTGGTGGGTCCTACAAACCACCGTCTGTGTCCGTCCCCTGAGTGCTATAAACGTTTCCATGTTAAATATATTTGACAATTCTTGACCGGGTACTGAACGGGGATTGTCCCCTGCACGGCATGGACTAATAAAATAGACCTTTATAAGGAAAGTGTTAGTTTACATTTTGAAATAACTTATAATCACCGACCACATTATACCGGACTTAACTTTTTACGGACAAAACAATTTATAATTCTCATAGTAAACAAACCAGTTATCATGTATAGCTTTATGTTTGGTAAGAAAATGTTTCGAGATGCCCGAAGTGCGATTTTCTTTAAAAATAATTTCGTCACTGATAAATCTGTATTTAGACTTGTAATGTATAAATGTAAATAATGAGTTTATTACAACAGTAATTAAATACCGTGTTTGCACACTGCAATAGGCTACACAATTTGTAAGAGACACCAAGGGATGTACCACGCAAGCATGACACATAGGAACTGTTCCAACATCAGACATTACGTCATTAAGATGTTGGCTCGGCATTACGCCATGTCCTGCATCGCTCTCACAAATTGTGTAATGAGTTTATTCTGGGTTAAAAAAAGAAAATGAAAAAACTAAACTCATTTGCTATTACGTTTCCTGCGTATTTTTATTTTTATTTTTTCACTAGAAAGAAGGAAATTGTAGGAATCGAATACAATTTTTTTCGTCTTAAGTGCTTTAACTAGACAGGTAGGAGGGGTTTTCAATTGTCTGTCTTTTCTTTCGAGCTTACCGTAGGTAACGGAAGCTATGTAATCGTTTTTTGACAGTTAATTATAAAAAAGTTTTGCTATTTCTTATCTGTCTTCTTGTCACTGACAACTTAAGGAGTATTACAAAAAAATGTAATTACATGAGACCATATTTTTGTCCCAGTAAAATTATACTTTTTTCACATTTACACTAGGCATCGCGTGGCTCTATCATTGAAGCGAGCGTATTGAAATAAAATACTGAATATTGAAATTTGTTAATCATGGTGAATGTCATAGTTGAAGTTAAGTGGAAGAGGGCAGTGTGAGGTAGAGTGGGGGTACTCGGTACAAAGCTTTACTTCCTAAACTAACCTACTCATAAAACGACTATAAGAATCTTAACCACCCGTAATAGCTTTTAAACTAATATTATAAATGTATCACTTCATTACTCAAATACTACTGCTTGTATCAAGTTAAAATTTTACACACTTGTTTCAATTGTACTTTAGACGATGTACATGAAGTTTTATTAAAATCGTTAGAACGTAAGATATCGGTAAAAAGGTTGTTTTCTCTATTTTAAATGTTTAGGCCCGCTTTAATAGTTTTAGCGATCTTTATTAATTCATAGCAGTGCCGTTGTTGGTTTTACTAAAAAATGTTCGTCTTATCGAATAGGTGATGATAGAATTTTTTCCCGTCCTGAAATTCCAATTTTAAATTTCAAGCTCTCGTTTACGCGAGCATTGCGCGCGAACTCTTGGACGGATCACGCTGTCCAACGAACTTAGCCTGAGTATTAGTAAAAGGAAGATGCATACCAAATTTCAACTAAATTAGTCAACTTTTACTCAAGTTATCGTCGGACACGTAAACGTTACACACAGACAGACAAGATGCATATTTCGTTGAATGTAAGAAGCTCGCTTACACTCGCTTCAATTATCCCGACTTAATTCAATTTGGATTTACGTAACACCTGACTCTGCTAGTGTAAGTTATGTTTATATCAAATCGAAGTTGAAATCAAAATATTATTGCTTTCATTTTCATTTTCGTGCCGGAGTAACTTTTATTGATCTTTATTTTCGGACTTCGTTTGTGAAAGGAGTTTTATCGTCTACTATATTTCGATTTGGACTATTATATTGTATTTTAATGTCCTTTTTGTATTATTCTAATACCTATTCTTCATAATTAATATATAATGTAACGCCTGTATTATTGCTTTCATTTTCGGACTGAAATAACTTTGATTGTACTTATCGTTTGTAATAGTACATTACGCGTCGAGTGCGGAAAGTAGCATTTTGCATGCGAGTGTGGAGTTTGCACCTGAGCGATAGCGAGGGTAGTAAAACCACACGAGCAAAGCAAAATGCCGTTTTCGCTCTAGTTGCGTACCGTACTTTATCTACGATTGTTGGATTTTAATAATAAATACAGAAAAATAAAATTAACAAACTTCCTGTATGTAAGTTCGTATTTCTCTTTTGATAAAGATTACATTAATTCATTAGTTGTATTTTGTTTCTCTTTTCGTCATAATCACTTAATTAATTTTCACTAAAAACTCGATATAAACAGTTACTTTAATTAAACAAATAGACAAACAGCAAATTAGGTTTATTAAATTTAAATAAACTCGCTAATCGTGCGTTAAGAATTCTTCTTTTGACCGCACTAGGGCAGGGCGGAAAAAAGAGGTATTATGAACGCCCATGCTCAATGAATACAGCTACGTAAAGAATCACTTTCTACGCATCTAAACAGAGATTCAATATTTATATTTTGTATCAATCGTAGATAAAAGTTTTTTTTATCTCTTAGTATTATTTTGTTTCTTAAAAAATTTCTTAGTATGTATACTCTTATTCGATTTTTTTATTTCTAAAGATTTTCCAATATAAAATATTATTTACGTACTCAATTTGTTCCTTAGTTATAAGATGTATCATGTTAAGAATTTATCTAAGTTCATTCATATACATTTACGGTATACTTTGCGGTCCCACTTATTACGTAGGGGTCAAAATTCGTATACTTGATTGCTTCAGAACAGTGGTTCTTAACCTTTTGGTAACCACGGCCCCCTTAAAATCTCCAAATATAATATATATAGTAGGGTAGGGCGGGGCTAGTTGAGCATAGGGGCAAGTTGGGCAATTTAAATACCTCTAAAACTACGCATGTCACAAAAATACTTCAAATAATGGAAAGATGGGGACGAGGAAGGAGAACACATCGCGTGGCCTTCAGTTGCCCTACGACAATCGAGAAAGATAACAGACACCTTTTTTAATTTTCTTAGTAAAAAGTAAAAAAACTTTTGATCGCCATTTTTTTCCTAGACTCGTACTGAAACAATCACTAGTAAGTGTTTATATTTTATGTATTTATTGTACTTTTGATTATAATTAGTTATTTAGTCCCAAGTCTACCCGTTTTTTTCATAACTTAACTTTTTATCTATAAGTCTAGTCGGGGCTAGTTGGGCAGGCTTGCTCAACTTGCCCCACTGTTGTACTACTACAAAAAGTTAAAGGTTCATTTTTATTTTTAAATATACAAAGCAGACTCTGGCGCAGACGGCTATAATAGGTATGCCTTTTTATACTTATATATATTATTTTATATATTTTTTATATTATTTTATACTTTTTATACTTATATATAACAATTTGAATAATAATTGTATTTATAATTTTGAAATTATTAAAAAAAAAGAAAAAGTTAAATGTCTTGCATTTCATTTTAGGATGCGGACATATAAAAGAAAAACGTCAAGGGGTTCTGCTACGAGTCAACAGTCAAGTGAAGCTGCAAAATCTGTGATGGCCGGGTACAAGTGCATGAACGCAGCTGCAAAAGAATTTAACGTAAAACGAATGACTCTCACAAGATGACTGATGATAAACCCTGCATTAATATTTTTACCTTGCTAACCTCTAAATTACCTACTAACCTCGAATTTTTATATTGTTTTTATATTTACATTTTTTTATCCTTAAAAATGAATAATAATACATAATTTTAATTACAAAGAGTATAATAATATCCAAAGATAAATAATAAGTTATGTCGTAAAAGTGTGTTATATTTGCTTTAGATTTTTTTGTTGTTTGTTTGTTGTTGTTTCTGTACCTACATTAGAAATGGAACTTAAAAAATATATATTTGATTATCAACTGAAGTACAATATATTTATTGTAGTTTTGAGCAATTTCCACATCACTATTAACCAATTCTTTCCATTGCCCAAGTTGCCCCATGCCCTTGCTCAACTTACCCCTAAACAAATAGACAAACAGCAAATTAGGTTTATTAAATTTAAATAAACTCGCTAATCGTGCGTTAAGAATTCTTCTTTTGACCGCACTAGGGCAGGGCGGAAAAAAGAGGTATTATGAACGCCCATGCTCAATGAATACAGCTACGTAAAGAATCACTTTCTACGCATCTAAACAGAGATTCAATATTTATATTTTGTATCAATCGTAGATAAAAGTTTTTTTTATCTCTTAGTATTATTTTGTTTCTTAAAAAATTTCTTAGTATGTATACTCTTATTCGATTTTTTTATTTCTAAAGATTTTCCAATATAAAATATTATTTACGTACTCAATTTGTTCCTTAGTTATAAGATGTATCATGTTAAGAATTTATCTAAGTTCATTCATATACATTTACGGTATACTTTGCGGTCCCACTTATTACGTAGGGGTCAAAATTCGTATACTTGATTGCTTCAGAACAGTGGTTCTTAACCTTTTGGTAACCACGGCCCCCTTAAAATCTCCAAATATAATATATATAGTAGGGTAGGGCGGGGCTAGTTGAGCATAGGGGCAAGTTGGGCAATTTAAATACCTCTAAAACTACGCATGTCACAAAAATACTTCAAATAATGGAAAGATGGGGACGAGGAAGGAGAACACATCGCGTGGCCTTCAGTTGCCCTACGACAATCGAGAAAGATAACAGACACCTTTTTTAATTTTCTTAGTAAAAAGTAAAAAAACTTTTGATCGCCATTTTTTTCCTAGACTCGTACTGAAACAATCACTAGTAAGTGTTTATATTTTATGTATTTATTGTACTTTTGATTATAATTAGTTATTTAGTCCCAAGTCTACCCGTTTTTTTCATAACTTAACTTTTTATCTATAAGTCTAGTCGGGGCTAGTTGGGCAGGCTTGCTCAACTTGCCCCACTGTTGTACTACTACAAAAAGTTAAAGGTTCATTTTTATTTTTAAATATACAAAGCAGACTCTGGCGCAGACGGCTATAATAGGTATGCCTTTTTATACTTATATATATTATTTTATATATTTTTTATATTATTTTATACTTTTTATACTTATATATAACAATTTGAATAATAATTGTATTTATAATTTTGAAATTATTAAAAAAAAAGAAAAAGTTAAATGTCTTGCATTTCATTTTAGGATGCGGACATATAAAAGAAAAACGTCAAGGGGTTCTGCTACGAGTCAACAGTCAAGTGAAGCTGCAAAATCTGTGATGGCCGGGTACAAGTGCATGAACGCAGCTGCAAAAGAATTTAACGTAAAACGAATGACTCTCACAAGATGACTGATGATAAACCCTGCATTAATATTTTTACCTTGCTAACCTCTAAATTACCTACTAACCTCGAATTTTTATATTGTTTTTATATTTACATTTTTTTATCCTTAAAAATGAATAATAATACATAATTTTAATTACAAAGAGTATAATAATATCCAAAGATAAATAATAAGTTATGTCGTAAAAGTGTGTTATATTTGCTTTAGATTTTTTTGTTGTTTGTTTGTTGTTGTTTCTGTACCTACATTAGAAATGGAACTTAAAAAATATATATTTGATTATCAACTGAAGTACAATATATTTATTGTAGTTTTGAGCAATTTCCACATCACTATTAACCAATTCTTTCCATTGCCCAAGTTGCCCCATGCCCTTGCTCAACTTACCCCTACTATGGGGCAGGTTGAGCAAGTAGAAGGTTTCTCGCATTTATGATAATATTTTCTAAACCAGATCTGAAATAGTTTTATTTTCTGAATACATTTAAAGAGGGATAAATTACTCATCTAATGTTGAAGGAATCAAGTAGATCGGATGAACCGTTTAGGAGTTATTTTAGATTATATAAAAAATTGCTCAACTAGCCCCGCCCTACCCTACCTAAATACCTTCCGATGCCCCCTGGAGTGCCGCGGCCCCCCGGTTAAGAATCACTGCTTTAGAACACACTGCTGCGGTAATTCTTTCTTGCAACCTCTAGGACATTTTCTATTATCACAACATAACACACATTGCGCTGTTCCACTTGTTTTAGGTTTTTGTACAAAGTACAAAAATAAACCTTATATAACGGCTCTGTCTTTCTGTCTGTCCGTTGCTTGTTTCAATTCATAAACTACTATAGCTAGGAACATGAAATTCGGCACACAGGTGCATCTCGGCATTTTAGAAAACTGGACTCATTTTGGATTTTTCACACTTAATATTTTCAAGATGGCGCCCAATATGGCGTGCGACTAAAAAAGTTCTTAGTAACTATGACTTGTTATACATCAATTTAAAGGTCTTGAAGTGCATAAAAAGAATATGCAAGTATAAAAATTTCACACGTAATATTTTCAAGATGGCGGCCAATATGGCGGCCGACTAAAAGAAGTTTTTAGTAACTATGACATGTTATACATCAACTTAAGGGTCTTGAAGTGTAGAAAAAGAATATGCAATTATTAAAATTTTCAAGATGGCGGCCAATATGGCGGGTGACTAAACATTGTTTTAGTCACCATAATATGTTATACATCAATTTAAAGGTCTTGAAGAGTAGAAAAAGAATATTACTATTAAAATTAGTGTAATTATATTACACTTAATAATTTTAACATTAATGTACAGAAACCGGCGATTATCGCCCCACGTACTTACGTGAAGAGCGCCTTACTTGTTTTTATATGTTTACAAGTCTATATATCTTTGTTTGGCTTTTGTATACACTGATCTAATAATAATACTACTGAGGAAATTTGGATACTCTGAAAGCTCTTAAAGATCGATATATTCAAGGAATCTTTTTGAGACGAATAGAAATTGCCTTACAGGTGACATTGTAACCATATGAATTTTGCAATACTTCGCATGACAAGAATAAAAAAATAGGCTTTTAAATCGTCGGGATTACTATTTATTTATTTATTAAAAAAAAAATCTTGTAAAAGCCATAACAAACATGTCGCAAAATGAGAGAGGTATAAACATAATAGTTTGCCAATTAGTGTGGCACAAAGCCCGTCACGAACTTTATTGACAACCAAATTGTTTCACTCATTTTTGCGCTTATAGTATCGTAAGTTATAGTATCGTACTGTAGAACGAAATGTTTAATATCTCCAATTTCAAAAATTCCCTACAGACATCAGGGAACATTTCTGGTTCCATGTCTGTCTGTCGAAATGTCGTTCAATTATTGCGAACCAACATATCTTAAAAACTACTCGTCTGATTATTATGAAATTTGGATGGCAGGTCATAATTAGCCCATTGTTGGTCCCATATAACTGCGCGCATTTGTTTCTCTTCCACACGCACACAAACATACATTTATTTACACCTATATCTTCAAAAGTACACATCTGATTTTTATGAAATTTGGATCGTTTGCGAAATTAGTCCGCATTTAACCCCAGATTTACTACAACCGTCTGAGCTCTTTAAATTTTGCTGAATTGATACTTAAATTCATACAAAAAGTCAAAAATATTTTGACAGATTTTACAAACGGCAAGAATTTTAAATAAATACTTGAATATTAAATATATACTTGAAAATAATGGGTTATAAAAGCAAAAAAACATAAAAAAAAGTATGCAAGACAATAGAATAAAAGGAAGCCATTTACCACACTAATAATTTATAAATGAGTAAGTTTTAGGGCAATTTACCATAAGAAATGAAAAATATATAAGTATACATTTAGATTAATGTATTTTGGAACATTATCTTTGCTGTCTCAATTTATATTCGGAAATAAAAATAATAAGTTATATCCACGTAGGTGTAAATAAATTGAAACTTTTTTATTTTACGGAAGTAATTTTAAAAATAAACAAAATAGCTTATTGCATGTGTTATCTGACAGAATTTGGGTTTAAAAAGAAAAAAAAAGTCCGATACAGATGAATATTTCAAAAAAGGTTAATGATACCCCATTTGTTTCGAATTTGACGATTTTTTGGACTATTTAGTTCTTTTGCATATTATGTTTACGTACAATTTAAAAATTAAAAATGCATTGTTCATTAAATACAAAGAATTTCATGACCCATGTTTATACTAACTTTGTTTTATCTCAATTTCGAATTGTTAAATGATAATAAAAAATTTACGACTTACCAAGTGAACCACTCTGTGTATACAAGCAGATGTTAAATGAATGAGTGCCGAAGGGTTGTAACTAGTAGCTTTGAAAGAACAGTTTAGCCAATATATCACTGGAAGATTAAAAAAACCCTAAACTCACAAACAATCCCAGTTAAATTATCCTTTAGAAATATGGTTCCAGTTAACTTTAACAAATATGTACGTAACGTTCTTTATAGTCCTATACTTTTATATTTTTTTTTTCCACTATTTTATAGGAAATTTCATCCCCCCCCCCCAAAAAAAATTAGTTTTAGATTTTTTTCCCCTATTTTGCGTTGATTTTTATTAAAATGAGTTCTTTGGTTTACGCTGCATATATGTCGAACCTACCATAGGCGTATGTTTTTATAAAATTCAACTCTTTTTTGAACGTAAGGACCTTAATCGTGAAAAAAAAAAAACCAAAAACAATCTCAACCAACGTACTTTCAATTTTTTTTTAATCTACAATCTTTTGATAAGCATATTTCGTTTCTTCGTTCAAGTTATGACAAAAATAATGCTCAATTAATTTAATAATATATAAAACTTTTCTCACTGTGGTAAGTAATGTTCAGGGATTTGTGATACATAGTTTTTGTAAAACCAGCAAAAACATATCCGAGACAAAATAATATCAAATCAAGAGAAGAAAATAAAAAATTAAAAAGCAACCTTTTTTCTTTTAGGAATAACAAAAACTGTTTCTTCGCGTAAATCGAAATCGCTTTAATAATAGTGCAACTTTCAGCTTTAAAAAGGCCATCATCAGTGCCTGAGAACAAACAGGAAATTTCGAACTAAGCAAAACTTACACAACAATAATTAAATCTAACAAACATAAAGAACATATAGGTTAACGATTAAAATAATTAATTAACATATCAAAGGATTATACAAAAACAAAAAGATCAAATAACTAAAATGAATAACCGTATAAAAATGTATTTATCAATATAGGATATGTCTATAGAGTATCTATAAGATATCATATAGACATAATATCCTATATGGAAAGACAGTTTTGTGTTATTTTTTTATAATTACCTCCATAGACGCTTTCGTTTCTAATTTTCTTTCTTCTTTTTCTTTTGTCAAAGGTAAAAATAATTAGTTTTTACTGGGACTCTATATAATGGATGGTTTTATCAATTATAGATTTTTCCGTTGTCAAACCAAAATTACTATAATTGAAATAGTTACTACCGTTATCATATTGCAATATTCCCTCTTGTAGATTAATTTGTTATTTGATCTTTCAGTTTGTACTTCAAAGATGTATTTTGAATTCGCGGAAACCTCTTATTCCAGAGTAACTCTGCGGAAAGGGCATTAAGTTTAATCAAGTCGAAATGGTTTTAGTCGTGAGAAAGCATTCGAGTAATTAGTGCTCTCTCTAGAACCAGTCATTACTTCAACACTGGGACTTGTAGTCTTCTGGTTCAACTGTCAAACTTACTTGGTGAAATGGCTGGGCTGTAACGTCGGAGTCTGGTTGCACGATCTCGTCTACATTCTACATCATCGATTTCCAAGCTTAAAGGAAACAGACCACGGCTCCTTTATAACTTGCCGCCCGTTAGTCCTAACCCCTAGTTCTCCTAACCCAGTCCTCGAATAAATTAATCATGTAAAACTTATGTTTTACCGTTATGCTTACTCCAAAACTCAGCGTCTACTGATTCCATAATGACCTGATTCCATAATGATCTCCAAAGGTCCCAGGTGTTCGTAATTGTTGCGGCCCCATTTGTTTGATTACAAAACTTCTTCCGGAAGATACAACCTCTTTTTTTATTGCTACATCAATATCTATTAAAAAAACTTTCCCTTCAAGATTATTATATTTTTTTTATATAATAATATATATCTTATAAATTATTTATAAAATATATCCCCTTTCTATTATATTATCTAATTTAAAATATATTTTTCCTTGAAACATTACCCTTTATTCTCATTTTATTTTTTTATAAAAATGTTTTATCGCTTTTATACGCATTATATATATTTATGGATAAAGTAGGTCGCTTCTTATTGGATATTAAATTTCATTTCAGTAGAATTGTATCCTTGGTCATTATAATAATTTATTATGATAATAAATATACTAGGCATCGCGTTGCTCTATCATTGAAGCGAGAGTAATGCAATAAATATTAGATATTAAGAACATAGTTAGTCATGATGTTGATAGTTAAAGAGGATGATTGTAGTAGAGAGCCGAGTAGTGAAGGAGAAGAGTGCCTTTCTACATATTCCTTAATTTACATCTTCCGGTCATATTCATTTCAACTATAATAAAATGTATTACTTCACTACACGAAAACTTCTATTTGTATCAAGTTGAAATTTTACATGCCTGTTTCAATTGTACTTTAAAGACAAGACGATGTATATGAAGTTTTATTCAAATCATTAATTTAGAACGTTAGATATCGGTAAAAACGGTGTCTTCTTTATTTAAAACGTTTAAGCCCACTATCATAGTTTCAACGATCTTTATCACTTTATAAGCGTCACTGTTGGTTTTACTAAAAAATAGTATTAAAAAAAAAAGGCATGGAATAGGTGATGATCTTTTCCTGTCCTGAAATTCCAATTTTACATTTGATGCTCACGTTTACGCGAGCGTTGCACGCGAACTCTTAGATTGATAACGCTGCTCAATGAACTTTAGCCTGAGGATTAGTAAAAGGGACAATTATATTAAATTTCAAATAAATCGGTCTTTTACTCAAGTTATCGTCGAACCCGTAGACTGACAGAAAGGATGCATAATTTGTTGAATATAAGAAGCTCGCGACCGTAAGCTTCAATTATTTCTTATTATAACATTCTTAATTTATAATATTGTGATTAGATACAAATGTAATTTTTATGTTTGCATTACAGCATAAGACTTTTATATTTGAATACTATTATATAAATAGTATTCAAAATATAAATGTTAAATTCTTATGTTGTAATGCAAACATAAAAATTACATTTAAATCTAATCACAATATTATAAAAATTCATATTTAAAAAATGTATTTGTAATCATAAAAAGCTATTAAAATCCAGCAAAAGAAATAAAACAATTCGAAACTACTAAATAATTAGTTGTTTTGACCGAGATTTTGTGGTATGACTTCATAATTATGAATAGAAAGGTTGCTAAAATTGTATATTAAAACTCACAAACGTGTTTCGACTTATAATATCATCCTCAGTGTGCGTGTTGACTTAGTAAGACTCTTACTCTTACTAAGTTAACGCTTACTTCTTAATTTATAGTTTGAACTCTTACTAATAGTCCAGGAGATAGTGTGCAAAAACGTGTGTGACTAACATCAAGCGAGAAGTTTTTGTATAAGTTAAACTTTTGGTGCTTTTTAAGAATATGTGGTCGGCTAAGTTCGTCTGCGGGACATAGCTTGGCAATAAGCATTTGAAAAAAATACACCGATGGAAAGCGGCCATGTTCCGTCAATTATGGTGGACAATGTGATTTTCATGATCCTTAGTACAAATTAGTAAGTAGACCAAAAAATAAAGTTGATTTTAGTTTGGCACTTAATAGGTGATCACTTCCATCTAAAAGTGATCACTTCCGTAACTTACCACTTGGATTATTCCACTATTAACTTCCACTTGAATAACTAACCTAATAAGTGTCAAACTAACATCAACTTAATTTTCGATCTGCTAACTAATTTTGTACTCAGGATCATGAAAAATTCAATGTCCACCATAATTTCCGGGACATGGCAGCTCTCCACCGGTTTTTATTTATTTTTTTCAAATGCCTGTTGCCAAGCTATGTCCTGTAGACGAACTTAGCCGACCACATATTCTCAAAAGGTACCGCAAAAGATTAACTTATACACAAAAATCTGGCTTGATGTTAGTCAGACACTTTTTACCACGCTATCTCGTGAAATATAAGTTAACACGAACACTCAAGATGATATTATATGACGAAACACGTTTCTGAGTCTAAATATAAAATTGTTACTTATTCAACCTCTCTAGTCATAATTATAAAATTGCTGAACTAAAAAGTATATAGTTTTACGAGATCTTGACGAAGCTCGAAACAATTTAATTCTCTTTATTTAATATTCGTTACTTTCGTCTCTTCTTTCTCCTATTTCAGCTCTTTCTCCTTCAATTTTTCCCTCGAAAAAGAATAAAATGGGTGAGGGGGGGGGGGGGGGGGGGGGGGAGGTAACAATAGAAGTCATTCATTTCATTGACAGCCATTGTGTTCTCCCAGAGGCTCAGAGTCGGGTTGAGTCAGTTTTTTTTTTTTTTTAAATGTAATAGACATTTTATAGAGGTTCCTAGTCATTTGGCATTATGGTCTCTCCATTTTTATGATTTTTTCATTAATTCCCCCTTCCACCCGTTAGGAAAATCCACGAATTTTACCCGCTGCTATTCGAGATGAAAAGAAAAAAAGGTAGCAAAATGTATGAGGTTTTAAACGGGGATTTTCTATTGAGTCTATAGTTAAAAGAGGTCAATTCAATTTAAGATTGATGTTGTTTTCTATAGTGAAAATCCATAGAACATTTGTGGAACATTTATAATTTTTACTTTCTATCTAGTTTCTATGTATTGCTATAGAATATATATGTAAAGTATATCAAGAGAAAGTATTGTAATGGTGGTGTAATATTGATGTCTGCGTGGAAGGGAGATTCTGAAATTCGATTCCTAAAATGGGAAATACAGACATAATATAAATAGTCTGCCAATTAGTAAAGCACATAGCTTACCTGCATCCTATTTCGTATACTTTAATGATTTCATGATTTTAAAATCTACTATCGTCAAATTTATTTAATTGTCCCCCTCCTTCGGGTTTTCAATCTTATCAAAATTGTTCTTCATTAATTAAAGTATCAATTTAGAAAAAATTAAAAAGCATAGATGGTTCAAATTAATCTGAGGTTATCTGCGAGCTACTTTCGATAAATTATCCAATTGTCATAAAAATAAGATAAGTACACTTGAAGGTAAAGGTGTATATAAATGTATGTTTCTGCGCATGTGGAAGAAAAAATAATGGGTGAAGAAGGTTGAAACTAATTTAGGACCAAAAAAATGGGCTAATTATAAGCTAACTTCTAAATTTCATTAAAATAAGACGAGGAGTTTTTAGGAAATCTTGGTTCGCAGAAATTGAGCGACAGACAAGCACGGAACCAAAAATGTTCGGTACTTTTATAGAAAAGGGCCCCCCTTTTTGTTTTTTATACAAAAGAGTTTATATCCCTTAGTCTAACTACTTATTAAGACAAAGGGATATTCAGTCCAATAGGCATTGGGACAAAGGAATATCACACAATTATATTAAAAAAGTGTGTATTAAGTTGTAAGATAGTATATTAGATTTAAAACAAAAAGGGGGGCCCTTTTCTATAAAAGCGCCAAATGTTCCTTGAGTCTGTAAAGTATTTCTGTCTTGGAATATTTGAAATCGGAGACATAAAATATTTTCGTTCTTCAGAACGAACACGCAGCTTCCATTACCTTCGTTAAGCTCGGAAGCAAAATGAGAATTTGATTTTTAAAAGAGAATTTGAGCCTTTTATAACTAGGAAGTTAATACTTAAGATTAGGCTTCTTTTAATATATTTCAATTCAAGAAAATAGTAAGACTTGCAGAAAATAGTAGAATATAGTATAAAATTGCAGAAAATAGTAAGGCTTGCAATATGAAGTGGCATTGAGGGCGATGAGAGAGGAATATAGTACACAAATGTTTCTCAAACAGTACTAATTAGGCATCAATTGATAATTAGGAAGTCATTCCATTATATTTTATCCGCAACTGGATATTCTCGCTTAGCGAAGAATATAAATGTTTTTTGACGGTAGTTTATAAACTCACTGGTAAAAAAACAACTTTATAATAACACACTCCTTACCGAAGCACAAGAATCTAGCTAGCTATTCATTAAAAACCATATTTTTTTATGTGGTTTAAAATTATATTCCTGTGAAAAAAAAAAAAAAAAAAAAAAAAAAAAAAAAATCCATAACTGCCCTTTATGTCTTTGTTTTGAAATCGTCATTAAACTTTTAAATGAATTAAAAATTTAAAACATTCCCGTTAACATAAAAAATTAAAGTCGTCAAGCCCAAAATTACCAATTTACAATGTTGACCTTGTTTAATACACACACACACACACACACACACACACACACACACACACACACACATATATATATATATATATATATATATATATATATATATATATATATATATATATATATATATATATATATAATCCAATAGGCCTTATTAAATACCGTTTTGACTATTCACATTTCCCTCCTTCCTTCTAAACTGGCTTCAATCATATATAATTTAGGGTTAAACCGTTATCGCACTGGGCGTAAGTTTCAGACCGTACCTAGTCAATTATTGTTTTGCCTAAACTACTACTGTTCTTAATGGATACAAAACATGTAACACTAAACACTCGTCAATTATTACGTGTTTTCGTGCAACACTTTTGCAGAAGAAGGAAAGTAAATAATAATCGTACTGAATTACAGGAACGTTTTCACAATATTTTTCATTTATTTATAGCTCGAGGGGTTTAATATAATATATATAAAAAAGTTACACCCACTTTTTTTTAAGCAACTCTTACGCCCTTCATGTTTGTGAAGTCTTGACATTTTAATACACTGTATTATTTTTTTCGGAGGGGACACAATGAATTGGGAACCAAGCACTTATAAAAACGCCGCAATATGTTATTTATTTTGTCAATAATTTGTCAATTTTCTCAATATATATATATATATATATATATATATATATATATATATATATATATATATATATATATATATATATATATATAAGCCACTGGAAAATTACAGTTTTCCAAATTAAATACCCATTATTTTTTCTGAGAATGAAAAGGTCGAATTCTGTTTAATTGTATATAAAAATATCTCCCTTTTTCTGACTATTAAATATAAATAGTAGACGGTGTCGTAAATTTCAAAATGACGGCTGTTTACAACATTTAATTTTGTAATTTATCAAGTCACTTACTTTTAATATAATTTTATAGCTGTTAAAATAAGTCATTTTTGACTTTTGTAAGTAAATAGTTAATGCAATTGACTTGTTATTTTCGCACCAATGTTAAAAAGCATGGTGTTAATTTTACATGCTTCGTAAATAAGTAAGAGAGTTCAATTCTTAGTTTCGTGTTGTAATAACTCAGTCAAACAAAAGTAATGTATGTATAATTGTTCGTTCATTTCCAGAATTACGTTTATTTAGTAATTATGTGGTTTTAGTATCGTGTAAAATATGTTTATCTACAATTGATACAAAATATAAACATTTTATCTTTGTTTAGATAAGTAAAAAGTGATTCTTTTCGTAGTTTTGTGTTCATTGCGCATGCGCGGATCATAATTCTTCACTTTAACGCAAGATTAGCGTGTTGGTTCACATTTAACAAAACTAATTTGCTGTTTATTTATATCGAGTTTTTAGTGAAAAACAATGAGTGATTCAAGTGATTAGGACGAAATGAGGAGAATAATACTCCTCCCGAAATAATTAATTCCGCACAAAATACAACTAATGAATTAATGTCATCTTTATCAAAAGAGAAATACGAACTTACATAAAGGAAGTTTATAAAATAATTTTTTTTCTGATTTTACTATTAAAATCCAACAATCGTAGATAAAGTTAAAGTACGGTACACAACTCGTGCAAAAACTGCATTTTGTTTTGCTCGTGTGGTTGTACTACCCTTGCTATCGCTCGAGTGCAAACTCCACACTCGCATGCAGATGCTACATTCCGCACTAGACGCGTAATGTACTATTATAATAGATTTCAATGAACATAGTAGCATTTGAGGTGTACAAACAATAAACTTGTGTATTAATAAACAAAGGTTTGTCAATCCACATATTAATACTATCGTCAATATTTAATATTTAGCCTATACTTTCAACAGTCTGCGCTCTTTAACTTTTTCATAAATGAATACTCTAATAATTGATACTTAATTTATATAAAAAATCAAAACAATTTTGACATTAAATAGGTTCCTATCATGTACTTATTTGTAATAATAACATTAAAATTATTGTTATATTGCTTTATTGTTATATTGTTTATTGTGTAAAAAACTATGAATAGTTTTAGCGATCTTTAACACTTCATAGCGGTGTCGCTGTTGGTTCTACTAAAAAATTGTATTTGTAAAAAATGATTGTCTCATTGAATAAATGAAGTTTGGTTTTTTCCCGACATAAAACTCCAATTTTAAATTTGAAGTTCACGTTTACGTGAGCATTGCTCGTGAACGTTTGGGCGGATAACGTTGTCCAACGAACTCGTCCTGGCTATTGGTAAAATGAACATGTCTACCAAATTTCATTAAAATCGGTCGACATTTACTCAAGTTAATTTCACACGTTTCAAGGATTCGTGGACACAGACCGACAGACCGACAGACAGACAGACACGAGACCAAAAATGTTCCCTGATGTCTGAAACGGATTTCTGTCTTGGATTTTTTTTTTAAATCGGAGACATAAAAGTTTTTCGTTCTCAAAAGTGAACACAATGCTTCCGATACTTTCGGTATGCTCGGAAGCAAAAATCGAGGGAAACAATTAAATAAATTAGACAATAATGGTTTGTAAAAGGATAAATATGCTAAGATGCGAGGAAGCTATGTGCCACACTAATTGGCTGTCCATTTACTATTCTATAGAAAATTGCATGCGCCCAGTACACTAAAACTACTTTACCAACCGATTATTTCTAAGGTCGTAAAACACTTGGTGTTCTATAAGCAACCTCTGATGAAGCTAACTATGATTGAAGTGTATCATGCCTTTATCAATACCTTAACTAGGTAGTTTATTTTAATACTAAACCTGATTTGGTAAGCTCAATTACAGTTATATTTACTTATATTTATAATCTACATGATACAATACTTGTATAAAAAGAAATGAAACCTAAACCACTTTTAGTAAATATAGATATTATAGCCAATAAAACATAATGTACTTTTCTGAGTAGAATTTGTAATAATATCTTTGATATATATATATATATATATATATTTATATATATATATATATATATATATATATATATATATATATATATATCAAAGTTATATATATATATATATATATATATATATATATATATATATATATATATATATATATATATATATATCGTTTATTTTTAAAGTGAATTAAGTATAAGCTTTATCCAGTACATGAATAAATTCATGTAGATAAAGTACAAAGAATAGATATTTTATACATTTTGTTGTGATAAATGTATTTTTTCTATTTTATTAAGAAGTTTAAAGAACATAATATGTATATTTGTAATATTATAAAAATCCTTTTTTTTTATCTTTATTGTTTTATTAATATTTACTATGTTTTATTTAATGCTTAATTCTCGTGCACTTGTCTCATTTGGATGGACTATGTTCATGGTTATTGCAGTTGTTCTGGAATTCCTTTGCAGTCATGCATTAAATAGTTGTATTTATAGTAGTATTGTATATAAAGGGTGTCCCATTTCAAATATATCAAACGGCTATAACTTTAAAACTAGAAAAAATTCAGAAAAATATTTTTGGTAAAACTTGTAGTACTTTAAGCGTAGTTTAATGCAACAAAAAGAAGAAAACTGATTCCACCCTTCAAAGGGTCAATATGGTCCTTTGAAGAACGTGGTTTCCCCTTGACCCTCAATTTTTTTTTAGTTTTCTGAAAAGTAATACAAAATAACTTGTAAAAACTGCATACTAAAGTACTTATACGCTTATAAGCATACTAAAAAAATGCTCAATGAAGCTCGTATGCACTTAAGGGACCCTGTTTTGATATCTAATACATTCTGATGATTAAATACTTGTGTAAAACACGAGCCAAGTCCCCCTCCCCCCTGTTCAAGTAAGTTCTACTAGGTCTAATACATTCAGTACGAGTAAGAGGTGTTGTTTCTTATGTCCTTCTTCTTTGTAAGTAATTTTAGTTTCTTACACTCTTGTTGTTTTTGAGCACATAATATGTACAAATTAGACAAGAAGAGATAGGAAAGACGAAGAAAGGTCATAATAGGAAATAAATCGTAACAGGAAATAATTATCATTGTTTAGAAGAAGGGGTTTGAACGAAAAGACAAAGTAGCAATGTATGTAACGCCTAGGAGTGTTCTAATTGAACTAATTAATTACTTGGTGTACGAGAGCGGACGAGCGGGAAGTTTATGAAACAATTTTCCTGCTTAATACCCAATTAAGATCAATTACTCTTATTCCAATATAAAATACTATTGATGAGAGTAAAATAATACATTAGTTTAAAAAATCTCTCCTAGAAAGCGCTAGTAGCACAATTTTTTTTTTTTTTTTATTAATATTGCATAGCCGAGAGGGTCAAACAACCAGGTTTATTGGGTTTTATCCTTTTTCTTTATTTGTTTATTAAACTCAACCTACATACAACATTTAAATTTTCCTAGGATTGCTATAAAAGTGACAGAGCAACCCAAAATACGTTTCAAAAAGAAGGGATTTCTTATGAACTAACAGAGGTGTGAAATTCAGTGTGTAGGCTTCCGCGGGTAGACACGGAATATACAGCTTAGTTTTCCGGTGAAATCCGCGTCACGAAGGTTTTGAAGTTTGACGTTTCGCTTCCACTACTGGAAGCAGCTTCAGGTGTGTGGTGCATCGTGATGTTGACTCGAAGCAAACAACTGAAGATGCTTCCAGTAGTGGAAGTGAAACGTCGGATTTCAAACTCTTTATGAAGCGGATTCCACCGGAAAACCTAGCTGTTTATTAAGAGGTGTGAAATGATTATTTCTGGTTCAGTTTGTAATGAACTCTGACTAATTAATTTTACATATCTACGTATATTTAATACAATTATAGAGGAGTGTCCAAAATTCCTTGAGTTGATGCCACTAAAGGATGGTACGGTTGTGCTCTACTTGGCTGGGGCACTGCCGTGCCCCTAGATAATAGATCTGGTGATAAAGTATCTAATAGGATTGATGGTTAGGTGTTAAAGCTAATGGACATCAGGTATTAATAGCGGAGACATGTTACTTGACCTAGATTTTAGAAGGATTATAAATTATATGCAATACTCTTAATTGTATCTCATAATTTTCCGCTGGATCTGGTAGTCGATTTGAGAATATCCTTTGTATTCTATTAAAATTTAGTTTAGTTATGCCTTTTGTAATCTATTAAGAATTTTTTTTATCTTTTAATTAGACGCCGCGGCGGTCAGACCCTATTACTCTCTGCCACAGAATGTTCCGTTTAATTAATTTCTACTCTGATCTTTTATCAGTGATACCACGTGAGTTAACTGTACCCGACACCTATCCCTAACTCTTTCGTCCTCAGTCTATCCCTATATACCACACTTCTAATCATCTGCTTGATAAATACCAACATATTTTTACTTATTTTTAATTTAACTAAGGTTGTTTGAATAAACTACATCAAACCTTTTATAGTTCAATAGAGACCAAACATATTATCAATGTACGTTATCAACCCCTCAATGTTATCAATCTCTCAACACTGTCACATTCCCCTAATTCAAATGATAAAGATTTTTGTAGTCTTGTCATTATTTAGAGATAATTTATTAATAATTACATGATTAACACTGATTTTGAGCATTACGTCTTCAACTTTGAGTAATACATCTGCAAGATTTATTGAATAATTCAATTATTGATTTATTGTATTTGTTTGATATAAGCTACGTTTAAATAGAATATTGAAAACAATCTTGAAATCTGAAGTAATACGGTATCATTCCATGTAAACGTATCGTATTTAATCTGGTTCATCACAAGGTTGATGTACCAAAAGTCTGTACTATATCGTATTGAAGTTACATGTTAACACCTTACTGTTTTGAGAAAATTAAAGGGCATGCGCAGTTTTATTTTTCCTCTTGGGTAACCTGACTCCTCAACCTTACAAACGTAACCTTCTTTCGCAAGTATCATAATTATCACGTGTTATAATCAGCTGTTTTTCTAATGATCAGATCTGTATCCAAATATTTTGAAATACTCCCTCAATACGGTTGAGATCGTTTTCAATACACCATATAAACATAGCTATTGTTTCTCGTGTTCATCTTTGTTTCTCAAGGGTATTGTAATTTTTTATTGTTTATGACAGTATTTCTCAACCGTATTGTCATTATTTAACGTGTTAATCAGTGTTTCTCAACCGTATTGTTATCATTTAACGTGTTAGTCAGTGTTTCTTAACTTTATTTGCCGTGTTAGTCAGTGTTACAAAACTGTGTCATAACAGACCAATAGGCTTAAGTCAAAAGTAAGTCGAGACCAGTAGATTAATGATTTTTAATTGTACTACATATTATTGATAATAAAAATAAAAGAACATTGTCTTTACTGAGATGACTCGTGTGTACTTGCGACTATCCATTCCTAAGGGGAATTCCACTACGAACTAAAAATCAAAAAGGTATTAGGTTCGACATTTTTTCTGCTTTTAGCTGTCGAAAAAGAGAATTGTAAATGACGCTGTTTTTACTACCGTATATATTTGCAGAGAAACTTGCGTGTTGGTATCTCCATTTTCCCTTGCTAGTTATAAGGTCACGAGAACAAATAAAAAGTTATTTCACCGAGTGTATACTGGTTTCAAATTCCATAGTTTGTTGCTGCAGTGGAAAGTAAAGTCGGTTGTTTCTATTAGAGTTTGCAACCACAATTGAATGTATCTCTACGCTCAATAAAGCAATAAGTCATCTATTTTATATTCCTCCGAATTCCCATTTTGATCGATTTAAAACTTTCTTTTTTTCTGATTCTTTGTTTCCAATGGTAATAAATGAAAATGAGTTCATTTTAAAATAGAAATATTCATTATTTGTAGTGAATAAAAATCGAGTTTGCTTAACTCAAATAAATGGTGTAAAGAAAATACTTAAACTCAAGCTAGGCTTGGGTTCTTGAAAGCTGACCCCTAAACAAATTTAATGTCCTTGAGACCAACAGGACCATTCGTTTAACACCTGGGAATGGTGAAAGTAAGGCTGCGGCCACACCGAAGCTACCTCGCTTGGAGCCTAGAGGCTTGGTGAGTCGCCAGGCCACTAGGCTCCTGGATTGATAGCGGCCACACCGGAGCTACCTTGCTTAGAGCCTAGTGGCTTGGTGAGTCGCCAGGCGACTAGGCTCCTGGATTGATAGCGGCCACACCGGAGCTACCTTGTTTGGAGCCTAGAGGCTTGGTGAGTCGCCAGGCCACTGGGCTCCTGGATTGATAGCGGCCACACCGGAGCTACCTCGCTTGGAGCCTAGTGGCTTGGTGAGTCGCCAGGCGTGTAATCCATGTGAACCAACCTTCTTGAACATATGAGAGCGGCCACACCACGCGCTTGGCTACTAGGCGAGTTACCTAGTGAGTCGCTAGACTAACAGTCCATTCTGTTCAACATGGCGAGTCACCAAGCCACTAGGCTCCAAGCGAGGTAGCTCTGGTGTGGCCGTAGCCTTATATATAGTGTTCATTTGATGACCAGGCCTGATTCCTTATGTCGGGACCACGCTTCTTCGAGCAGAAAACTCGGTCGTCTACACGTCGATAAAAATCCTTACCAACTTAGGGTAGAAAGGAGAGACGCACCACATCACATCACCTTTCGAACCGAAAGTGTTATTCTAATGGAGATTGGAGAATCGAGTCCTATGAAGAAGACCCCTCCTGTTTTTCTGTCTCCGTTAGTTTTTACTACTTTTGCAGCACATGCACTATGGAAATGTCAGCAAAAAGGTGATGGCTATTTGCTCGATTAAATCTGACTGGGCTGTAAAAATAGTAAATGAGGTTGGGAGACCGTAGCAAGGTAAACCCAGAACAGGACCTGCCCAGTAGCAGGGAATGGATCGTCTAATCGGCTCTTATCTGCCGTCCGGTGCTTCATAGTATACACCAATTTGAGATGGGCAAAGTCAGTCATTTTAGGAAATGGTCGCGACCGGCCCAGTCACTAATAGGATAGGTTTTTTTTCTAACCCGTCCACCGTTCGTTCTTTTGGGGCCCTGCAACCCATTGGGGAAGCAGTTCGTTGGACTCATATCTAGCACACCAATGTGAAAGCAAACAAATGTTTTATTGATCTCAATTTGGTTGACTACCCTTTATTGAGGTTCAACATTATTGTGATAGTGTTTTATTCTATTCTCTAATACTTGTAAAGCTGTAAATTACTTTGTAACCTATTATTCTTTTTGGCAACAATACAGATGACGTCATAAAGTCATAACTATCCCATAACTTTTACTCTTCTCTTGCTGGTCCGTCCAAAAAGTATCAAATTAAGGCCAAGCTATTTCCCATTTATAACGATACTTTGTCACTGAATATAATATTATTATTTTTTGCCAAAAACAAAGTGGCGTCTATGCTCAGCCTATTCTTATTCTGTATTTTCTGGACCCGCCACTGTTTTTCGCCCTTAGCCTCCTTATATTATAACTCTGGCAACCCCTTTAATAGTAGCTGCTTACTGCCTCCACTCTATATCCTACCTAATATTTCACTTTTCTTTGACGCAAACTTGACACTGCTTCATCTATTAGCCTTCTCCTCCATCCCATCCTTCCTTCGATTTGGTCATTTATTTAGAAAAAATTACTGACCATTTTATATATATATATATATATATATATATATATATATATATATATATATATATATATATATATATATATATATATATATATATATACATATATATATAGGTATTATTTCATTCTTTTAATTGTTCGGACATTTTTTTTTTTTTTTTTCACGGTAAATGAGAAGCGAATTCCGTATTTATTATTTATTAAAAACACTGCATTAGTTCCATTTCTTTTGCTCTTTTTAGCAGTTCTTTAAGAGAAAAAAATTTACTTCTTTGTATTTTAGGAAAAAGAAACTGAACAATAGCTTTTTTAAAAAGGGAGAGAAAGAGCACTCTATTGGATCGTATTTATTTGTTAATTATAAATTAGCTGCCGTATTTTTTTTTTTTTTTTTTCTTTCTTTTTTTGTTAAATTTTTTTTTAAATTAAAAAAGAATCTTCAACATTTTTGTTTCTCTTACTTTTGTTTATCTCAAAGCTTAAACGCTATAACACGTTTATGTAACACTTTACCCCTAAATAGTTAAGTTCATTTAAAAAAATCCAAACGAGGAAAAAACCAAACATAAAATCATATTTAAAATGAAAATTGAATGTATAAACCAGGGCAATAGTAACAATGTGACATCCCCGTATCTTAAAATATGGTGGTTTTGAGATATTATAGTAAATAAGTTAAGACAAATTCTCTATTAACCTTGATTTTCCTTGCATTTTTAAGAAATTCCTACATTTTTTACTTTCTTACAAGCCTAGTATTTATAGCAAAAAAAGTATTGGTATGGCGCGAAAACTTTAAACTTCCAATTTTAAATTTGAAGTTCACGTTTACGCGAGTGTTGCGCGAGTGTTGCTCAAGTTATCGTCACACGTTTCAGGATTCGCGGACACACAGACCGACTGACAGACAGACAAGGAGACAGACAGACAAACAGATACGGAACCAAAAATGTTCGCTGATGTCTGAAACGGGTTTCTGTCTTGGAATTTTTAAAATCGGAGACAAAACTTTTTTGTTCTCAAAAGTGAACACAATGCTTTGGTAAACTCGGAAGCGAAATTATTACTCACTTTTTCCTTCATCAAACTACCTATTTAAGGCTAAGGCCACACCGGAGCTACCTCGCTTGGAGCCTAGCGGCTTGGTGAGTCGCCATGCTGAACAGAATGGACTGTTCGTCTAGCGACTCGCTAACTCGCTAGGTAACTCGCCTAATAACCGCAAGCGCGTGGTGTGGCCGCTCTCATATGTTCAAGAAGGTTGGTTCACATGGATTACACGCCTGGCGACTCACCAAGCCACTAGGCTCCAAGCGAGGTAGCTCCGGTGTGGCCGTAGCCTAAGAGTGCAAATTGTTCAAACTGTAAGCGAAAATCTGAAAAGATAGCTATTTTTCTAGCAGTTTTTCGCATTTGTCTTAGAACGCATCCTTTTTACGAGGTGGCAAAGTTTTAAATTCGGATCCAGCACCCCTGAAAAACATAGAAAACGAAAATGAAAATGACTACTGAATTTTTTCTTGGATAAGTATCATTATAGTCACCGACGATGTTTTCTGAAATTTTAGGTATCATGTAGTCTCCGTCGATGATTTCAGTACCATGCAAGTAGCCTTAGATTATTATTGGCCTTGATGTTTTAAAATGTGTAACAATATCATTCAAAGTCTAAACTTATAAAAGGTAATAGTACATTACGCGTCGAGTGCGGAAAGTAGAATTTTGCATGCGAGTGTGGAGTTTGCACCCGAGCGTCAACGAGGGTGGTAGAACCACACGAGCAATGCAAAATGCCGTTTTCGCACGAGTTGCGTACCGTACTTTATCTACGATGGTTAGATTTAAATAATAAATACAGAAAAAAATAAACTTCCTGTATACAAGTTCGTATTTCTCTTTTGATAAAGATAACATTAATTCATTAGTTGTATTTTGTGCAGAATTATTTCGGGAGGCGTATTATTCTCCTCATATTCGTCATAATCATTTAAATCACTCATTGATTTTCACAAAAAACTCGATAAAAAAGTTACTTTTATTAAACAAACAGCAAATTAGTCTTGTTAAATGTAAATAAACTCGCTAATCGTGCGTAAAGCAGAAGAATTCCTCTTCTTTACCGCGTTAGTTTGGTAAAGAAGAGGAAATCTTCATAACTATGAGACGCGCATGCGCAATGAATACAAGTACGTAAACAATCACTTTCTACTCATCTAAACAGAGATATAATGTTTATATTTCGTATCAATCGTAGTTATATATATTTATACTACGATTTATTAGGTAATACATTCTTTTCTTTCATACTCAAGATGTGAATAATTGTAAATCATCATTGGAAAAATTTTCCGCATAAATATCGTTGAGACTATCGAGAAAATAATCTACTCGCTACAACATTAAGCCCTTCTTAGACCCTTTATTTATTTTAGTTATTAATGCTAAGAAGTAAACCCTTATTAAATTTTCTAAAAGTTGTCCTCAGATTTGTTTATAATGTATTAATAAATAATTTATTTTTAAGACTCTTCGTTTAGAGACTTAAAGACTGTTAAATTCTTGAGTGTCTCTGACAACAAATCTCTTAATCCTATTTATATCAGCTGTGGTTTGCAATTCCTTATTTAAGATTATTATTTGCTTGTTATATTTGTTTTAGGTTTATCTATATTTATAATTTTTGACCTTTTAATTTTTAACCTTTAACTTTATAAGTTCAGTTTTGTTCACATTTGTGTCAAATTATACATATTCCAATTTTTTTTATTTCTCTCAAATACGTTGCCTATATAAAAAGAAAGTATTGTGATGGCGCTAAAATTCAATTTAAAAAAATACAAAAAAAAACATTACAACCTATCAAAAAAGTAGTTTAAAAAAAATTTTTCCTTTGCAGACTGCAATGATCCTTAATTACTTGACCGATTTCAATAATATTAGGTAGA
Organism: Gerris lacustris; assembly: GCA_951217055.1. Classification (NCBI taxonomy): domain Eukaryota; kingdom Metazoa; phylum Arthropoda; class Insecta; order Hemiptera; family Gerridae; genus Gerris; species Gerris lacustris. Next base: position 53,963,514 of record OX578284.1, on the reverse strand, counting down.
CATGGTAAAAAAAATCATACACCAAGGCCAAATCGATAGCTGCCTAACAAATTAATAATAATAATAATATAATAATAATTATATTTATTCAACAAATAATAATAATAATAATATAATAATAATATATTTATTCAAAAAAGGGGGCCGGTGTATCCGAGGGGTTAGCGCACTTGACTCTGAAACCAAGGTCTAAACCCCGGTTCGAATCCCAGCGGGGTGAGACATGTTTCACACTGATGATCTCATCGATTAGATGAGTAAAGTGGCCGGATAACCCCCGTCCTGTAATGACCTAATAAAGCTGTTGAACGGGACTAAAACTACAAGGAAAAAAAAAAATTTATTCCAAAAAGTGTTTAACAGCTAAAATACAAAGAAGGAAGCCTTATAAATAGTATTTGCAGATATAAAAGCGTTTGCACAGAAAATAACATAATATTTACAAGAATTTTACAAATTATAAATTAAAAGTGAATAAATAACATGAATAAAAATAAAGAAACGTTTATTGGCTATAATTGGTGGATGCATTATAGTTTAAAATAACATAATATTTACAAAAAATAACATAAATTATGAATAAGTAACATAAATAACAATGAAAAAAAAAAAAAAAACTTTAAGGATATGATAATTGGTAGAAGCATTATAGTTTAGGGAAGTTATATTCGAGAAACCATCTTTTTAAGTATTTTTTATTGAATGTGTTCTTTTTAGTTTGTAATAGATCAGCTTGTACGTGGGCGTTTACCAAGATATTGTATAATTTGGTAGAAACATAACTACTACCACATTTAAACAACTGAATTATTACTTTAGGTAATTTTAGTAAACCTTTAGAATTTGATCTAGTAATTCCTAGAGTAGAGGTCTCAGATAGTTTATCATAATACAGCTCTAGTAATCTAAGGCTGTATAGATAGTATTCCTTATAAACGTTTACAAAACTTTTAATTTTTTTAAACAATTCTATTTAGGTTGTAGTCCATTAGATAATAGATGCGAATTTAACTATATAAGGCTATAGCCATATATGGTATCGATAATAATAAATAAAGTATCTCCCCTTAAAATTGAAACCGAAATATTGACACACTTTATAAATAATTTTAACAATAAATTTATTAAGTCTGGGAGCGTAAAGTACTGGACCGATTTAAGATAAAATTTGGTATAAACATGTTCAAAAAAATCATACCCCAAGGCGGTATCAAGAAATTAATTTTAGTTTCCTCAAAAAACCACCACCGATACCCTCCAAAAATGTGGAAAGAAAATACGTGTGGTGTCGCGGGATACCCGGTAGGAACGAAGTTCCTTACATTTTTCATTGAATATAAAATCACACTGCTAAGTACGTATACGTTGCTAACTACTCGTTCAAAATATATATTTTTGACTCAATTAGAAAATTATTATTAGTAAAATTATTACATAAAACTTATTACAAAAATCCGCTTATGAGCAATATTATTTTATTACATCAATTTATACTTATATATTTACAGTTTTAATGGTTAATAATTTAACACAGTCGACACTGTCAATTTCAGGCGATTCTCTTGGTGCAATTTCTATTTTAAATAATATACTAATACTTTTCTCAATGATAGAAACAATAATTGAAAAAAAGCGTTGTTTTGTGGATAAATAGCGAGCTTGACAGGAAGAAGGAGTAAGAGAGAGAGAGTATAGTGAGAGAGAGATGGAAAGATAGAAGAGTTGGGATTGGGCACGAAAGGAAACCAAACCTAGTATAGTAGAGAGGGAATCACTCTACATTCTTAATATTCCACCTAGACTAACTACAAACCCCACACTTAAACCATCAACTTTTAAAAATTGTAAAATGTATCACGTCACTATAAAAAAGCTGCTGCTTGTATCAGGTTGAAATTTTACATGCCGGTTTCAATTGTACTTTAGACGATGTGTATGAAGTTTTATTAAAATCGTTACGTTAGAACGTAAGATATCGGTAAAAACGTTGTTTTCTTTATTTAAAACGTTTAGGTCCGCTTTAATAAATTTAGCGATCTTTATCACTTCATAGCAGAGTCGGTGTTAGTTTTACTAAAAAAAAATATTTATAGAAGTTGTTTGTCTCATTAAATAGATAAAGTTAGAATTTTTTCCCGTCCTAAAATTCCAATTTTAAATTTGAAGCTTACGTTTACGCGAGCGTTGCGCGTGAACGCTTGGGCGGATAACGTTGTTCATCGAACCTGTCCTGGGCATTGGTAAAATGAACATGTGTATCAAATTTCCACTAAGTCGGTCAACTTTTACACAAGTTATCGTCATCCGTAGATTTCGTGACGCTTTTAGCGTGACGGTGATTTTGTGACGGTTATTTTGGTCGTTTTTTTCGGATTCACTCCCGGGCTCCAGAAAGTGCCATAAGGAACTTTGTTCCAAAAATTATATTTATCGAAAACGTTCGACGATTCTTATTTTTAAAAGAACTCAAAAATGTAGTCCATTTATATATTAATCAACCATATAAGGTGCTTCGCGGGAAAAACAAAGTATCTAGGAAAATAGCTTTAAAAGTGGACGTTGAGAAACTGGGTTCGATTCCCCGCCGGGGAGAAGTTAATTTTATGGGTAATTTTGATAAAGCAACTAATAAATTGAAAAACAATGGACTAATTATTTAGCTATGTACTCGTGTTAGAGAAAGTTTATCGCAAGAAATTTTTTTCATCTTGGATATATACTTTATAAACTTCTATAAAATTTAACAATCAAATTAAAAAAAAAGGTAATGCGGATAATGAATTACTTTTCTTTTTTTTTTGAGGACGATTGAATCTGATATAAATGTTTAAAGATATATCTACGAGACACTGTTAGAACCATGTAATTTGACAGCTGTAAACAAATGGACCAATAAAATAAAAAGAAGACGAGCGATAAGTCTTTACTCCTGCTTGAATAGTGATGGTAGGGAATCAAATTGGAACGGAAGCGATACGTAAACAGAAATAACAACAATACTCCTTTAAACAACTCAGACAAACGTGTTTCCCGCGTAAAAAGTAAAAGTAAGTTCTTCAAGTATTCAAGTAAATCAAATAAAACATCCGAGTTAACACTAAGTTCGCTGAAAATAGATAAATGCACTGACGAAATCGAATTTTTTCTTGTCAACTTCGTGTTTAAACCAAATTGATCTTCGTACAAGCTACACGTTGTCTTATCCTTACCATTTTTATTCACAGTTCCCTTTTTTTTATACCTTGAATTTATGGCTGTGTTTGAACTAACTTTCTTTTAAGTCTTAAAGTTCGGTTCTTACTAGTGAGTATTTCTGAAAGTAAATGTAGATTTCCGACAAACTCTATTCATATAGATTACCTCTGATAAATTCCTTTCTTTTTCTCCTTACCTCTCCCCTTCCCCTCTCCCCACCCCTTCCTTGCATTGGAAATCTTCTCTCTTACAAAAGAAAATCCCTTTGAGAATAAGCTTTACCTTGATATCCACCGACTTGATTTGAAGAAAGATATTTATCCTTGTCTACACAAGATTGGAGAAAAAGCTATTCTATTTCACCTATTTTAAAGATTGTATTTTGTCTTACAACATTCTCAGTTGAAATGATCCGGCTCCAATGGACCAAAAATTAATTTTGAAAGCTACACATATTCATCTAAGTATGTATGTTTAATGCTGTGTACAGTTCCTTATTTGTTTTATTTATTTATTTATTATTATTATTATTTCGTTTCTGATACTTGCGGAAGTTTTATCGCACTTTGCCCTATTTCTAATCTGTTTTGTTTTAAATATACTCAAAGCATTTCCAAGCTGCTCCATGCATAGTGCAGCAATGGAATCTATCAGTGCTTTAAAATATTATCTGAGAAAGCTAAATAAGCCGTACCAATAGTCATTATTATTTCACTTAAAATTAGCTATGCACTATGATGTGATATTTCCATATAATATAATAAATAATAATTATATAATAAATAATAATTATCTAATAAATAATAATAATATAATAAATAATAATAATATAATAAATAAAAAGAAACAGTCTCTCCAAGGAAGATAATACTTGTTTATTTATCAAAGCAGCTTTTGGCTTTCATAAAGCCATCATCAGTGCTGATTTCAGTATAATATATATTATTATTATTACTATTTTTTTTTTTTTTTTTTTTTTAACTTTTATTTGAACACTGCAACTACAATACATAATTGTTATAAGCAATAAATATCTAAGAATATGTGGCTTGAAGGAACATGATGTAAGAAACTATCCAGTGGTAGCACTTACTGACTGACAGATTTTATTGATATAAAGGAAGTGAAAATAATATAAACTAAATAAATAATATATATTTCAGTTATCTAAGAGGTCTCGCGGCCACTGCCTCTTCAGGCGTCTGGGAGGATTGTCAGGAATGGACCGGGAAAACAGACTGTGGACTAGTGGATTTGAATGGTCGGAAAGGGAATCGTGGAAGGATTTGTATCTGGATATGGCTAATTCTCGGACAAAGGGTACTTTGAGGTCTTTATGAAGGATAAAATTGTATACAAAGAAGTGAGCGTCAGCTATTTTTCTTAGGATTTTGGATAAAAGAGATTGGATGTGATAGGACTTGGAAGGCTTGGTGCAACCCCAGAGTTCTATGCCATATGACCATGTGGGCTTAATTATTGTGTTAAAAATAAGTAATTTGTTCTGCATGTTGAGTTTAGATGTGTTGTGTATGAGACTATGTAAGAGTTTATAGCGCGTACTGCATGTTTGACGTATATGTTTAGTGTGATGTGCCCATGTTAGACGACGATCTAAGTGTAGACCCAGGTAGCGGATGGAATTGGAATGAGGAATAAGGATTTGGTTTAGGGGATTTCAGTAGAACTAGAGATACTTTCTTTATAATGGTTCTTTAGTTCTACTAAAATCGGCTCTGATGATGGCTTTAAGGAATCTGAAAGCTGATTTGATGTATAAACAAGTATTATCTTCCGTGGAGGGACTGTTCTTTTTATTTAGTACGGCGACCTCCACCAAAGCTCTTATTTCTCAAGTATTTCCGCATATATAGTTTTATAACTGTCGTTAATAATATCTTATATGCAGTTAATTATTGATATTACAGTATTTATTATTGATTGGTTTCCTTTATGAATGTGTAAGGTTTTTACTTCTTCCCGTTTATTACTGCTTCTTAGGCTGTTGATTCATACAGCCTACGAACGTCGTCTCGGTTACAAGGTGCAATCTTATAAACTTTAAAGCAAGGTTGACCTTGTTATGGCTTAATATTAGCTGTGATTTTATGGTATATTGAAAGCGATCTCAATACGGTTACTGCTTTCAACTGATGTTTGATTACATGGCAGTACTTAGTAGGTATTTGAAAATATTTGGATACAGTTCTGACGTCATTAGAAAACACCTGATTTATAGACGTGATAATTATGATGCTTATGAAAGAAGGTTATGTTTGTACGGTCAATGTGTCAAGTTACAGGTTACTCGGAGAGAATATAAAACTGCGCATGCTCTATACGACCTCAATACAGTAAGGTGTTTATATGTAACGTCAATACGATACAGTATAGACTTTCGGTGTAGATATCAACCTTGAGATGACTAGAATAAATACGGTGCGTTTTCATTGAAAGATACCGTATTCAGATCGTTTTCAATACACTATGTAAGCGTAGCTACTGCTCATTTTAATTATGCGTAGCTCATGCTTAGTTAATCGAATCTTTCCAAGAAAGAAAGAAGTGGTTTAACTTTTCTCAATAATTAAATCAAAAGTGTAAGTTTATGATGACATTGTGCTAGTTTATTTAACCCTTTTAATAAAATTATAAATAAAAAGTTATACTTACCGTAATAATTGTTATATGACTTTGTAAACAAAGTTTTTTATTGGCCAATGATAGCGAAAGGGTTACACTCTCTGCTTTATGCCTTCTAATAATATTTATTTATCTAGGGTGTAATTTAATCTCAAACTTTTACAAACTATCGGATTTTACAGCTTGTTTGTTATTTTATTCAAAATATAAATTTAAAACCCCGAAATTTTAAAACTTTATGTAAATCCCATCATAAATTGATGTGGTATAACATTATTATTATTTATTTTTTAATTATTGTTGTTCATGTAAAACATGTAGAATATTGAACTCTATTGATCTAGTACTTTTAAAGCCCTTATATAGGATATTTGAAAGGGCTTTTGAATTTCTAAATATTTTAAAAACTTTAATACTTATGGCCTACAGTTTGAAAGTTTAACTATCCTACTAAACTGCTCTCGCGAACTCAACATTGGTCAAATATTTTATACTAAGCATCGCTAAACTAATATTAAAGTTGGATGTAAAAGTGTTTAGTAGATTTATCATACTGCCTAGAGTACAGGTGGTTTAGAAAAATAGTTCTACTAATTAGTGGGGAGCCAGCGTGGCGGAGGGGCTCTAGGCGCTAGCCCAGCTATCAATAAGTCGAGGCGAATTGAGGTCGTGGGTTCGATCCCGTGCCACGATACTCTGAATTGCAGACGGAGCAGGGCGAGGGACACTCCCTATGGGGAACTCTTCCCCCACTCTTTGATGTGGGTGCGATCCGTGTCATGATGATGTGATTTGTATCTATGGTTCGAGGACGGAGTAGGGCGAGGGACAAGGGACACCCCCTATGGGGCAGTTTTCCCCCAATCTTTGATGTGGTCCGATTGATGTGGGTCCGATCAGTGTCACGATGATGTGATTTGTATGTATGGTTCGAGGACAGAGCAGGGCGAGCGACACCCCCTATGGTGCACTCTTCCCCCACGCTTTGAGGCACACTTATACAGCTTACTAATGACCACACCATACTCGCTTCGGCGGTACAATGTAGAAATGTATGATGTGTGAAGTAGCTGGAACTCTCCACCACGGGGCGTAAAAAGGGCCTAAAAGATAGCCTAATTGCTATGTTTGAACAAGTGGTTCGTCCTACCTGTTCAAGTAGGAAGTACTAGATTACTACTACTACTCTACTAATCAGTGTGGCACATTGCTTCCTAGCGTCCATTACTGGATGAATGATCCTTATGACTATAAAATATAATATAATGGAAGTGCTACTTAAAAAATTAAGTTGTACTTATGCAGGAGAGAAACCAATGACCGCAGAAGGTTAAAATTAATATATGACTATATTTCGTGAGCTTTACCCTAATATAATTGAATTAGAAACATTATGAGAGTTGATTTGGTATATATGGAGCTAACTTTAAACATAAGTCACTCAATGAGAGGCCCTTTTCTGAATGAGTTACAAAACATCAGTATCATGTGTAGTCACTTAGAAGTTGAGTGGGTAACAAAGTAGGAGAGAACTCAAAAGAAAAGAAAAATGTTCCAGGCTCTCTCCCAAAAACGTTAGCCAAAAACTCCAACAACCAAGTATTAAGCTGTAAAAATAAGAGAGTAGTCTTGCTCATGACAGTAGGAGTGAAGTGAAGTTATGGGCTAAAGAAAGTGCAGACTTGGCCACAATGTAGGATATCAATACTTTGATTGGCTAACTTTTTTAGGGTGAGAGTATGGAACTTGCTAAGGATACAATACTCTTGTAATATACCTTAATAATACAATAATTATGCATATCATTCTTGATATATTCTTGTATTTTCAATAGAAGAATGATGCATATTATTCTTGTAATATTATCTTGATGATATAAGAATAATGCATATCATTCTTGTAATATACCTTGATAATATTAGAAATATGCATATCATTCTTAAACCTGAAACGTTGATTTTTACTTTTGACTGATACAAGCTTTCATGAATTTCAATACTTCCCGTGTATCATCTATATCGGACGTACAGTTTTTATCATCTATACTGGATGTGCAGTTTTTATCATCTATACAGGATGTGTAGTTTTTATCATCTATACTGGATGTGCAGTTTTTATCATCTATACCGGATGTACTGTTTTTATAATCTATATCGGACGCACTGATTTATTATCTATATCGGACCTGCTGTCATTATCATGTATAACGATGGTCCAGTTTTTAATAGCTATTTACGTACCTAGAGCAGTAAGGGCGTTATTACAGGCCGAGGGCGAAGTTTTAAAGCACGAGTGCGTTTAAAGCCCGAGACCTGTCATGTCGCTTATTGCTCGTGGTGCGTACACTATTTTATCGTACACCACATGTAAACTAATTACTAAACATACAAACTATTTTGCCGTAATCTTCAAAACAATAAATGCATATTAAGGTTACATCAAGGTTACATCAGTACCAAAACAAACCGCAGTTATAATAATATTGATTGTAACTAATTGAACAGCAGACGCTGATAACTATTAGCGCTTCCTGCACGCCACGGCCGGGCCAGGAAGCGGCCGCTTCTCGAACGACTAGCGGCCCTGTAAAGATAAAGCATGCATTTTTACAGGCCCCAGGGCTGTAAAATGGAACTTGCCCGGCCGCTCAGGATAGGAATGTTTACAAGTGGAGGGCGATAAAATATTATAATTATCATATATTTGTTATAAGATTCTTAGTTTTGTTATTCTCTCTTGTCTGAAACAAAAGTGGTAGAAGTTAAGTTAATGCGTAAAACAAAACATGAACGTTGTTCATTTGCATAGGGGAAGATAAGCCTATGAATCGAAGGGTGTCCAGCTGTCCGAAGAGGTTGATAGGCCAGGCTCTCCCCTACAAGAATTTATCACATCGCTATATTCTCTCCTACCTTTGACATACGTTTTACCATTTAAAAATCCAAATAAAAAAGGTTTTATACTCTACATTATTGCTTCCATTTGCTAGTTTACACAAAACTTTTTTTTATCCCTTGATGTATGTGCGTATTGCAGTTTTGTTTTTTTAAAAGATAGATAGAGCCTTTGTTTAAAAATTACTTGACAGGTGTTCTGAACGATAAAACACCGGTGAAACAAACGAGGATTTTTCCTCGGGAAATGTAGGTCCATTATAAAGCAACTCTGTGTTGATCCGCCCTATCTCTTTACGAGGATATTGTGCCAACAATTAGCCACAACATCTAAATCAAAGTTTTATAAATCTAGCGGCTAAACTTTACGAGGCCAATGAATTATGTATTATATTTTTATCTTTGGAGTCTGGATATAGTTTTTAGTAGTTATTGTACTTACTGGTGTTTCTTCTATCTATCAAAACTTCTATCTTTTATGTTCTTTCGTAGTTACTGTGCTGTCAGTATTTACTGAAGTTTCTTCTATCTATTAAGCTTCTATCTTCTTGGTTCTTTTGCAGTTACTGTGCTGTCTTTACTTACTGGAGTTTCTTCTATCTTCTTGGTTCTTTCGCAGTTACTGTGCTGTCTTTACTTACTGGAGTCTCTTCTATCTTCTCGGTTCTTTCGCAGTTACTGTGCTGTCCGTACTTACTGGAGTTTCTTCTATCTATCAAAACTTCTATCTTTTTTGTTCTTTCGTATTTACTGTGTTGTCTTTACTTACTGATGTTTCTTCTATCTATCTAACCTCTATCTTCTCGGTTCTTTCGCAGTTATTGTGCTGTCCGCACTTACTGGAGTTTCTTCTATCTATCAAAACTTCTATCTTCTAGGTTCTTTCGCAGTTATTGTGCTGTCTGCACTTACTGGTGTTTCTTCTATCTATCAAAACTTCTATCTTCTTGGTTCTTTCGCAGTTACTGCGTTGTCTGTTCCTACTGGTGATTCTACTATCTATCTATCAAACTTCTATCTTCTTCGTTCATTATTAAATAGCCCATTTAAGATTACAATTTCTTTAAGGTCTGACATTTTTTCAATCTCTTTAACTTATAAACATTTGGGGTTCAATTTATCATGCATGCAAATGGTTCTCTTTGATTTTTTTCTCCGATATCGAGTTTTTTTTGACGCAAGGTAAAAAAGTATGATCAACAATTTATATGAAATGTAGCTTTAGAAAATTATATATTTTTTAGCCTTTAGAAGAGTATAATTAGCAAGAATTAGATATGGTCTTGCCGTTCAAAAATTTTTAGTTTAACATCTAAGATTTTGCTAGGAGCCTTTTTATAGATTAGTATTGTCGGACTCTTAAGACAGCCGTTTATTTACGATTTTACTCTTATCTGCAGCTTTTAGAAAGCATAGAACTCACTACGCATGACGATAACTTGAGTAAAAGATTACAGGTCTGTTGAAATTTGGTATTAAGTGTTCCTCTTATCAATGCGCAGGTCAAGTTCATTGAGGAGCGTTGTTCGCCAAAGCGTTCGCACTCTTCGCTCGTGCTCCAAACGTGATCTTAAAATTTCATTTTTTTTCTCTTCAACATGTGCACAAACATACAATTATTTACACCAATATCTTCAAAAGTACTCATCTGATTTTCATAAAATTTGCATGTTTATTTTTTATAGCACTAGATTAATTTCAACCGTCTGCGCTCTTTAACTTTAGCTTAATTAATACTTTAAATTCATGAAAGAAATACATTTTGACATAGTATTAAAATAAAAAAAACGGGGGAAATAATAAAATAAATTATACAAATCTAGATTTTTGGCTTGTAAAAGCATAAAATCAATAAAGTACGTGATACGATGCGAGGAAGCCTTTAGCCATCTCTAACTCCCCAGTATACAGTTTTAGTCAATAGAAACATAAATATTTATTAAATAATAAACAATTTTATTACTCTAAAAAGAAAGTTTTAATGCCTTTTATAATTTAATAATAGAAAAGGAAATAAAAAAAATAGATGATAAATTCATAAAATGGTTTGTTTTCCTACTATTAAAGAATGTTTGGATCTCTTTTTGCCATATATTTTTATGTATTTTCCGAGCAGGAATTCAATATTTAATGTTATGAGAGGAGAATTCGTAGAAAGGCAAGAGTTTAGGCTTCACTGGATATGATATTGGTTTGTTTTTTTCTCACTTTTTTCTTTGAGGTGAGATTTTACTCAGGGCAGGAGATTTGGGTAACCTTTCTTTTGAATATTATATCCATATAATATTTTCTCTAACATTTCTAGTGCAAGTATTTTAAATTAAAGAAAATCTAAGCTAAAGTCAACTGAAAATGATTTCTCATTAACATTTTTTTTTTTTTTTTTTTTTTTTTTTTTTTTTTTTTTTAAATAAAATCTAATATTTTTAATATTGATAATTTTGTAAACATTATCTCAATACGTAATTATAGGGGAGGTTCATGAAAAACACTATTATTGTTATTGTGAATGGATTCATTAACTTTGATTATATGAGTAATGTAATGCAAGCCTATATAATGTTTTATTAAACAATATATTACTTAAGAAACACCTGCACAGTTCTATGTAAAATGCAAACATACCCTGTCACTTCCTCAATCAAATACCAACCTCAGGGAAATCAATTTGCCACGTTCACCTCTAAACTATACGATGGCTTAGTGTACGTAACAGGATACTATGAGCTGGTAATTGTTGGGCTAAACACTATCCCAAACGGCAACCAACACGTCGGTTGATTTAAGCTATTTGAATTCGTACATGTAGCTCTTAAAGCGTCTAGACTAACGCTGTTTGCTTAGCTTACAGTAATTCGGTTTCGATTATCGAAGCTTACTTAAAGCAACGTTAATAGATTAATTCTAAATAGATCTAGCAATAATTAAAGCCCAAATCTACATTGGCATATTCTTTCATCATTTTATTATGACACTTCATTGATTTATCAAAATACCATACTTGATAAGGATTAAGAATCTATTTTCTAACACCTAGAACTGTTAATCATTTGCGTTGGCTTTCGCTACTTGAGTCGTAATAATTAGCTTTTCTTATAAAATCCGCGTCCCGAAGGAGTTGAATTCTGACGTTTCGCTTCCACTACCGGAAGCATCATTAGGGGGTGTAGTGCCAAGTATATTTGTTGCTTAACAATTATTTATATTTTAGCCAAGTATATTTGTTGTTAAGTTAACAACGATGCACCACAACCCTTAACTGCTTCCAGTAGTGGAAGCGAAATGTCGTAATTAATTCCTTTCGTGACGTGGATTTAACTGGAACCCATGCTATTTATTTCTTAGAACTGTTGTTTATCCGCTGGATAATATAAAAATACAGAAAATAAACATTTACAAATTTAATAAATTAACTCTTTCATGGTCAATTCCTAGTTAAAAATTTGATCGAGATCATGGAATTATGTAATTCTTATCTGTTCTCAGCTGATTCTGAGTAATACTGGTCCTAGTAGATTAATTACTATTTACTTTGACAGTAGATATAATATTTAAACTGTTTGCCCGTTGCTAAAGACCTCTTTACACGCTTAGACTAATCGATGCAATTATTGGCTCTTTCCTGATAGCTCTGAGTGCCAAAATACCACAATGAAGATCTTGGTGGAACATGGAATAGTGCTTTTCATTGGAACACGTTCTTGACATACAACTGATTGGTTTGGCTAACAGCTAGGAGTGAGAATGCTAGCTTTGAAATTAAAATTTAATTTGCGGAGAGCTTCATTCTTACATCACTAGTGATGTCAACTGTCAAGTTCACGACTCTACTTGAGCACTTGAGTAACAATAAGAAGATTTGTTCAATAGAGTTTGCCCCATGGACCTTTCATGTGAGCTTTTACAGATTTTGACAAGTGCAATTCAGTTGACAGTATTGTGGTGAAAAACTATTGATTTTATTTTAGTTTTACCGATAATCTATTTTTATAAAATTAAAATTTTGTTATTGTGTGTGTCTTGTTACGGGTGGAGTTTATATCCACTCGTAATAATTATTTATTGTATATTAGCTTGTAAGGTTTTGTTATGATTATGTTATTTACGTCTGTTAGGTTGTATTATAAGAGATAATTGTTAGGGGGAGCCAGAGTCAGCTTAAGGAAGTTATCTTTAGGTCGACTCTTGACCCAAAACAATGACCAGGTTCAACCTATGTAGAAGGTCTGCTGGTCACTGTTGTGGTTCAAGGGTCGAACCGATTGAGAGACTCTCCTTCAGTTGGCCTCTACGCTTCAACGAGTACAGATCGTGACAGTTGACCTGGAGTGCTAAGTGTGAGTCAGCGGAGTGGTTCGACACCAGGTCGGATATTACGGTCCGAGTCACCCTTAAGTGCCGTGCAGCAAACTTGAGAGCGCGGCCTAATCTGCGAGGCCAGGAATAAGATTGTGACTCGGGACCAGCTAATTGGATACGAAGAGCGTCAGGGATAACCTCCAGGTTCTGAGGAGAACCCCTCGAGGGACAGGGTCATCCGGCGCTCAGCCCCATCAGCCCTCCACTTCACCTTCGCTGACCACTACACCTCACACCGCACCCACCACTAACACCAGGTTTAACTGTCCGATTATTAATAGGGGATCCCCGAAATAGGAACAAGTTACCGCCGTTAGTTTTTAGGTTAAGTAATTTAATTGTTACACCATATTTATTGATTAGCTTAGTATAGATCTTCCTTCTCCCATTAACAAGTTAACCCCCTCTATATTTATTGTCTGCTGCTAACCGCGCCTCACTAACATTTCCCTAAGTATTAGGTTACTTAATTAATTAGGTTAAGTTATTTATGAATTACTGTTACCATTTAGTTCCAAGTGGCGCTACCACTTATTTGTATATTATGTACAGTACACACATTTATATGCCTTTAATTATTCGAAATATATATATTTGATTGTTAATTTAATTTATTGTGAGTTAGTTTCTTTTAATTTTAACCAGGACCCCTTTGTAAACTAAACTTTCACCCACCCCTGGTAGCCGACTGAGCTGGGTAACCTTAAACCGTAACAGTCTGTTGTCGTAACCAGACCAATTTTATAGATGCAAAACTGGTCCTAAAGGAGCACAGCCGTACCATCCTTTACTGGAACCAACTCAAGGCATTTTGGACCCCCTCTAGAAAATTATTAAAGATATTTAGATATGTAAAATTAATTGTAAGTTAGAGTTCATTACAAACTAAACAAGAAATCAAAATTTCACACCTCTATCTATATTACCTCTAAGATATATGAGCCTAAAGTTTTGTTATTATGTCACCAATCTATTAACTCATCATAATTCTAAGGTACTTCTAGCAATCCTAGAAACTTAAAATTTTGTATATAAGTAGAGTTTAGTGTACAAATAAAGAATAGATTACTAAATCTGAACAAATCTGGTTTTTGGAACCTCATAAGGCTAATAGGAAAATAGGCTATGCAAAATTAATAAAAAATCATAATTTGCGCTACTAGCGTTTTTTAGTAGACATTTTCGAAACTATAGCATTATTTTATTCTCATTAATAGAATTTTCTATTGGAATAAGAGTAATTGATCTTTATTGAGTATTGATTTCGAAGATTGTAAACATACACTTCCCGCTCTTCCGCACTCGTACACCAGATATTATTTTAGTTTAATTGGAACACCCAACGTGTTACATCCTTTACCATTTTGTCTTTTCGTTTCATACCTCTTCTTCTAAACAATGATTATTATTTTCTGTTACTATTTATTTCCTATTATCTATGTTCTGGATCTTTTCTATCTCTTCTTATATAATAATGTACATATTATGTGTTCAATAAGAACAAGAGGCTAAAAAACGAAAATTACCTAAATAGAAGTGAAATCCCAACAAAAACACGTGTGTAAAACGGCGTGAGATCATTGGTTTAGCCAAGTCACCCCCTGTCCAAGTAAGTTCTACTAGGTTTAATCATCCAGTACAAGTAAGGAATGTTGTTTATCTGTCCCCCTTCTCTATTCTCTGACCCTTACAAACTCAAACTTTTCTTTCCCAAATCACTCTACACGTTTAAATTAAAAAACATTGTCTGACTTGGCAAGTACGCAACACAACGATACAAAGTGGTACAAGACACTTGTTTCATCAAACTTGTTTGACCAGCAAGTTTGTCAAGTAATTTTGACGCCCTGTGGACACTTCGTCAAGCCATCCAATAGTATAAGTTAGTTAGTCAAATAGTACTCCAAAAAATCAAAGAGGTGACCTTGACCATCAACTTGATTTTTGGTCCACTAACTAATTTCGTACTCAGGATCATGAAAATCACATTGTCCACCAGAAAGGGCGGAATATAGCCGCTCTCTACCGGTTTGATTTTTTCAAATGCCTATTGCCAAGATATGTCCTGCTCACGAACTTAGCCGACCACATATTGTTAAAAAGGCCCAAAACAATTTTTTTTTTGGTTTCTGTATTCTTCATCAAAATTTTTTCCATGTGCAAAATTTGGGGAAGATTGAAAGACTGGAATTGGTTCAAAATTGGGGTAATAGGTGTGCGATGAAACTTACAAAGCAAAGTAATATAAGGCCAGTAATAAATACATACATTAAAACATCATATTATCTATGAAAGGTTATTCATATTTTTAATGAACGTTGTCGTTTATTATGAAGACGTAAAATAACTACACTTTTCCTCCCCACCCATTCATGCTTTTTTTTTTTAGTCTTGAATATTAATTAAACCTTTTATCCCAGAGTTGTATGAGCGTAAAATTAAAAATTCAGCTTTGGTCACACCTTTTTCTCTCATTTATATTATGTTTACTAACCTTTATTCGTTACCTTCATCATTTAGCACTTCTCTTTAACATTTTTTTCCCTCCTTTCATTTTATGACCACATCGTATAGGGTTCATTTTTTTTCCAAAGCAACCAAGAAGTGCTTACCAACGTTTCATAGTTTAACGTAGTTAATGTTTCAAGATAAGAATAATCCTACATCCCTAAGTGTGCTTAGGTCTTCAGTTATTCGAAATCGTAAATCGTTTTTGCAGCTCTTTTTCTCTTGAAAATGCGCCTTTTTGACGCTTCCTTCCCTCTTTATCTCCCTTTCGCCAACTCAAGCATTCTCCCTGAAGTGCATGCGACCATAACCTCAGTTATTATGCCCTTCCACAACCAGTCAAAGTTTACGATCAACATCCCTTCTATCCTATTCCTCCAATATAATAGCCCTTTTCCACCTCTCTTCTGACTCTAAAGTATGAAAACTTGATGCTTCGAAAATATCCCACAACACTCTTCAAAATGTATAAATTTGTATCGATAAACAATAACATTTTTACTCTTAAAACTAACTTCTTTCCTCTTCAAAGAAAAGCTTTTTAGGATAATATAGCGCCTTCTTTCCTATCATAGAAAGAAACGAAATTGCATCAGAAATTCTGAACTTGCAACATCATCGAGAATATTATTCTTATCTTTAAAAGATTATTTTTAAATAGAAGAGTTTTATTACTCGCTATTCTACAGAAACACCTTATAATGACATAGTATCACCTACAATCTAAGAACATAGCTAGAATATTAGAAAAATAAAAATGCATTACAAGATAAAGTGTAATAGTTAGATATAGTTCAGAAGTAGATATTATAGTAGATATTGATACTGCACCAAGTACTTTCGTACTGTATAAACTTTCGTTCCATTTTTTGAAATGAAAAAGCATTTGTAGTTTACGCCCCCTTAAATGAAATAGGAAAATATGTCTTCTAGACTAATATCCCATAATCTTGAATGTATGCTCGTTTTAACATGGATATCTTTTACCTCTGGGGGCAGAAGAATTTCCGTCACTTATAAAATGACGTAATAAATCGGTTCGAGACAACTCAAACTATATTTCTCATATGCGAGTTTTCGTAGTTAAATTCAATTATTATTAAATATTTTATCAAAATGTACCTTAAAAATAACTGTTCCCCTGCGGGGAATCGAAATCAGCCTCTCGCCATCCACGTTTAAAGCTATTTTCTGAGGAACCAGATATTTCCTGGAAAAACGACTTATATGATTATATTAGTACTTAAATTAACTACATTTTAGATTTTTCTAATCAAAATTGTCGGAACAGTTTTCAAGAAATAATATTTTTCCAAGATTTTTATTTTCAAAGTTTAAGTGGGGGGGGGGGGAGGGGGGCACGGGGTATGATTTTTTTTAAGGTTAATGCCAAATTTCGTCAAAAATTGACCCAGTAGTTTAGGCTTTACGCGTCTGTGCAGTCTAGCTTAAAAACTGTGGGAGTTATGCCTGACCCAGACAGATAGAGACACTCACAGTCAGACAGTCATTCAGCTAAAAACCTCTCAACTCCTCTTAAAAACACCCTAAACGGATAATTCCCTTAAAAATCTCGGTTTCGTGTTTTTTGGGTGAAATAATAATTTTTTCCTTGAAGGTAAGGAAGA
Source organism: Gerris lacustris (assembly GCA_951217055.1). NCBI lineage: Eukaryota > Metazoa > Arthropoda > Insecta > Hemiptera > Gerridae > Gerris > Gerris lacustris. The sequence goes on along the minus strand of OX578284.1, from coordinate 53,946,287 downwards.
GTAAAAATATTAAAATATTAAATATATGATTTATATATATATATCATATCGAAATATTAAAACTGATGTTGACTGAAGATTCGTAATAATGAATTATATAAGAAAATATTATATGGTTCTTTAAATATTTTATCAAATTTTATATATATATATATAATATAAAACGTTTATATATATATATATATATATATATATATATATATATATATATATAATATAAAACGTTTATATATATATATATATATATATATATATATATATATATATATATATATATATATATATATATATATATATATATATATATATAAGTATAACTATCATCTCAATCAAACTCTAAATAAACTTCTGAATCAACTCAATTTCATAAAAGTTTATTTCGGAGTTTGAAGAGAAAATGCTTTTGTAACTGATGTTTGAACTTTTTCTCTGCCAAAGCTTGATTTTAAAATGCTTGGACACTGGATTACAACAGGGGTATATCCATTACTTTTTTTCTTTTTTAACTTCAATTTTTCATTTGTTCTTTGGTTTTTGCGACAGAATAAAAAAAAGAGAGACCTCCAAGACCCAAGTTCATTTACATTTGTGGTGGAGTATAAGGGAGAGAGGACTAAAAAGAATTTCACTTTAGAGTTTTCCCCGTCTTTTTTTTTGTAATACTATTTTTTTTTATCGAAAATCGGAATGGTTATAATAAAAAAAGAGCAAAAAAAAAACAAAAAAAAAACAAAAAAAAAACTGTGGATATTAGACATCGAACTGACTGGGGAAAAGGTAGAGTAAGTGACATTTTCTTACCCTCGTCATTATATTGGGAAATAACGAGTTCGGCCCACTGGAGGTAAAAAAAAAAGGAAGAAAAAAGCCTGCTCGTGGTATTATGATACCAAAATGAAGAAAGAAGAATGTCGAGAATTAAAATAAGTGGAAAAACCTATTAATTTTATTCCTACAATATTAGCTATTTTATTAATAAATGTTATATATTCGTAGTTAAAGCTCTACGGCGGCAACGCCAAGCGTTGTTAAAATTATAAAAATATAAAAAAAATTATAAAAATATTCCTAAAACGTAAAAGAGACTATCCTTCAGATCATGTTTTCAAATACTTTTAAGTATTACCATTGACTGACTTATTTAAAAAATATCCGTTTACTGTTATTATTATAAACAAAACAAACAATATATTGACCATCAACACAGCACAAGACAAAGTTTACGTCAACCATGTTGAACGTAAAACTTCCTCCATGCAAGACCACGAACAATTACTAAATGTAGAATTCCTTGGAACTAAGCTTTATAATGAGTGTCATTAACAGTAAACAATTGTTCAAACTGTAGGATTTATAAAAAAAAAAAATTACAAAGCTTCTTACAGATATGATTTTGTTTTAATTTTGTTTAAAATTCAAGTTATTAATAGTAGTAATTGTAATAAACTAAGCAGGGCTGCTTGTGTAGGGGCCTACACGATCAAGCCGCTTGATCAAAACATTACATAACGCTGACTGACACGACCTTCAAGCCGTCTTGGGGCGTATCAAGCATCCCATCAATCTTTTCATCAACACTCATTTGTAGCAGAATTTTCGACAAGTGAACTGCTCCTCCTCGACTGTAATAAATTAGTATTGTGTAGATACCACGGTTTCGAATCAGGATTTGGGGTGTCGAGCAGGTGATAGACGCAATGCTTGATCAAAATTGCTCTAGACTATCAAGCGCTCCGTCAAGCCGCTTGACTCATTCAAACTTTCCATTAATCTCCGTCAAGGCTTGACTCAAGCATCAAACGGGTTCCTAGACTATCAATCATGCTTGACACCATTGCTTGACGCGATGTTTTGATCAAGCGGCTTGATCGTGTAGGGGCTGCTTAAGAAAATATTATTTTAAAATAAGAAGTTATCTTTCATATTTTTCAATGAAATGCTAAATTATATGTATGTGTTAGTTCTAAACACTCACTCTAGCTTAGCAAGCTATTCAGGGTTTTCACAATGTGCTCTTATATATGTTATTATTAATGTCATAAATATCATGTGAAACATTTAAATAAATAAAAATAAAATAAAAGCCTTACTTATTAACATACTGTTACGTATTCAATAGCAACGCAGGCTAGCAATTATAGGACACACTGGGAATTTTTGGTCCACAGTCATTGTCGCAGGACCGAGTCCCATGCTTTCACCCGGCTGAGTCTTCGATAGTAAATTATGTTCATACTAAGGATCTTAGTTTGGATTCAGTATCACAGCGTTGAGTCTCGGCTTGCATTCCTGCTGAAGCTGCGCCAATGCATGTCATAGTGAATATTTTAATCCCGTCCGATGGGATTCTCTAACTTAATGCTGCGTGGCAATGAATCCGATCATCCTCGTTGAGTTCGTTGGACAATGTTATCCGCCAAAGCGTTCTCGCACAACGCTTTGGCGGTAACCTTTTTTTAAATTTTATTAGATACATTATTATTGTTATAAGCAATACAGATGTGAGAATTAGTAACTTGAAAAATAACACGATGTAAGGAACTATCCAGTGATAGCACTTACTGAATTGAGAGAGATAGCGAATCTAAACGTTTAAATAGAGAAAACAACAAAGCTTTTCTATTAGTTTTGCCTTAACTCCGCTAAGCACTAGTAGTTAGTTACTTTTAATTTTGTCTCTTTTGTAGCTCCACTATGTGTAAGTTGTTAGGATCGTATACTTAGCAGTGTGATCTTATGTTTTATGAAAAGCGTAAAGTCCAATCCTTCCGGGAGTCTAGCGACGCACCGCACGTATTTTTATTAATGTGAGAAGGACTTTGTTCATTTGTTACATTGTTTTTTTTTTCAACTAGTTGCTTCCTTTAATTTTATCAACTCTAATGCTGTTCTTTCCCAATGGTATCCTTAATTAATGCTTTATCTTATTATTTGAGTTAAGTCTCTAGCTCTAAAGCGTTTGGTAAAGAAAGTTGATTACATGGCGAGGGAGCTGAAAGCATTTTAGGTTGGTATCTTCTTTCTGAGAATGCTATTGAAATAGAATAAATGTAAAGAGACCATTTAAAATGAAATCCTCAAGTAGTTGAGTTTGTAGATTTAGATGAAGAAAGGGGTTTCTCTTAAAATTTTGTCCTGTTCATCTTGAAATTTATTTTGTGTGTTCGAAACAGAGGTAATAAATAGGGTCAAGGTTTCTTTGTTGGAGCTATGTATTAAGAGAAAGGGAAAATGCAAAACAGCACAATAATCCTTATATTGCGGGTACAGTTTCCAGCCGAAAATGAACTTGTTTAAAAGTATGATACGGTCCTAGGTTATATATAAATATGGTGCCTGTATATAGTGTGTATTTTTATATTATATACTGCATCAATGTGTTTCGTCTGTCATTCTTTTTAACCAGTTCATTTTCGGCTGGAAACTGGACCCGCAATACACGGTTTTTGTGTGATTTGATATTATCCCTTTTCCTTAATACATGGCCCCAATAACGATACCTCAACCGGATATAGAGTATTACAACACACTGACAAACAATAATGGTAATAGGTTCGACATGGCTGTTATCATTAACCTCCTCTGAAATGTAAGACATGTTTTAACATTTAAAATTACGATATAATTGGTCTCTCCTGAAAGGTGAAACATGTTTCGCAATTGATAATCACGATATAATTGGTCTCTTCTGAAAGGTGAGACATGTTTCACAATTGATAATTACGATATAATTGGCCTCCTCTGAAAGGTGAGATATGTTTCACAATTAATAATCACGATATAATTGGCCTCCTCTCAAAGGTGAGACATGTTTCACATTGATAATTACTTCAAGTTGACGTATAAAGGGGCTGACTAACAATTATTATTGTTTTATTGGTTGTCACGAAAAAATATGAGAGAAAGAATCTGACAATTTGGGTGACACATAACTTCCTTGCGTCCTATCACTGGGAGCTTGTTACAATGAGGATGAGTTACGTGTAAGGCATTTTAACACCACTATTATTTATTGAAGCTCTGTTTAAACAATTTATCTCTTAAGCTGTAAATGTACAATAATTTGCAAACTGACTTTTTTTTAATTTTGTATTTAACTCACAGACGGTATGCTATTTTCTGCTATCCTGCTTCTATTTTAAAAAGGTATATTTTTTAAATATTGACACAAAAATGCGATCGTGAGGGTCTAGATGGACTTAGCTACGTAAAACTTTATTCCCAAGCTCGGTTAGATTGTTAATTTTCTGTTTACGCTATCAGAAGTTAATAAATTGCTTGGTTGGTGTAACTAAAGCTTCCTACGTAAACAAAACCTTTCGAGGTAAAAAGCAATTTTAATACCCTATTTTTCTCTCTTTTCCCATTTTTTTTTAATACATCAAAAAGTAAGGGGGAGAAAAATCCAGTGGAATTCGTTAACAAGGAACTGATGCTAAAAAAAAAATATACAATAAACCTTAAAACTGCTTAAATACCGAAAAATAGGTGAAAAGCACGAAGGAAAATTAAAAAATTATTTTTAATTTAAGGAATTGGTCCTTCCAAACCAACCCTCTTGAAAAACTGCATTATAAAAACCCTCTCACAGGGCGATTAAAAAAAATGCGGCAAGTTTGTCTCAAATGTTATTTTTCTCTTATAAAAGCTTTATATTTCTCTACTCACTCTCAAGTTTTGGCTTTTCTTCTTTAAAATTAATTATAAATTCCTGCTCATGAACGCCTTTTGAATGTTAAGAATATAAGAGCTTGAGGTATATTTAAAATAAATTATAAAATTGTGTTTAATCGAGTTTTATCAATCAAATTTAAGTTGTTTTTTTTAGAACAAAGTTTTTTATGGCACATTAAAGCATCTGGAACCCGGGAGTGAATCCGAAAAAAAAACAGCTGGTAAAGAAATGGACAGTCACAAAACCAACCGTGACAAAACCGACCGATGACGATAACTTGAATAAAAATTGACCGATTTAGTTGAAATTTGTTACACAGGTTCATTTTACCAATGCCCATTTTGTTGGAAAACGTTATCCGCCCAAGCGTTCACGCGCAACTCTTGCTTAAACGTAAGCTTTGAATGTAAAATTGGAATTTTAGGACGGGAAAAAATTCTAATTTATTCTATTCTATGAGACCAACATCTTTTATAAATCTTTCTTTTTTTTAGTAAAACTAACACCGACACCGCTATGAAGTGTTAAAGATCGCTAACTTTATTAAATCGGACCTAAAAGTTTAAAATAAAGATAACACAACATGACGCTCGCTTCAATGATAAAAAATTATTTTCTTAACTACGCTAATTACTCGTAACGACCAAAATAACCATCACGCAACCAAGCGTCACAAAATCAACCGATAACGATAACTTGAGTACAAGATGACCGAGTTAATTAAAATTTAGTGCAGTGTTCATTTTACCAATACCTAGGCTGAGTTTGTCCAACAACGTTATCCGCGCAAGCGTTCACGCGTAACGCTCGCGTAAACGTAAGTTTCAAATTTTAAATTGGAATTTTAGGACGGGAAAATATTCTTACTTCATCTATTCAATGAGACAAACAACTTTTATAAATAAATTTTTTTAGAAAAACGAACACCGACACTTCTATGAAGTGATAAAGATCGCTAAATTGATTAAAGCGGACCAAAACGTTTAAAATAAAGAAAACAACATTTTTACCGATTTCTTACGTTCTAACGTAACGATTTTAATAAAACATCTTACCCATCGTCTAAAGTACAATTGAAACAGGCATGTAAAATTTCAACCTGAAACAAGCATTAGTTTTTGTGTGTTGGTGATTTATATTTTATAGTATAATATTTAAATAGGAGTAATACGCCGGCGGAGTCTGAGGGGACAGTCCTGTTTCGTCTCTACAGCTATCTGCTTTTACTATAAACTCATCGTAATTACCTTTTTTCTCAATATACAATACATTATTTATTTAAAAACGCTCACTTCAAAGATAATAAAAAGCTTTTCTTTTAATTTTGCCTTAACTCCGCTAGTACAAATAGTTAGTTACTTTTAATTTTGTCTCTATTTTTACTCCACCATGTAAGTAGATAGTAGCGTATACCTACTTAGCACTGTGATTTTATAATTTAAATTTAATGAAAAGCGTAAGGAACTTCGTTCCTACCGGGTGTCCCGCGACACCACACGTATTTTATTTTTATTATTATTATTATTATTATTTGTGCGTAATTTATCGTCCACAGCAATTTGGACCTTTCGAAAGTTACTGTCCTCTGTAGTAACCGAGGTGAGCGAAATGGTAGCAAGATTCTCATTTACTTACAGCGTACTTCTTTGTGAATATATTACTACAGAAGTTCTGCTAAACCAGTTGTTCACCTTGGGGCCCATGTCATGTCTCACCTCTTTGACATTTTCTTTCTTAATGTCCCCCCCCCCCCCCCCCCCAAAAAAAAAATATATAGTCTACTAGAAAAAGAGCCTACTTATTCTGTTATTGTATTATTTTCAAATAATTTTTGTTTAAAGAGTAATATAAAAAGAAAGTATAATTTTAATAAATGGAGGAAACATAAAGAAAATTATTAAAAATAAAAAAAAGTGAAGAAAATCCTGAACACAAATAATAATTATAAAGAAAGCGTGTTGGAAGAACGTGGCATTATTTTGCAACCATTGTGGTTGGTTTTTTTAGGTTAGGTCTCCTGCTGGTTTGTCTCGAGGTTTTTAGCTGCTTTATTTATTTTCCTTTATTTTTATTTATTTCATTTCAACCCCCCCCCCCATCCCATTTCTTTCCTTTCCTTCCTTCCTGACCTTTTCATATTTCCTTAATAATTCCACTTTTTCATTTTGTTTTTGTTAATTTAGTTGTCTGAATTTTCTCATTTTATTCTAATTTCAATATTTAAATAACCTTAAATTTATTATTTTTTTTTTTTAGCTTACATTTTCTATTTATTGTGTAATGGTTAAACTGTTTTAATTAGGGTCTGACACTCAAATAAAGAAACTATTTTGCAGGTTAGCTTACTTTTACGTTTTTTTTGTGTTTTTTTAATCTTCGTTAAATGTGCTTCTTTGGCTATGTCCTTAAGCACACATATCACCAAATGATTAGTTGTTTTGACTGAAATTTTGTGGTACCAATTCATAATTATAACTAGAAAGGTTAATAGAAAATAGTATAGCAATAGTGTTACCACAATTTTATATTAATATTTAACAAACATGTTTCGATATTTTATATCACCTTCAGCGTTAATATAGAAAGAGTAAAGTCTCTATAAGCTACATATTTTACAAGTTTTTATGGCACACTAACAGTTCAAAGTTGGGGGTAGTCGGGAATCTAGTCTAGTCTACCTGGACAAATAATGGTGGTTACAATATTGTTGTGTTATTTTCTCTAGTCATAACACTGATCACCCTTATTATATTTTTTGGCAATTGTTTAACATATTTTTTTTTTTTTTTTTTTTTTCCAGGTAAATAAACACATTGGACTTAACTCTCACGTTCTATTATAAGGTAATTTCACTTTTAATTAACTTGACATGTTTGTCTGGGAGAAATCCTTTAATTTATATTTGAACCACTTCCCGACTACCTAGAAAACTGAAGCTTACACAAATTATGTATATCCGATGACAATACAATAAATCAGTCTTAAGTTTTATAAAATTGTTTGTAATAGCCGATAAATTGCTAAATTTCTAATACATTTTGGAGGTCAAATTCAAACAAAATTGTAAACAAACACGATCAGTGATAGGTAAATGAGGTTATTTCCACTTAAATAATTTAATTTAAAACGGCAAATATTTTGTACGGTAGAGAAAGCCTGGTTGAAACCCTGTTCCTCCTCCTGTCACCTTAGGGTTGGGATCTTTAGATGTAACTCAGCCCGAGGCCTACACGGTAGACTTCATTGTTAGATAGAGCCCCTCCTCCACCTTCGCGCCTTGTACTATAACACGGTCTATTACTGGTTTTCCTCTATCAATTTTTTTATTATAATTATATTATTGTTTATATGACTTTATCAACGTAGCACTTTTCGATGTATCAAGAATTACTCGCTTCTATTAAGTTTCACTACCTTATGAAAGACAAATATTGTAATCTATTTTGACCTACTTCAAAATTAGCAATCACTCTTTAATTTGGCAGAGAGACACGTTTTGGAAGACTTTATAATAATCAGTAATTAGTTTAACAAAATCATTTGTTTTAGCCAAAAAAATAGATGAATTTTCAGATTTACATGGAGAAAATTTGGCTGTGAAAATTTGAAAAGAAAATTTAATTTCAGAAATTTTACAACGAAGACTACTAACAACTAAGTGATGTAGATTATTAAATATTTAAATGCTAAATTTAAATTCTTGATTAGTTGTGTCTTTTAAGGAAAATTCTTTTTAGCTAAATTTAAAGATATAGTGTCATGATATCACGTAGCTAAGTATTATGGGCTAAGTAGTTAAGTAATGTCGTTCAATTTTAAATAATTAGCTACAGATCTTTCTGTTACAATAGTTATTTTTGTTTGTCGTGTCGAAATTAAATATTGGCTAAATGTCAGTTAAATAAGATTCGGATGTTAATAATGAATTCAAGAGTTAAGCTTGAAACAAATGAAATAATAAAATGTAATCTTCTTTTCACGATTTGTTTCGTGTAACTAATTGCTTTTAACTATCTTGAAGTTTTCTTGTCAGATGTTCTTTGCATAATTTACTGCTGATAATCGTCTTGGAGGAATTTAAGTTCGCATTTTTTATTTAGATTGTTTTATTTTCTGTTTCGAGTATTTTAATAGACGGCTCACATCTTAACTTCTGACTTGAAAATAGCTTATTTTTTTCTCTTGTAAGTCAAACTAATCAGTCAGTTATTTACTGCTAGAAAAGTAAAGTCCACGTCTAGTATTATTCGGATATTAGATTCCGTTGAATTCATTCTAAAGATTTTACTTGGGTAGAATCTCTGGTAGAATCTATTTAATTTGCTTTTGGAAGGAGAGGACGGGTAAATCGCATTTCTCCTCTCTAGTACCCTCGTCAGACTAATTAACAAACTTTAAGACAACAAGTTGTACACTTGGGCGTGCAGACGGACTGAAGTTGCGAGGTTTCTCCAGTCTGAAGACGGTAGCCAATTTTTCCTATGGAACTCCATCGTTACGAACTCACAGTGCGTTAATTGAAATAGATTATTTAGCTCAATGTACTTTTATAGACCTTATTTGTTTTATAGTCAAAGTTTTGGAAAAATAATTTAAAATATTTCTTCTTTTGACGGTCTAGAAATTGACTCCTCTTCAACTATATCACCAGAACCTAACCAGTCTCCTTAAGTCATCCTGTTTCTCGTCTAGCCTTCTAGATTGCGGCCTCCCTTTTCTCTACGCTCCTTCCACTACGTTGCTAAAGGTCGACCAAGATGTCATGAACACGGGAGAAACTGAAAGCTTAGCTTCGTTTAAAGTCGGACCTCCCGAGAATTTCCGAAGTCAGTACAGTCAGATTCTAATGACAATGCCCATTTCTACTTTGTATGACATGCGCAATTATGTAAAATCTCACGAATAACAACAGGAAGGTTTCCAATCTGTTAGGTTTCCTGTTTTGTTTGTTTTTATACAGTTCCAGTACGAATTATAGTCGCAACTGTCCTAAACGATTTTTGTACGATCCACAAATCCACGGGATGATGCAAATGCAAAGACGCTACAAATAACGGTGTTGGAACAAACCATTTAAGAGTTGGTCTAGCTGCTGCACTACTAGAAAATTCAAGATTATTACCTATACAGTCCACTACCAGGCTATACAGTCAGCCAACGTTTGATGGTACCCTACAAAGTACTTGTTTTTCGCTGTCTTTTCACACAACATATTTTCTCGTCCATCGGGCATTCACATTAATTTTCTACCATTTAAATACGAATTTATTAATTTATGTAGGTTGTCTAGGAAAATTATATTTTTCTAAATAGTTATATATTAATACAAATTAATTTGTTCTCGCTAAAATTGAAACCGAAATGTAGACGCAACCATCTGTTAATATATATATATATATATATATATATATATATATATATATATATATATATATATATATATATATATATATAATACATTTAATAATAATTAAATTAAATTGTATTTATGGAATTTAAAATCTTATATCATAATGAATATGAGAAAGTTTTGTATAATTTTGTCAGTACGAAATTTGTATTTAAATTTAACTTCTTTTCACTAATTTTAACTTCTTTCAAGGGAATTGATGTATCTTAATTATAGATTACACATATGGCAAACAATTTTTTTTTAATTAATTTAAACTTTCATATATTTCATCTTTTTAATTTTAGTTTATTTATACTTTTGCCACTTCTGTTCGATTCTCATTATTATACACTGAGGTTGACAACTAGTTGTAGAAGGCCGACTTTATACATAAAGTTAATTTTAGGGGGGGGGGGGGTACATATTTCATTATATCCTCGCTAATTAGCAAGTTAAATGTTCATAGAAATTTAAGAAACAGCATTGTGTTGTCTAGACTCCGGAATTCATCAAATTTATATAGATATTGTCTAGGTATTAGTTGAACAAATTCGGTGAAGGTTTGAAATATGATCAATTTCGACATCTAAAAGCCTTTTGTATAACGAATCCATTGGATTTCAACAGTGTGCAAATTCGAAAACTGTTTACGTGCAAGTTTGTTCAGACCGTATTGTATTTCATGAAGTTTTACCTAATATCCGCATCTGTTAAAACTTTGGTTTTACCGTCGAATGCAAAGTTTCATTGAACGCTGACTGTAACCTCATATTGATATCTATTTTACGACAATATTAACCGAACTTACCTTTCCTTTCAACAAGTTTCCCCATGTTAATTCTTAATTATTTTTAAATGGAAAACCGAAGAGGAATATTAAATATACATAACTGGTTACAAAAAATATGATTGCATGTTATCTAACAGCTGAAAAAAATCAGTTGTTTGTCCATTTTAATTTTTAATAAACCTTTTTACTGTAGATAGTCACAAAGTATTTTGAAAACCTAATTATGTTGATTCTTTACTTTCTAATTCACTAACTAATTTAATAACGTTTAAGCTCCCCTGAATCCAAAAAATATATTTTTGACTGTGTAGTATAAGAGCTTCGCTTCGCTCAGCTCTTATACTACACTTTGCATTTGTTTGGACGCATACTCCTCCCGAAATGGCTGAACCGATCCGCACAAAATTCGGCAAGGTCAATGTGACCAACCACAGGAAGGTATAAATCTGAAATGGTCTAAATTGGTAAACAGGGGTATGGGTTATGGGGTACAAAAGTTTCCTCTCGAATGGCTGAACCGATTTGCCCAAAATTCGGTACGGTCATGTGACCAACCACAGGAAAGTATAAGTCTGATGGTCCAAATTGGTACCCAGCGGTAAGGGGTACATAAGTTAAAATAGTATATGCTCTTCATGATGCATGTCGTTGAAAAGCTCTTTAAGAGTGCAGTTATTGTTATGTCCCCTTTTGTCATATTTTCATTTAAGGGGGGAGGGGGTAAAATAGAAAAACTGAAAAAAATGCTGTATAATTAAAAATTAGAAATATTATTAGTAGTTCTGTGAACAGTAGACCTCAGGACGTCCAAAAATGAAAAATCCTTTATATACGTCGCTTATAATGACCAAGGATAATTCCTCCCAAATTCGGAATTGAGTCAAATTTAGGCTGTAAAATTTGACGACAAACAGAAAACAAACAAATTGATTAATAATTATTTAATAGGTAAGAATAATTTGATTTGCTAATTAATTAGTAGTTAACAAATGAATTAACTAATGACTGATTATTGTATTGTAGCCAGTATTAAATAATTTGTGAAAGGTTCGGCTTTCTAAATAGTTGGAGAGTTGGTTACATTTAGTTTACAAGATTAAGAGACAAATAAAACTAATTATCGTAACAATTATGAAGTATACATACATATTCTCGTCGACGAAAGACAAAATAGACTTGTAGGTAATGAACAGTAAGCAATTAAAAAAGAAAAATGGTGATGTGTATTGAAAAATAATAAATAATGTGTTGCGCGCGCAGCAATATCCGCGCGCAGCCCGGAGAGGCCGGACAGTGAGAGGCCAGGTTCGATTCCCTGCTAGAAAGGTTATATTTACGCTATTTCTAAACATTTGTTAAACAAACAAACCATATAAATCGATTTTAATGTCTTAAAGGAACATCTATTCCAAATTTCAAGAAAAAATTTTGAAAAAAAGTCTATACTTTTTTTGAATTAATAAGAATAAAATATATACAAAAAAAACAACTATATATACTTATTTTCCAGACTTGGAGGAATATTCAGGCTACATTTCAAGATAAACAAAAAAAAAGTATTTTTAATTTTTATTTTTTTATAAAAAGTGTAAAAATGAAATTCATTAAATATAAAACTCATACGTTATTTTTTATGACTTCAAAGAATATCCATGCCAAATTTGAAGAAAATCGAACAAAGCGTTTGGTCGTAAGCGCGTAACAAACATTTTCAAACGAAATGCAAAACGGTCCAGTACCTGGGCAAGACCGGGGAAGAAAAAGTTAAAACATAGACCTCGCTTCGCTCGGTCAACTATTTTTCATCCGATTTAAGCTACTTATAAAAAAAATGTTTTTTAAAAAAAAAATTCTGTCTAGGAGTCTGGAGTATAAACTACAGAACTGATTAATAATTAATATTTAGATTGGCATTCATGTTGAGAGAATATCTAAAATATAGACCCTATAAATTGGAAGCTTACCATGTAAGACTTTTTCCGAGAAAAATCTAGTTCCTGACAAAATAGCAATAAAACGTAGACGGTGAGAAACCGGATTCAATTCTCCGCTCGGGAGGAATTATTTTTATGGTTAATTTATAAACAATTATCAATAATAATTAAATTTTTACAAGAAAACCAATAACAACTATAAGCTACATGTGTTACCACCTACTTCTACAATAATTTATAATAAAAAAAATAATTGTAATATGTATATATATATTTTTAATTATTATTTCTATTTTCTTTTTTTTTATTATAATTACTCTAAAAGTTAATTAATGTTTAATTTGTCGTGAAACTAAATCGGAAGTAATTTAACGCGGGCTTTGTGCTAGAGTAATTATTTTTTGTGCGCGCCACTTAACCACCTTTTTTATGCCTAATTTTTTTTACTTCTTTTTTTATATTTTCAAAAGACATTTTCTGCCGCATTAAACCTTTAGAATTTCCCAGTATAAAGTACCTTTATATATATATATATATATATATATATATATATATATATATATATATATATATATATATATATATATATATAAATATATATTTATATATATTTATATATATATATATATATATTCTTCTTTACGAGATTTATTTTCTCACTTTTTTATTTTTTGTTTTTTGTTAGTTACATTAATTTTATTATATGATTTTTCTAAGAGTAGGCTTAGTATATTTGCTAATGGAATAATAGATTTAGATTGTGGCCTCGCGTGTCACTAAGCCCGGGGTCTCAATACGACGTATTTGTCTCGCCTGAAATTCCGTCTTGCTTTTGATAACAATGTATACGTAATCCTTCCTATACAGCTTTATCCCGAAAACCACCTATGTGATTTACAAAATGCTCTTGATACAAGCTTTATTACCATATTAGCTTAATTAATATTAATCAAAATGCACGAACCACAAACTTATAACTCAACCATAGTTTGATAATTTTAATCCCCTTGAATATACAATTGAAAACAATATTATTAAACTATTAATAACTATGGTAATTTATAATATCCTCTGAAGTAATTAGCTTAAAATAATATACAGAGAGAGTAATTAAAATTTGTTTGTACAGTTTGTACTAAATCTATTTTTAAGCCGTTTGAAAAACCATATATTTAACCATTAAATTATTAATGTTAAGAATTATTAATTAAGAGATTACCTATCATCTCCAAGATTTCTATGTATTATCTTTGAACAAATTATAATCGTATTACCTACCTTGTTACCAAGAAAAATTAATAATAATAGCATTTTCAATATAAGCAAGGTCGTTTGAATATTTTTTATATCAGTTTATTCTATTAATAAAATATTTTTTATTAAATTGTATTATCATAGATTCTATTGCTTTCTTTCCGTGATGCACAAAAGCAATTAGTGTTATGTGAGTATTAAGCTGTTAAGAGTTGTGTGTGTATAAAGCTATTCGTGTTGTGTGTGTATTAAGCTATTAAGAGTTGTGTGTGTATAAAGCTATTCGTGTTGTGTGTGTATTAAGCTATTAAGAGTTGTGTGTGTATAAAGCTATTCGTGTTGTGTGTGTATTAAGCTATTAAGAGTTGTGTGTGTATAAAGCTATTCGTGTTGTGTGTGTATTAAGCTATTAAGAGTTGTGTGTGTATAAAGCTATTAGTGTTGTGTGTTTTAAGCTAGATGGGTGGGCATCGTCGGGCCCCTGATGAGTCGGACGCGATGAAACGATGCAGGACATGGCGTAATGCCGAGCCAACATCTTTGTGACGTATTGTCTAGTGTTGGAACAGCTCCTATGTGTCACGCTTGCGTGGCACATCCCTTGGTGTCTCTCACTACACAAATTGTGTACCTTATTGCAGTGTGCAAAAACACGGTGTTACATTGCTGATTTGTTTTGCCAGCCAAGCAAGAATGGCGGTGTGAGAGCACTCTCGTCTCTGATAAAGCCCTATACCTGATCTTCTTGAGTTGGTATAGGTCCAGAGTTGGGTGGGCATCGTCGGGCCCCTGATAAGTCGGACGCGAAGAAACGATGCAGGACATGGCGTAATGCCGAGCCAACATCTTTGTGACGTATTGTCTAGTGTTGGAACAGCTCCTATCTGTCACGCTTGCGTGGCACATCCCTTGGTGTCTCTCACTAACACAAATTGTGTACCTTATTGCAGTGTGCAAAAACACGGTATTACATTGCTGATATATATATATATATATATATATATATATATATATATATATATATATATATATATATATATATATATATATATATATATATATATATATAAATGTTGCCGGAAAACACAATCAACCATTCGAGAACATTTCTTGCATTAATGTCTATGAATGTGGTTGAGTTATTTTAACTATAATAATATGTAATGATAATAATTATAAGATTATTCCTTATTCTTAATATATCATATCTATAGGTAAATACTATAATATGTAAATGCTAAACCACAATAACATATCAAATATATAATTATCTAACAAACTATCTATAATTATATTGTTAATCTTATCTGAATTTACGGATTCTAACTTTAATTTGCCTAATTTAAGGTAATGAGTAAAAAAAAAAGGAAGAAATAAACCTATCTCCTAAAAAAAGCCATTTCTTAAGCATAAAACATCCTAAGTAAATGCGATTACATAGGTCATCAATCATGAAAATAGGTTCCATGCTTTTAGTTGTGGCCCATTAAAATGTTCAAAAAGGGTTATGGCAAGAGGAAAAACTGCTTAAGCCCTTTTTGCAAACCATTTTTCCTTTTACTAATCCTACGCCAATTTTTATGTGCTTTTTCTTTGTTTTTTTTTTCCTTTCCCCTTTAATTTTGCCCTATTTCGGACGTAAAAAAAAAGATTGCCTTTATCTTTAAAGCAAACTTAGACGATCCCGTATTCTAAACCACCTCAACTAATACTGGGGTTTTTACTAAATAAAAAAACACAGAAACACTGTTTAAATTGTATTAATTATATTTTAATACTTTTTCTAGTTTCTCGATCGACATCTGAAAAGTTATTAAAGCTTGGGTATCTATTTCGTTCAATTATTACTATTAAACCCTGTGTCAACTATTTGGGATTTATCGGTGTAATGACATTTGTTAAAATTAATACATACTAGGCATCGCGAGGCTCAATCATTGAAGCGAGCGTACGAGTATAGTAATTTATATGTATTGAATATTGAAAAATATCATCAAATATAGATCATCATGATGAGTAAAAAGTTAAAGAGTATGATAGTAGTAGAGTCTAGTAGTGAGGGAACCCTGCATTCTTACTATTCCACTAATCACGCATCTCCTTAAAAAACACGCACATTTTCTATGTGGAACTATTATAAAATATATTACTTCACTACACAAAAACTAATGCTTGTACCTGGTTGAAATGTTACACATCTGTTTTAGTTGTACTTTAGAGGATGTGCGTTTTATTAACATCGATACGTTAGAACGTAAGATATCGGTAAAAACGTTGTTTTATCTACTGTAAACGTTTAGGTCCTCTTTAGTAAATTTAGCGATCTTTAAAAATTCACAGCGGTGTCAGTATTGGTTTTACTAAAAAAAAAAATTATTTAAAAAAGTTGTTTGTCTCATTGAATAGATGAAGTTAGCATTTTTCCCACCCTAAAATTCTAACTTTACAATTGAAGCTTACGTTTACGCGAGCGTTGCGCGCAAACGCTTGGGCGGATAACGTTGTCCAACGAACTCGTCCTGGGCATTTGTAAAATGAACATGTGTAAGAAATTTCAACTAAACTTTTACTCAAGACATCGTCATCGGTCGATTTCGTGACTCGGTTTTGTGAGGTCATTTTTTCGGATTCACTCCCGTACTCCAGACTCCAGACGCTGTAACGTGTAAGGAACTTCGTTCCAATAATCCTTGTCTCGTACAAGGTTTATTAGGTTTTATTAGATTTCCCATTTCCGGCCCCTTTCCGTAGTCGGGACTTGGTCCCGAAACCACAGCATGACCTATACGACTTTTGTATGTGAGGAAAATTTAATCGAAATTAATTTTTTTGATTACGCTTCATGCTAGGAATTGATTTAATAATATTTTCAAAAAGTTATATGCAGAGTGATGCGTATACTCAATGTGGATTTCACAACTCAAAATTTATTATTGGATGAATAAATTTATATGAGGATGGTATAAAGTTAGATTATAATACCTAATCGTGTTCTCAGTATTATACTCTGATTTAGAACCTTTACTTGTTATGATATGCCTTCTAATCTGATAAACCTGATTAAATATTTATAAAGAAAATCAACGATATTATTAAACCATTATACAAACATAGTTCTATCTCTCTTGTATTTCATATCCGTTTAATTGTATTATAAATTTATAAACATTCCGTTATTTAGATTGCTTGGTTAGAGAATATTTAAGTTCATTATTTCATATATATTGCTGTGCTAAAAATTAAACTTACTTTATTACATAATAAATTACCAAAAAACTATTAATAAATTTGACTTAGCAGCCATCATGATATTATAGTGTATTTACGTTGAAAAGAAAAAAAAAATACATTAATTTACTCCTATATCTTCAAAAGTGTTCATCTGATACTTATGAAATTTGGATGGTTTGTCGAAAGTAGCTCGTAGATAGCTCCAGATTAATTTCAACCGTCTGCGCTCTTTAACTTTTGCTTAATTCATAATTTAATTCATGTAAAAAATCAAAACAATTTAGACGAATTAAGAAAACGGGGGAAAACTTAAATGAGTTAGACTTGTAAAATCAATAAAGAACGTGATAGGCTTCGAGGAATCTATGTGCCACACTAATTGGCAATCTATTTTTGTATTTAGCAACAAACAGTTTGTTTTGTGGTGGATGCATCTATTTGTCATATGTATGTATTGACACATGATAGATAAAAATATATATAAACGTGTATATATACACGTTTATTTTGTTAGATAAATAAATATAGTTGGATTTGTGTAGGCGTGGAAAATACTTTCTTTGTAAATAATACGTTAAGACCATCTCTCCAAAAGTTCATTACAGATTAATGTTGAAAGGCTGGACATGCATCTTCTTATCAACTTTTGATAATATAATCACATTAAAAGGGAGGTTTCTAAGTTAAAATTTACCTCCTAGCCACTTTCAGCAGCAGTGTCGGGTGTTAACGTAACTCCGAATTTACTACCGAATTAAGTCGGGACAACGTAATTTATAAATATATATATATATATATATATATATATATATATATATATATATATATATATATATATATATATATATATACAATATACATACTAGGCATGTACGTGCTTTGCTACGACATGTGTTTTATCATATTTCTTCTAGTTAAAGAATTTTGGGCTGGTATTTCTTACATACTCTTTCCCATATCTATATTTCTACCTTTTAGGAATGGACTTCCGTCCTAAGATTCTTGTAGAAGTTTCACAGGGTTTTTAAACAGAACCTAATCTCTCTTTTCACCTTTCTAATTCCTAACTCAGAAGATTCGAATTTTTATATTTTTCTCTAAAGTACCCTCCCAAAACATCCCCCAGCCACACACAAGTAGCCTCCCCTAAAACATATCTTTTCTTAGGATTCAATTACATCCATTTTAAACTAAGACTTTATCAAATTTGTTTGATAAAGTCCCTTCCATTTTCCTTTTAGGCTCTATATCGAGAAATTCTTTCCTAAAATGATGCTTACAGTCAGTGGATTTTGGCAGACAGAATTAGCAACTTAATTGTACTATCTCTACGAGTGGTGGAACAGGATTCAAAAATGTAAAAACTCTTTATCAACATTTTTAACTTTTTAGAAACAGTAGTTCGGGGTGAGCTTAAGCAATTTTTCACTACACCACCCCCTTAATTTTCACCCTTAAAAGTTTATTTTTTTAAATAAACCCTTTAGAACTTTTTTCAAAATTTCAAGGTTCTAGTCCAATACAACAGATTTATCAAGCATATAGATTTCACAATAATGGCTGACATATCGACATATCTGACATCAAAATAGTGCATAAAAGAAATCTAATACGTAGACGTACGAGTATATATCATCTTAGAAACCCCTTTATTAGGTTTGGCTACTCTAGCAATTTTCGAGATTTATTGACAGAATAGATTAGTAACTTAGCTTTTAAAACATGTATATGGCCACCATCTTGAATTTTAATATCAGATTGAATAATCGTTTCATAGAAAATGTGTCATGTCATGAGAAGTAACTTATTTACAAATTTTATAGTTATAGTTCAAATAGGTTGAGTTACTGTAATGAGGCTTTTTTTTAGCCATAAATAATTAAAAGAAAATGGCTCCTACCTTAAATCAAAATGGCAGGTCAGAAATTCCTTTGTTGCAGAAGGTTTATAACTTAAAGCAACCACAAATAGCAAAATTCGCATTTCTAGGTTACCAGCCTTTAAGTTCCACATAAATGGTCTTACTTTTACCAAATCTTTGTTTACCTAATTTGCTTTAATATAAGATATGGATGAGGTCATCAATAAAGGTAGAAGGAGAAGTCTCTTCTCGTAAAAATATGTGTTTATTATTCAAAACAGCTCTCAGCCTCTATTAAGGCCATCATCAGTACCAAAAATATGTGTTTATAATTCAATACAGCTTCCAGCCTATATAAGGCCATCATCAGTACCAAAAATATGTGTTTATAATTCAATACAGCTTCCAGCCTATATAAGGCCATCATCAGTGCCAAAAAATGTGGTAATGTTAGTCGGTTTTCTTTCAATTAATGTATGTAACTTAATTTAAAATAATATTCCCTGTTCATTTTTTTTTTCGGACTACAATTATTGTTATTTTAATTAGTCTGTTTGCTTTAAAGCATTTATAGGGGGCTTAAAATTTTAGTAGAAAAGGGTAACTGATAAATTTAACTTCATTTACGATAATATTAACAGAAATATTTATGTTTTATTTTATTTCTCTCTTTTTCTCGTGGTCTCTGGGCTTATGTTACGGTTGGCATTATTTACTAGCTGCAGGTGTTGGCCTCTTGTTTAGTGTAGTATATCACGCCGGTTTTATTTACCATTTATACCGTTGAAAATGTTTAGGTGCTGGAGAGGGTAGAGTCCATTCGAAATCAGATTATATTATGACGCATTGCCTCACGCCTGTAGCCAGTAGTACAACAGGGACACGAGTGTAACGCTCTCTGGGGGAGCATTCAGAAACAATTATCTTCATGCCCTCATCCCCCTCCCCCCACTCCTTTCAAATTACAATCCCCTCTCTCTTTTAAAAACTACCCCCTCGAAATAACCCGGGTTTTCACCGTGCATCCTCTTTAGAGTAATTCATTTTCACACATGTTACAGAAAAAAAAAAAATAATTACCAACTTTTGCTCTCTACGTAGATAAGAGCGACAATTTTTGTTTTTAAAAATAAAAACGGTAAAAGTTACCAAATTAAAACTTATTTCATCTTGAATAATATGAACTCTCAACAAAATTATAATTCCTATGTTATTTGTTGCTTAAATTACATGAATTAACATGACATCCCGGATTTTCTCATGAAAACATAGTTCCGTAGGAGTCCAACGGTCAGTTCGAAAAGCGTGAGGCTTTTTTTTAATGTATTATATTAACTCTTTTACCTTATTAGTTTCATAAGATTTCTTAATTACAATTTTTTTTAGTCATGGAGAGTAACAAGTCATCATATTGTTTATCCCAATTAAATGACCAAGAAATTATTGCACTTATTGCCATTACAGAGACTAAAATTATATATTGTATCAATGGTAAATTGATTATAATTTGGCTGAATATAAGTTTTATGATTATTTGTTTTTAAATGCTGTACAAATGGATTATCAGTGAACTGGTATGTGATAATTGTTATCAGTGAAGTGAAGTGTGATATTGTTATCAGTAAACTGAAATGTGATAGTTATCAGTTAAGTGAAATGAGATATTGTTATCAGTGAACTTTTATGTGATATTGATTGTTATCAAATTCTGTTGTTTTAACTATAATCTAATCAGTTCTACACTTTGAATTTTTTACTAAGGATAAAGTTATTTAAATCTTGGTAACATAACTATACTCTTATCATGGGAGAAACCATGAATATAAGGTAGTATAGTTATCTTAAAATATTACCCACCTTCAATTCCAGTGTAATAAATCCTTAAAGTGAACTACTTTTTTGTGGAGAAAGTCATTTAACTTTTTTTTTATTAGTTTTCCCTTTTTTAAGTTTTATACGAAGTATAAGTTATGGTGGTAACACTGAATCCTTTCTAGCACTCTCATAGTAGTCATATATAAGGACTTGAGTGTAGCCAGATCATATAGACTATAGGAACACATTGCTTTATGATGTATGAAATTGGGATGAGGTTTATATGCCGACCGGACATTAAGAATGATTTATAACTAGTCCCGTATAGAACCCATCAATTTGTTAAGAGTAGTTCTGTTACAGTTGGACAACTCTATAAAATAGAGTTACAGCGGTAATAATTATTGAAATAGTCCAGTAGAGGGCGTGCAAAAAGTGTGTGACTTAACATTAAACTAGAATTTTTGTGTAAAAAAATGATCTTTTTGTGCCAATTAAGAATGTGTAGTCGGCTAAGTTCTTCGGCGAGACATAGATTGGCAATAGGCATTTGAAAAAAAACAAACGGTGGAGAGTGGCCATGTCCCGCCAATTATGGTAGACAATGTGATTTTCATAATCCTGAGTACAACATTAGTTACTAGACCAAAAGTCAAGTTGAATTTAGGTTGTCCCTTTAATGGTTAGCTATTCAAATATTACTCCAAATCAAAGTGGTCAACTATTTAGCTACAAACTAACATCAACTTGATTTTTGGTCTACCATCTAATTTTGTTCTCAGGATCATGAAAATCACATTGTCCAACATAATTGGAGAGGCATTGCCGCTCTCCACTATTTTTTTTTTTTTTTTTTTTTTTTTTTTTTTCAAATGCCTATTGCCAAGCTACCTATGTCCCATAACGAATTTAGCCGACCACATATTAATAGGCACTAAAAGTTAAAGCACCATTGAACACCTAACCCTCCGTACAAGATGCCCGGTTAATTCATGAATTAAGGTCTCTCAGCCTCTTAGGAACCCCCCCCCCCCCCCCCAAAGTTCTTCGATTAGAAGCTTGTCCCCTTCAGTGCTTTTGGCAAGCCTGCACACCCTCAGGATTTTCCCTCCAATTATGGAAAATTCCTAGAATAAGGGAAATGCGTGGGGGTGTAGCACTACATGGGTGGAGTGGCCATTTTTAAAGTGTAACATTCAATGTCATATTATATCTATAATTATACTGGTAGATATGTCATAGATATAATTATATACAGGAGTTCAGCAAGGTTCTTCTCTTTATCCTGACATTTAAGGACAGTGAAGAACTACTAAAATTGCTGGAATCAAACTCTCTACCGTCAACAAACCGGAGATATCACAATCTGCCACCCTTGTCTCTTCACTCCAACTCAGCTATTTACATTATTATTAATTTATATATAACTAATTTGACCATATTATATTTCTTTTATATCTTTAAATACATTTTTCAAAACTACAGTCCGCTCAATTTTTTAATTTATTTCTTATCACATTTTACCCAGTCGTGGCCAGGTCAAACTAAGAGCTCTCTGACGCTAACAAAAAGATCAACTTGTGAGCAAAATTCTAGCTTGATATTAGTCACACACTTTTTTTCACTCTGTCTCCTGGACTAAAAACATATTATAACGGCATAGATGATTATACCAGTCGAGTACTAGGTAAAATCGTTGAATAATATTTTTTTTTAGTATTACTATCACAGGTGGCTGGCATAGAGGAGGTCTCGTGTTCGATTCCTGACATTAGGCTATTTACAATAAACTAATTCACCCTGCATCGTAATATATTGGTACTCACTTAAGTGATGTGGCGTCTACATGATTCTGTGTCAAGTATACCAGTTATACAGAAGATAAAGCAACATCCTGGATCGTAATTCAATAAGTACAGTTGTATGGGCCTTTTGACAACCACAGGCCGACTACAGACTGCCACGCCACAGAATTTTATTTTTGTGGTTTTAAATTTTAATTAAATGCAGTAATAATTTATTTTAAAATAAATGATAAAATTGTCTACAGTATTTGTGTTGGCTGTGGTAAGTCAAAAATATTTTATTTGTTTAGTTGGCTTTATATTTTAGTTTTAAGTATTTCGTTGCTCAGATATTTAGAGACTTTATTAACAGAAATCTGTGTTTTTAAAACATTCCATCGTGTTTGTATTGGGTATATTACAAGTTTGATAGAGGTAGGAGGGGGGGAGGGGGGGGGGGGGGGGTATTTCGCTTCCCCAAACGAAACCATGTATTACCATCGTGCTGAATTTACCCGCCCTAACGAACTAGGAAAAACTGAAAATCCCCCTTTTATGACCCTCTTCACGGTTCGTTGAATCTCTATCCTTTTTTATCCTGGCATCTGGCATCCATCCGCGCCAAAGTACTGCCCCATCCGATTTAAAACCAATATCGTTAGTGAAAAACCACAATTTCCAATCAATGACCTAACCACAAGAATCGATATAACAATTAAAAAAATATAAAAAATAAAAAACCTCCCCTATTGGAATTCTCGTTTGAAATAATGGGTTATTTATTTATATTTCCAATTAATTCTTCTTATACGTCATTATCATTCCAATAATTAATCATATTAGCACTATTTCGAAATTCAATATGTATTTAAAAAAAAAAAAAAAAATTTCCCCCGAAATAAATTTAAACATTTCAGTGAAGCGACATATGTGCTAGAGAATAAATTAATTGGAATGGTAAAAATATAAAATTGTTCTTTATTACTACAACATATATTTGGTGCATGATATATGCATATTAATAGATTTATTTTTTACCAAATATCTTAAAATAAATATTTAAAATTATGTTTTGGTATATTTATAAATAAGTTTTTTTATTTGCCAACCTTACAACTAAAAGTAGACATGCACACTAAATCACCATCGTCTATTATTTTAAATTAACTACATTCATACTGCCGTTTAATTAAATCATATTTCTTTTTAATATGTCCGAAACATACCGGAAATACTTTATTAAGTCAGATAACGTTATCACATGATTAATTAATTACAATTAATTAATTACAATAAAATTTAAACAAACAGTAATTATCAAACATATCAAGGAAAGCTCACCCGGCGTGGTATCCCCACATATTAAATTCACTTAACATTAACTCTCACTCCTTAATTAATCACCAAATTTAATCATCGTGTCTGCGATATAGTTTACGCACTTGTAAATTTAAATAAAATAGGCCATCACTGCTCTTATCATCATTATCCTACCTAATTCCAGTATCACATATTATTTTTTCCTAAAAATTTTATCCTACAGCTAGACCACCCTTTTTCACCATACATTATCACTCTTTTTTGACTTTCTCATATAAAGAGAAAGTATTGAGATCGAAATTTGATTTCAACGTTTTGAGGTCCCCTGAGTCCAATAAAGTGTTTTTTAAAAAATGTTTGTCTGTCGTTATCTGTGCAGACGCATGGAGCCTAAACTACTGGGCCGATTTTGATGAAATTTGGCATTCATATTCAAAAAAATCATACCCTGAGCCGAACTCGATCAATTAATTTTAGCTCCAAATTTGGTAGTTTGAAAAAACGATATAATTAAAAAACGACGATATAATTAAAAAATACAAAAATATATTTGTATTAAAAACAAATCTAACGATATAAGCCGTTTTACCCGAGAAAAATCTGGTTCTTGAGAAAATAACTAAACGTGAATGGAGAGCGACCGGGTTCGATTCCCCACCGAAAAAAGAGAAGTTATTTTTATGTTCTATAATAAGAATTAAATTTAAAACACTGGGCTAAATAATTATGAATTCGTATATGAGAAAGTTTGTTTGAGTTGTCTCGGACCGTTTTTTTAAATGTTGCATTCCTATTGCTTTTTTACTACGTTTTTATTAGCTTGCTTTCTTGTTTGTTTGTTTGTCAGGTACAAATCTCGCAATCGATTTCTAACTAACTTCCCGAATAGCTAGACATTTGAAACTTTTAGCATAGCTCAGAACACGATGACAATGCATTATTTTAATACTTTTAGCCATCTTTCATTAGAATTTGATTGGTTTTCAGCAAATTTTGCTGTACGGAAAGTTAGTTCGGAAAAAATCCGCAAGTTATTTTATTTGTTTTGCCATGTCCATTATTATCGCAATCTTTATTTTTACGGGTCTCAAATTTGTGATAGATAAACATTGAATGACAGCAAAACAGGAAATATATCGATTATATTATTTATCGATTATATTATTTATATTATTTCAAATATATCGATGGCACGGTTTAGATTTGGTGTTTGGGAGATCCGTTGTACAAAGATTTATCCTTTTAGAGGTTTAAGATCAGCTCTCTAGATGGTTGTCATTTATGTGAAGTAAATAAATTCGGAATTATTTTTTTATTCACTAACATTATATAATAACAATAACAATTATATTATCAACATTACATAAGATTCAACAGAAAATTTAAAAACGTAGTATATAAAAAGTTCTTTTTATCTTGAAATTATTATGAGTTAAAACATACCCCAAAAAATCCTCTCCCCCCCCCCCAACCAATCTATAACGGCTAAATTTTTTAAATAATTCATGCAAATGCCTTATGATGGGGCGATGAATTTTTTTTTTACTTTCATATATAGCAGGATAGAGAAATAAAAAATAAATTATTTTATAATATAATTATGTATATGCTTAATAGTCTGCGAACCCCAAAAATGTACTTTAATACAAGTACTTCCCTGTGATTATTATAGATTTCTTTTTTTTTTGCTCTGTTGGTTTTGGAGGATAGATTACATTACAGATGGTGCTTGCTGTCGGATACACACACTGTCCCTCATTCTGTCCGAACTAAGGGTTTTGAAGTTGGTTCTATGGAGTGGAGAATGTTTTGCATAGCACTCTGGTATTGACAGACTATTTCTCACCGTATTTTCTTTTCTCTAGCGCTTCCTTGCCTGTCGTGTGAGTTATGAGAACCAATTTGTCCCGGTCAGATACAGTGTGTGAAACCTTTTTGTGTCATCTACCGTCTCATGATATGTTAGAGTTCCGGAAAAAAATAATTATTGCTTTAGAAACTTGCGGTCCGTTGGCTTGAAGATGTCATGCTAGACTTGAGTAATACAACTTTGAAAAAAGTTATTTTAATACTGTTACAGGAGATTAATTTTTCTTTCTACCTGATCACATTTGTAATATTGGCCTAGCGATTCATTTCTGACTCTAGTTATTTTTTATAATCATACTTGCTACTTTTTTATTTTTTCACCGACTTTTTTTTTTTCGAGATTTCAACAGAATTATCCATTTTGGATGTTTTTAAGACCTCCTGAGTGGTTTTCAGCAAGACGTCTGTATGTGTGTTATGTTATCATCGTAGTGCCCTGGGTATTTAACCTAGTGAGTTGAAACTTGGCAGAAAAATGAATATTTACTTCTAGTTTTGATACCAGGAAAATCAACATTTTTCGCCGTCTTGAACCCATTTTTCTGAGTCAGCAAAAATTTAAAAAATTGAAAAAAAATCCGTTCGAGTTGAAATTTGGCACTAATGTACCTCTGTTTATGAAAAACATATCCATCAAATTTAATTTTGGTATTGGCCGCCATTTTGAAGTTAACGACTTTTGAATTTTGAAACTTTAACGGTTAATGATACCGAAAGTGTACAGTGTACAGTGTACATACATTTTTGATCTATTGTTGGAACCGGTAAAAAATAAGGAACAAACATAACAAATAAAGAAATTCCATTTATTAATTTAAATCTTATAAGCGAACATAATTATTAATTAGTGCAATACTTTTGTTAAACGTCAAACTTTGTTTACATTTGTGAAAATACCAAAATTCAAACAATTAAGTAAATAAAAATAATGTAATTTTGTGTGCAATTTTTTATTTTAAATTATAATAAAAAAATCAGTTAGTTCAAAACGTTCATCATCCAAGTACTGACCACGCCCAGTGCGGCTTCCTCCTGGCCACTTTAGTGGCCTCTAAAGTGAGGAAAAGTTTGAGGCACCCCGTACTTTTTATTTTTATTTTTTTCTGATTACGGTCTTTAAGTTCTCCTTTTCGTAAGAATTAAAATGTGTTAGTTAATCGTTTATCTATCCAGGATGTTGCACGATAAATGTTACAAACTTCGGGAGGTGATTCTACACCCCAAAATCAACAAAAAATTTCCTCTTGACCCCTGTCCGATTCTCAAGTATAAGGGAGTTATTCGGTTTTTCTGATTTTTCTGTAAAACACGAGTTTTCTTCATAACAATAATAGTCATATCTCCCAATCTGTTGGTCCTAAAGCAAATTGGAAACAACCATTGAAAAGCTCATTAAATTTCCAATAAGAATGCAAACCTTAAAAGTTTCTAAATACATTTCTAATCATTTCAATACAATCGAAATTGGAAAAAAAAAATTAAGTTTCTAAAATTCGGAAAATGTTATTTGTGTTTGAAGCAAATACAATTCTTCAGCCTTAGCCTGGCAAATTTCACCAAACCTTCTCCTTATAATTAGATTTCCAACGATATACTCCACTTCGTGATTCCGTTAAAAATTGGTAGAGAAATTATAGTTAGAACGCGAAAAAACGTGCGGTAGAGGCAGAACGGGGAAGCTAGAGGAGGGTTACAAACCAGCAATCCACACGAATTTCCCGCGATAACTGTCGAACGGTTTGAACGTGAGATTCCAAATTTGACACTAAAACACGCCCAAAACACCACCGAGTTATTTGGCCAGAAAAATTGGTTTAGTGGAAGTGGTAGAAATTTATACTTGAAACGTTGTAAAAATGAAAAAAAAAAAAAAAAAAAAAAAAAAAACAGTGGGTTTTAAATAATATGGAAATTTGGTGTCCGTTGTTTGGTTTATTCATTCTGGATTTAGTACACACTGATATCAGTGTGTAGGCACACTACTTTTAGTTGAGCGAGTTTGAGAAAAAGCAGTCGCCGTCTTTTTTGTAATGGTAGGCGAGTCCTCAAGGAGTCAACTCAAGGAGTTTTCATTTTTACAACGTTTTAAGTTTAAATTTCTACCACTTCCACTAAACCAATTTTTCTGGCCAACAAATTCGGTGGTGTTTTGAGCGTGTTTTAGTGTCAAATTTGGAATCTCACGTTCAAACCGTTCGACAGTTATCGCGGGAAATGCGTGTGGATTGCTGGTTTGTAACCCTCCTCTAGCTTCCCCGTTCTGCCTCTACCGCACGTTTTTTCGCGTTCTAACTTTAATTTCTCAACCTATTTTTAACGGAATCACAAAGTGGAGTATATCGTTGGGAAGCTTATTAAAAGGGGAAGTTTTGGTGAAATTTGCCAGGCTAAGGCTGAAGAATTGTTTTTGCTTCAAACACAAATAACATTTTCCGAATTTTAGAAACTTAATTTTTTTTCCAATTTCGATTGTATTGAAATGATTAGAAATGTATTTAGAAACTTTTAAGGTTTGCATTCTTATTGGAAATTTAATGAGCTTTTCAATAGATGTTTCAAATTTGCTTTAGGACCAACAGTTTGGGAGATATTTTTATGAAGAAAACTCGTGTTTTACAGAAAAATCAGGAAAACCGTAATAACTCCCTTATACTTGAGAATCGGACAGGGGTTAAGAGGAAATTTTTTGTTGCTTTTGGGGTGTAGAATCACCTTCCGAAGTTTGTAACATTTATCGTGAAACACCGACGGCCGATGACCGAAACGGCGATGACTCACATAAAAATTATTTTTTATTGCTAAAGATAAGGCGTTTTGGAGGAATATTTTTTCATTTTTTTTTCGGATTGTAGCGAGTTTCGTTCGTGATCAAAGAAAATACTCTTTTAAACATTTAATTTTATTAATTACAAATGGAACAAAGAAGTATGAAAAGTGAGATATAATATTTGTCTACATTGAGATATGTAGCTATTAGGATAATAGAATGTCAAATCTTTCTATACTTCCAAATCTTATATTATATAAACAACTAAAATACGAGTATTGCGTCTGCAGTTAACCCTTGCATTAGTATGCTTACTAGGTGTTTTGTTAATATAACAAGCGCCCCCAAATTTAGAGCTATAATTCATTTATTGTATTCGCCTCTGAGTAGAATGTTTTCTGAACATCTATGTTAAATTTTATTGAAATCAGCCTCGTAGTTTAGGCATCACGTTATGAATTTGTTTACACGGGCCAGTATATATTACTATGTAATATGAGAAAATAAAAGAAAAGCCCGTTAAACAAATAAAAAATAATATTATAAATATGTTTAAAAAAACTCTCACTTAATTTTGTTAAAAACATTATAAATTATAGGGGAGACTCGTGTAAGTTGATACGCTTTCTCTTATGGAATTTGAAAATTTTGTTGAGCCCATACAAATTAAATTATATAATATATATATATATATATATATATATATATATATATATATATATATATATATATATATATATATATATATATATATATATATATATTATAAAACTCTATATTAGAAATTTTCTTTATTAGGTCTTTTTAAGGTTCAAAAAAGTTTATTTTTTCTCTCTACTCTTTTAATATCTATATTTCCCCTCTCTCTGGGTTTCTTGAAGCTGGTTATTTTTATGAGTCACAAAAATATTTTATCAGTTTTTATTTTCTCATATATACGTAGTACATATAAATGGAATGTATTGTAATGGCTTGAATATTCGATTGTGATATATTAATGTGTTTACAAGTTTAGAGATCCCCTTAGTCAATAAGTTTTTAAAACAAGTAAGGTACGCTTCACGTAAGCCGTGAGGCGACAATCGCCGGTTTCTGTACGATTAAGTTAAAATTATAGGTGTAAAATTTTATTAGTTGCATATTTCTTTTTTTCACTTTAAGACCTTTAAATTGATGTGTAACATTTTATGGTGACTAAAATCTTTATTTAGTTCCCGCCATTTTGAAAATATTATGTGTTAAATTTTAATAGTAGTTGCATATTCTTTTTCTACTTTTCAAGGCCTTTAAATTGATGTATACCATGTCATGGTGACTAAAAACTGTTTATTAGTCGATCGCCATATTGGCCGCCATCTTGGAAATATTAAGTATGAAAACTCCAAAAAGTGTAGAGTGTTACAATTGCCGAGATGGACCTGTGTGCCGAATTCCATGTTCCTAGCTGTAGTAGTTTATGAATTGAAACATGCCAACGGACAGACAGACAGACACAGCCGTTATATAAGGTTTCTTTTCGAACTTCGTACAGAAACCTAAAACGGTCTGATTCTATTCGTTTGTGCAGACGCTTGGAGCCTAAGATGAATTTGCCATAGTCGTAAAGGTACAGAAAAATTAACACTAGCTCTAAATAGGGGGGGGGGGGGGGGGGGGGGGGGGAGGCACTATACCCTCCAAAAACTCTGTCGAATATGTTTAAAAATAAATAAATTAAATGAGATATTATGGGATTTTAATACAATATCTATTTTTATGTGTGAAAGTTTTGTTGAATTTATCGGATTGATTTTTACTGTTTACATTTGTTTTTTAATTTTTGTTTTTATCAATATTAAAATCAAAAAACCAAACTTCTTCACTATTTTAGAATTGCTTCCGAGCTTACCGAAGGTGGATCTCATGGAACTGTGAGATAGTTTTTGTTTTATTTATTTTATGTCTTCGAATTCAAAAAAAAAATTCCTATTTCTTCAATAGTACTCATATGAGAGTTAAGTACTTTGGATGGTACATATTTCAAAAGTAGACAGTTAGCCCCACATTAATTTCAGCCATCTATCATTTTTAAATTTTGCTAAATTGATACATTAATTCATGTAAAAAATCAAAACAATTTCGACTGATGTAATAAACGTGTGGAAAATTAAATAGATTGAACAATTATAGGTTGCAAAATCTTAAAATTATTAACGAAAATTAAATAGGACATGAGGATGCTTTCTGCCATGCTGGATATGGATGTTGGCTAATATTTTCAACACAATAAATATAATGTACATTTATATATATATATATATATATATATATATATATATATATATATATATATATATATATATATATATATATATATATATATATATATATATATATATATATATATATATAATATATATATATATCTCATTCTATAGAACTGATGAACTGCTGTCGTTTGTGGCCACCAAATGCCAGTAAAAAAAAACTCTACCAGCAGTGGTACTAGATCCCATTGTGGCATGGTTTTGAAGGAGTCCTTAATGTCACAATTATTTTAATTGTTTTGAAGCCATCGAACACTTGACGTTCTTTCATTTATTTATTTTCTCTATCAACTCTAAAACATTTTCTGAAGGATTTGTCATTCTATTGTTTAAATTTTCATTCTGTTTGCCATATTTAATGTTCTCTCTTTGGTACGAGTATTATCGTTTTTATCTTTTCCATAAGCCTCTTCTTTAACTTACAAATTATTCAAATCTTTTTGATGCCTTCTGAACAGTTGGAGGTCTTCAATTTATTCATTTTCTCCATCAACTCCTTATAATTTATGTGAAGGAGTTTGGGAATTTAATTGTTTAAATTTTCATCATGTGTGTCATATTTGATGCTCTCTCGCGGTTTATTTTTTGAATTGTCTCTCCGTAAATGCGTGTATGACAACTAAATTAACTTCTTACTCAAAAATTTATTCATCATTAACTTAAAACTTCGATCTTGTTGTAACATCTCACAGGCTCTGATGACAATCATAATAAATTTTAAGAGTCCATCCGACAATACATTAAGAACATGTAAACGTGTCTTATTTCACAGGTATTTTTTTTTAATTTTGGAAGTATTAAAAAATGAAAGTTATTCGAGAAAATTTAGGGTAATAATATTAATATTAAATTAGGCTAACCGTCGAGTTATAAAGTTTTACTTGTGACGATATATTTCGCTTACCTTAAATAAGCGTTTGAGTTCAGCGAATTCATTGTTCCTAATAGAATTTGTATCATTTAAACTCATTTTTGTAATGCCAGATGTTTAACTATTGTAAAAATATTTCATCTCCCTATGTTTTATATTTTACTTTAAAATAAACATATCCTTGAATACAATGCAACCCAAATATTTATTTTTCATCTTTTAAAAATCTCTCTTATTTTTTTTTCTTTAGTTGTTCAGATTTTTTTTTTATCCTAAAAATAAAATGTATACAATTATTTTAAAAGTGTGTTTGTTTAAAAGGTCCCCCCCCCTTTTTCCTCCCTCAAACCGATTACAGAAAGTGAAGGTGGAATATAATACAACATTTTATGATCATAAAATGAAATTTACCTACTCTTATTGTTTAATTGAATAATTTTCACTTTGACATGTAATGAGATTTTGATAGAGTTTAAAAAATGTCTTTCTGTCATATATGTGTGCCGAAACGTGGAGTCTAAACTGCTGGGCCGATCTCACGAAATTAAGTATAAATGTTTAGGAAAGTCATACCCCTAGGTGAAATCGAGAAATGAATTGTAGCAATAAATTTGGGAGCGCTACCCCCCCAAAAACTCTAAAATTAAATAATTATTTCTCTAAAACAGTTCTAAAATTTAGGCCATTGGGTATTTCTTTAGATTGTTACTCCCCTATGTACTTTTTGGAATATAAATGACTGACTAAATAACTATTAAGACAAAGGGATGTTTACTCCAATTTATTTAAGGACAAAGGAATATCACATTTCTGGTGTTTATAATAATAATAATAATAATACATTTATTTAAATAAGTTTTACATAAGAGAAAAATAAAAACAATAATTACATGATTGCTTTATATAATTTCTTTAAACATT
Source organism: Gerris lacustris (assembly GCA_951217055.1). NCBI lineage: Eukaryota > Metazoa > Arthropoda > Insecta > Hemiptera > Gerridae > Gerris > Gerris lacustris. The sequence goes on along the minus strand of OX578284.1, from coordinate 53,913,497 downwards.
TCTTAGTTTAGCCGCAAAAGCGATTGCTTGAGCGCGGCTAACATTTTTTTCTAAGGTTTATAAGTTCATTCTAAGGTTTATAAGTTCATTTAAAATTAATAGATATTTATAAATTAGTACATAACATAATTTGATTTCACTTATTCTTTAGTACATAAATTTTAAGTATTTATATAAAATGAATTTAAAAGAATATAATTTAAATCAAATTATAATTATTATTAACTACAGGAAACAGACAGAGAAAAATACACTCCAGCGCCGGGATTTGAACCACGGGCCTCTATATTTCCAGTATAGCGCTCTACCAACTAAGCTACGCAGGTAGAGTTTATAGTTGGTAGAGCGCTATACTGGAAATATAGAGGCCCGTGGTTCAAATCCCGGCGCTGGAGTGTATTTTTCTCTGTCTGTTTCCTGTAGTTAATAATAATTATAATTTGATTTAAATTAAAATTTAATCTTTCTGTAGTATGAATACTACCAAAATGGTAAAATATTAATTTCTAATTGATTGTACAAGGTACAGGCACTAATTGGGTACTTTATAATTATAAGCGTTATTTCTCGGTCTAGTTCTATGTCATTAATGTTGACTTCTAAGACTTATGTGGAAAATTGAAAGCTTAAATTCGGGACAAGGTATCATTAACGTCAGAGAAACTCATTCTCCTGCGTAGCTTAGTTGGTAGAGCGCTATACTGGAAATATAGAGGCCCGTGGTTCAAATCCCGGCGCTGGAGTGTATTTTTCTCTGTCTGTTTCCCGTAGTTAATAATAATTATAATTTGATTTAAATTAAAATTTAATCTTTCTGTAGTATGAATACTACCAAAATGGTAAAATATGAAGAATATAATTTAAAAGAATATAAAATTATTTAAAAGAATATAAGGGGAGTAACAGTCTAAAGAAGAGCATTTCGTACACTTTTATAGATTATTACTACCCTCTGTATTTTTTATAAAGGGAGTAACAATCTAAAGAAGTGCCGTCTATTTATATAAGAATCGAATTATATATTCCGTTTTCCCGGGAAAGATCTGGTATCCGAGATATTGCTAAAAATAAATCTAATTCTGTTGATCTGGGACCGAGATTATATGAGAAAGTTGGGCTTAAGTTATCTAGGAATGATTTTTTTTTTTTCAGCTTACCGACGGCTCCGAGCGGAAGCAATCTGATCGATCTAAAGAACGAAAATATTTATTTTTTAATTGATTACAATTTTTTTTTTTTAACATCTATCCTAAGTTGAACCAAAATTGGACCAGTAGTTTAGTACTTCCACGGGTCTGCACAAAATAAAAACCAATCCCAGCACACATTGTTGGTCAGTAAACCATGTCTTCATAAGTCTGGTTTCGTTTGATCTATGATTTATCAAACCACCAATTGAGTTGACTATGGTTTTCTATTTCCGAAGCTTGATGGCAGTAAATCTTTCGATCAGCTTTTTATTTGTTTAACAATGTTCACCGACATTGAGGACGTCCAGTCCGGGAATCGAACCCAGAGCTTTAGTCGAAGGTGGCGGTCACCCATCTAACTACTGACCATGTCCGATACTGCTTTACTTAAATGATTTGAATGCTAATTCCCTTCCTACTCGAGCTACCGAGGGTAGCTTTTTATAATCCATTTTCTTGGGCTCAGGGGATCTTAAAACGGTAAAATCCATCAAAATCAAATTTTCGCTCAATCACAATACTTTCCCTCTATATAAACATACTTCGTATATGAGAAAGTGAAAGGCATAAATACTACTTAGATTCAAGATTTTTGTTGAACATGTATAAAAAAAATTAGTGAAAAGCCTTTTTTAACGATTACTTTTTTCCCCTTTGCTCGCCCCTTCCCGCAATTTGAGTCAGAACAAATAAGAAAATATTTTCTCAAAATATTTATCTCCTTGCCTTTTCTTATTTCCGAATGATTTAGTGCCGTATTTGCGCTTCTATTTTCTCTTGCCTTTTCCTCTTTTTTCTTTCCCTCCAGTTAGGTTGGGAAAATACAATTCCTCTGGTTTGAGGAATGTAAGCCTAAATTAAATCAATTCAAGGAGCAGCGCCAATATAACAAGGCATTTCCTTTCTATTCTTTTAACATTCCCCATAAAGCTTTCATTTTTAGTTCTTTATAGAAAAAAAATTCTTTGATTTCTCTTTATTGCTTTTATTAAGTCGAAAATTTTATTGAAAAGTTTTTTGTTTTTGTTATTTGTATCCAATATAAAAAAAATTAATACTGATTTACGACAATAAATGTTTGAAAAGAGACTGTATTTTTTATTACGCCCTCGACTAGTGCAATTACATTATACTTTTTCAGTTTAAGAATTAAGGATTTAGAGGAATTTTCTGCAATTATAATTTAGCTGTAAAACTACAATAATATTAAAAAATACTCCATATTTCTAAGGTCGATTTCTTAGTCAGTTTAGTTTCAGTTTTGTCTATTATAGTTGTCCACGCAGACCCTAGATTTAGTCTTATATTTCTACTTAATACTTTAAGTAGAATTTTATTGTAAATGAATGGTGATCCCTCAATAATTAATGTGTTGTGGATAATGGGTCATTAGGGATGTATAATACGAACTCTCCTATCTCATTTTGTTTGCTATATTTCGACGCATTCTTGAGTCATTATCAAGCATCTATAACAGAAATGATCAAAACAATATCAACCTTTGTATTTCATTGAGTAGTCTCTACAATTAATATTTTCCTAATTATTATCATTATTAATAGTAAATTATTATCATTATTAATAGTAAAGAGTAGTTGTAGAAACTACTCAGAAGAATACAAAGGTTGATATTGTAAAGGTGTACAGAATGTTCTTCCTTAGATTGTTACTCCTCTTATTAAAAAACAAAAGATAGTAACAATTTAATGAAGGTATACGCTATGTACTTCTTGTTATTACTCACCATATAAATAACAGAAGTGTGATATTACATTATCCCAAAGTATATTGGACTGAACATCCCTTTGTCTTAATAGTTATTTAGATAAATAAATGTATAAACCATAGCCATTTATGTAGTTTGCTAAAATTTGTCACTCTTATCATGCAGTCTTCTGTTTTTGTGTGCCGTGTTTAGGTTTAAAATTTTTTTTTTCATTGACAATTAATTTTATTATTGAAAAATAGTTGTTGAACTTGACACCTTCTTTAAATTTGTATAATTAATTTTTTATTGGTGGATTTTTCAGGTGTTAATAAAAGTAATCAAATTTATATAATTTTCATGACTTTAATTGTGAGACGTTTCGACCCTTTGTGTATGGTCATCTTCTTATCACATTTTTTCTTTCTAAAAATGAAAACATATTAACAATATTATTAATTCAATATTAACAATTTTTACAATATAGTTAAACTATACATATTTTCCTGACAAAATAATGATACTATTTATATAAATTATACAAACTTTAACTTACAATGCAATGATTTAGAGTAGCATAGTAGAAACTTATAAATGGTTATTTTTCTTAAAATAATTATACCACCTCCATGAGAGTTCGTCAGTTTCATCTTTATACGTTTAAAATTAAGTCAATAATTTTTTTTTTTTTTTAACAATAAATAAAATAACACTTAAAACTTAAAAATTAATTAAAAATCCATTTAAAATGACTTGCTTTGAACAATAATTATAAGCACAAACAAAACCGACATTGATTCAATCTAAATAAATATTTACAAATAATATGATAGCAATTATATCGACAATAATGCATTCTTATAATTCTTCTATAGTTAAAATTAGTAACCAATTTATCATTGAGAACATTTAAGTTACTTTTAGTTTTACATTATTAAAATATTCTCTTATACTTCTTAATATAAATTTGGAAACAAGTAGAACATACTATTGTCTTTATAATGATGGCTAAAAAGTATTCCTTTATAATAGTACAATATGATTAAATCTCTATTTTTTAACAGGGAAAATACAAGAAATTGTAAACCTGCTTAGTGGTGCTATCTTATTTATTTTTATCTTATTATTTTTATTGTAATTTTTAATTGTTGGTGAAGAGCGCTTTGTTATCTTTGATAATGGTGGATGTGTTACTGGGAGCTGGGGATTATGTTGGCAGGACTGGGGAATATTGATATTATTAAATTTTTGGTTATTGGTTGGAGGAAAGCTGGCGAGAGTTTGCATGGGATACGATAAGGAGCCTGCAAGTGTTTCATACATACCAATAAGCTATTTTGAATCCTTACCTCCCTTTCAACCTGGAAATCCCCTCACCTAGTTATATAGGTTACTATCCATGCATGATACACTCGTATATACCTTGATATAGCAGAATTGGAGCCCATATATAGACCCTCTATGCCTGTAATAGCAAATTTAGATTTACCAAGCCTTCACCATTGTCAGTATAACCAAGGTGGTAAATATCAAGGAAACAGATAAGGACTGTATTAAAATCAATGTTTATAAACTTAAATTTTCTTTAATACCACTCAACCCAAGTTACCTCTGGATTGCATTTTTATTTAGTTTATTTTCGAAAAATAGCACAGCGGCTTTAATTTCTTAACACTAATATAATAATACCCGTTAATATATTATATCTGCCAAAATTTTAGAATTAACACATATTTAATTGACTTTTGTTTAAACTCTTATTTACAGTTGCTAAAAATCATCTTAAATTACAAAACTTTCTCGGTACTTCTTTAGATTGTTACTGTTTTTGTTGTTTGTTATATGTTTTTAGAATATAAATGACTTTAACTAAATTATTATTAAGACAAAGGTATGTTTAGTCCAATGTACTTTGGGACAAAGGTATATCACACAAAGTACTGTTTTTAAAAGGGGAGTAACAGTCTAAAGAAGAACACTCCGTATACCTTCTTTAGATTGTTACTCCCCTCTGTTTTCTTTATAAGGGAAGTAACAATCTAAAGAAGTGCCACTTTCTCTTTATATGAGAAAGTAAAAATCAGTTTCAAGACAACTCAGGCCTAGTAGTTTAGGCTTCAAGCATCTGCACAGACAGACATTTTTTAAAAACCGCTTTTTGGGATTCAGTGGACCTTAAAACGTGTAAATCCGTAAAAAATGAATTATCGCGCCATCACAATAGTTTTTCTTTATATGAAACAGTAACAATTGGAATAGGTGTCAAAAGTGTTTTGCTTCCGAGCTTAACGAAAGTAACGGAAGCTATGTGATCGTTCCGTAGAACGATAATTTCTGATGTCTCTGATTTCAAACATTCAGGGACAGAAATCCGTATCAGACATCAGGGAACATTGCTTCCGAGTTTATCGAAGGTAACGAAAGCTATGTGATCGTTCTAAAGAACGACATTTTTTATGACTCCGATTTCAAAAAATCCTAGACAGATATCCTTTTTAGACATCAGGGAAGAATTTTTTGTTCCATGTCTGTCTGTCGGTCAGTCTGTCACTTGATTTTTGGCAACCAACACATCTTGAAATCAATTCGTCTCATTTTATTTGAATTTAAATGATATGTCATATTAGCCAATTTCAAAATGTTGCTATATTGGAACTAACGGATTTAAAAAATTGACAATAATAGGATGTTAAATCATTACTGTATAGGACGGGAGAAAGCTATATGCCACACTAATTGGCAGACTATTTTTTCGGACTATTAATTCGGACGACTTGCGCCTGCCAAATGGCTTTGAACTATCTATGAGACGTAAATGGCCAGTTTTTATTGATTAAAATCTTAAATATATATATATATATATATATATATATATATATATATATATATATATATATATATATATATATATATTTAAGATTTTAATATATATATATATATATATATATATATATATATATATATATATATATAAGAATATGATTCGGCCTGAAAGACACTATAGAAGACAGTAATTCGGGAGAAGGCCAACTTTTTTTTTAATTTTAGAATTTTTTGCCCCCATTGCCCCCAATATGCGAGAAAAAGTATAAAAATTGTTGGCCTTCTCCCGAATTACTGTCTTTATATATATATATATATATATATATATATATATATATATATATATATATATATATATATATATATATATATATATATATATGTGTGTGTGTGTGTGTGTGATTTGTCACAATTATAGTTTACAATTTAGTTGGTATCGTTTATTAATTAATTTAATTATTTAGCTACTTTTAATTGTTTAGATTTAAACTTTTACATTAGGTTGTCTATTTCTAAGGTATATAATTTGGTTCAATGTGGCTAGAAGCATATAGAAGGTGTTAGTAAATAGTTGATTTAAATGTAAATAGGTGTTTTGGTTCTATTCTCACTTCATTGTTCGGAAAAATTCTTAATAAGAAAATCTATTTTTAAGCTCTCTCTTAAAGCTGATGTCTGAAGCCTATTCAGCCTCTTTAACCTCAATTGCTTCCTTTATCCTTTCCGCTTATTTCTTTCAACAACCCTACGCAGTATTTGCTTTACCAACTAAGTCCCCTATTATGTCCATTCTTCAAACTACTTCGACATTATATATAAATATATATATTTATATGTGTGTGTGTGTATCCCCACTCTTAAATTTTGAATGGTTTTTGTTTTCATGCTATCGTTTATGGGTGGCCAAGGAGGCAAAAAGGGCGATAGCTTTTTGCCTCCTTGGCCACCCAACTCAAAAAATGTTTGATAGGATATTTGAAATTATGGCAAAAGATAAAAAAATTTTACTTCAAATTTTTTTCTACATAGAATTTTTTGCCCCCAATATGCGAGAAAAAGTATAAAAATTGTACATTTCAGTGCACTTTTATAGGAAGAAAAAGTTCTAAACAAAAACCAAAAATATACGAAATACACACAAAAATTAGTCCTTGAAATCAGTTTTTAAGGTCCAATCACACTTTGAATAATAAATTTCGTATTTATAATGTAATCTTAAATCCAGCTTAACAGGGAGCCAGCGTGGCCGTGTGGGTTAAACCACGTCTGCTCGGCCATCACTGAATCATGAGTGGAACGAGACAGGGTTCGATTCCTCGCCGTGACGCTCTGATTTATATAGCTCACTATTGATCACATCATACTCGCTTCGGCGGTACAATATACATATGTATGATGTGTGAAGTGGCTGGAACTCTCTACCGCGGGGCGTAAAAAGGGCCTAAGTGATGGCCTAATTGCAAGGTTCGAACAAGTGGTTCGATCTACCCGTTCTAGTAGGAAGTACTAGACTTACTACTACTACTAAAACCAGCTTGGACCCACGGCCTAGAAGAGTGGGGGTAGCACCAGGCCTTCCACCGTCCTCAGAATCCAAACTGTCCAACCTAAAGCAGGCCCTACACTATCAATCCGCTTGACAATACAGTGTGTCAAGCTGATTGACACGAGCTTCAAGCGGCCTTGGTGCGCATCACCAATCTTTTCATCAATTTCATTTGTAGCGGAGTTTTCCAATAGTGAACACTGAATCAGTATTGTGTAGGTACCAAGGTTTCCAATCAGGATTTCTGGTTTCCCATCTTGACAGTTGTTGCTCTCAAACGGAAATAAAAGATCCAGAGGAAACGATGTTGGTTGAAGGAGGCTAATAAATTCTCGATCGGCGCATTATTATTTACAATGTCCGCACCTTCGGAAGCGAATGGACGGTCCTCCATTGCTGGCGTCGAGCAAGTGACTGACGGAATACTTGATCAAAATTGCTCTAGACTATCAAGCGCTCCATCAAGCCGCTTGAGTCATTCAAACTTTCCATCAATCATCGTTAAGGCTTGAATCAAGCGTCAAACGGGTTTTTAGACTATTAATCACGCTTGAAACCATCGCTTGACGCACAGTTTTGATCAAGCGGATTGATAGTGTACGGCCTGCTTAAGATCCACAGAAATATTATACAAATTCTACGTCTCCAACCTCATTCTCCACAATGATATAAAGTCTAAATGTTCCTTTTGCTTGTCCCGATATTAAACATTCCATGAATCACTATCCAACCATCCTAATCCTCTTGTAGAACTCCTAGCATCCCAAATCATTCCTGACTATCCGCCCCGTCAATTAAAGAGGCAGTTGCCTTGAGATTAACTTTTTACATAATTTTATTATTATATCTTAATTTAATTATTTTTATTTTAATAATATTTTATTCATATATCAATTAATATATTAAACCCAGGCGAAATGAATATAGTCACTGGACTATTTGCTATGTACTATTGACTATTTTCATGTAACTCACTGTCAATAAAACATTGATAAGTAACACTTATAACATATAAAATAATAGTACATTATATACGTGTACAACTGGAGTGATTTATATCTTGAGAAATAAATTGTTTCTAGACTATATTGGAAATGCAAGACTATAATACAGGACTAGTCTATTTAATTTTTAACTGTATTTATTTTAAGAAAATAATATCGAAACTTTTTTTTAAGAAAAAATACTGGAGGAGCATCAAGAGAACATGAATTAAATTTAATATATATTTTTGTCTGTGTACTTAAAAAAAATTCAAAACTTTATCCTTATTAAAAGTTAAAATACGTCGTAACTTTGTAAATGTCACCATGGTTAATATCTATCTCGTTTAAACATTTTATATAATACGTCTATAGATAAAAATAGATAGATAGAAAAGAGAAAGAGAGAGAGAGAGAGAGTCCGACAATTTTAGTTTTAATTGGTTCCTTTATGGCTTTTATTGACGAAGCAAAAAAAGTAGTGCTCGTAAGCAATCCTACAAACTATGAAAGTTTTAGAAGGAAAACTTTATTAAGAAGTGTTACTTATAAATTCATGAATATAAATGGAATTATAGAAAAGAAAATTCTAGCTGATACAGTAATAAAATAATAATCTCTTTTAATAACTAGAATAATTGAAGCGAGCGTAAGCGAGCTTCTTACATTCAACGAAATATGCATCTTGTCTGTCTGTCTGTCTGTCTGTCTGTCTGTCAGTAACGTTCACGCGTGTGACGATAACTTGAGTAAAAGTTGACCGATTTAGTTGAAATTTTGTATACATGTTCCTCTTACTAATACTCAGGCTAAGTTCGTTGGACAGCGTGATCCATCCAAGAGTTCGCGCGCAACGCTCGCGTAAACGAGAGGTACAAAAATTAAATTGGAATTTCAGGACGGGAAAAGATTCTATCATCATCTATTCGATGAGACGAACATTATTTTCAAATAACATTTTTTACTAAAACCAACAACGACACTGCTATGATTTAATAAAGATCGCTAAAACTATTAAAGCGGACCTACCTCTATTTAAAATAGAGAAAACAACCTTTTTACCGATATCTTACGTTCTAACGTAACGATCATAATAAAACTTCATGTACATCGTTTAAAGTACAATTGAAACAAGTATGTAAAATTTCAACTTGATACATGCAGTAGTATTTGAGTAATGAAGTGATACATTTATAATATTAGTTTAAAAGCTATTCCGAGTGGTTAAGATTCTTTTAGTCGTACTGTGTGTAGGTTTGTTTAGGAAGTAAAGCTTTGTACCGAGTACCCCCACTCTACCTCTCACTACCCTCTTCCACTTATATTCAACTATGACATTCATCATGATTAACAAATTTCAATATTCAGTATTTTATTGCAATACGCTCGCTTCAATGATAGAGCCACGTGATGCCTAGTAGTTATTTATGTAACTAGGCAGCAAAATGAAATCTTACTGACGAGTGATTAATTTTGCCTTGGCAATGAATTCAGAGGCAGAAATGTTTCCTTTGCTGCCTTGTTGTATACAATATTTTATCTACTCACGCTGTTAAGATAAAAAATCGGTCCGAGACAACTCAGACAAACTTTCTCATATACGAGTTTATAATTACATAACCCAGTATTTTCAATTTATTAGTTTTCAAATGTACATTTAAATATTGTTGAACATTTCATCAAAATTTATCATAAAAATAACTTCTCCTGGGCGGGGAATCGAACCCGGACTCTCTCCGTCCGCGTTTTAAGCTGATTTTTCCCGGGAAAACGGCTTATATCGTTGGATTCGTATTCAAATGGACTACATTTTAGAATTTTTTAATCAAAATCGTCGGAACCGTTTTCGAGAAATAATTTTTTTTCATGTTTTTGGGGAGTAGCGCCCCCAAAATTAGAGCTAAAATTCATTTCTCGATTTCTATTTTATTTATTTTATTTATTATTTTTTTATTTTATATATTAGCTGCGTTGCCAAGCTGTTTGCTTGGATGCAGTAGGTCGTATAATAGTACAAAAAAATACAAGAAAACTTAAATACATAAATACAAAAACTTAAATACATTGAGTATTAGGAATAATATAAGTATAAATTATCAAAATATAAACAGTGATAAATTAGATAAGAGCAGAAAAAAACAGACAATCAACTTAAACATAGAATAAAAAGTAAAAAATATTAATTAAATAAAATATAAAATTCGCCTCGGGGTATGATTTTTCTGAACATGTATGCCAAATTTCGTCAAAATCGGCCCAGTAGTTTAGGCTCCAGGCGTCTGCACAGACGACAGACGACAGAGAGACAGACATTTTATAAAAAACCACTTTTTTGGACTAAGGGGACCTCAAAACGTGTAAATCCATCAAAATCTCAAAATCGAATTTTTCCGCCATCACAATACTTTCTCTTTATATGAGAAAGTAAAAATGAAATCTAAGGTAAACATATAAATTCATTAATAATATAACATTGCTTTGTAATAAAAAAGTATAATATAATACCAGATAAACAGAACTTTTTATAGACTACGTTTTTAAATTTTCCTTGTAGATTTCCTTAGCTGACACTGGTCGTGTTTGTTTATAATTGATTTTGAATTTGACCGCCTAAATATTTAAGAAATTTAGTGATTTATCGACTAAAAGTAATAATTTGGTAAATCCAATTACTGATTATTGTATTGTAATCGGAAATACATTATCAGTGCAAGTTTCAGATTTCTACTTAGTTAGCAAGTTAGTTAAAAATTGATTGTAAGATTTGTACTGGACAAACAAGAAAGCAAGCTAATAAAAATAATTTCAAGATAAAAAGAACTTTTTATATACTACGTTTTTAAATTTTCTGTTGAATCGTATGTAATGTTGATAATATAATTGTTATTGTTAATATAATGTTTGTGAAAAAAAATATATTTCCGAATTTATTTACTTCACATAAATGACAACCATCCAGAGAGCTGATCTTAAACCTATAAAAGGATAAATCTTTGTACAACGGATCTCCCCAACACCAAATCTAAAGCATGCCATCGATATATTTGAAATAATATAATCGATATTTCCTGTTTTGCTGTCATTCATGTTTATCTATCACAAATTTGAGACCCGTCAAAATGAAGATTGCTTAAATATTGGATATGACAAAACAAATAAAATAACTTGCGGATTTTTTCCGAACTAACTTTCCGCACAGCAAAATTTGCTGAAAACTAATTAAATTCTGCTGAAAGATGGCTAAAAGTATTAAAATAATGCATTGTCATCGTGTTCTGAGCTATGCTAAAAGTTTCAAATGTCTAGCTATTCGGGAAGTTAGTTAGAAATCGATTGCCAGATTTGTACCGGACAAACAAACAAAGAAACAAACAAACAAGAATGCAAGCTAATAAAAACGTAGTAACATAGTAATAACTAAATTAAAATGACAGAAATTAAAATAAAATAAACACAAACAAAAACAGATATTATGACACTCACTGGTAAATACTGTACTTTTCCTGCCAAAAATGGGAAATATTTCCCTGACTGTTTTTAATATTTTAATGACAAATAAGGGGAATAGTACATTACGCGTCGAGTGCGGAAAGTAGCATTTTGCATGAGAGTGTGGAGTTTGCACCCGAGCGACAGCGAGGGTGGTAAAACCACACGAGCAATGCAAAATGCCGTTTTCGCACGAGTTGCGTACCGTACTTTATCTACGATTGTTAGATTTAAATAATAAATACAGAAAAAAATAAACTTGCTGTGTGTAAGTTCGTATCTCTTCTCTTGATAAAGATGGCATTAATCTTGAGTTTTGCCGAATTAATTATTTCTGGAGGAGTATTATTCACTACATTTTCGTCAAAGCCACTTGATTCATTCATTGTTTTTCACTAAAAACTCGATATCAACAGTTATGTACTTGAATAAAAGAATAGAAAATTAGTTTTGTTAAATGTATACAAACTCGCTAATCGTGCGAAAAGCTGAAAAATTCCTCTTCTTTACCGCGCTAGCGTGGTAAAGAAGAGGAATTCTTCAGAACTACGAGACGCGCATGCGCAATGAATACAAGTACGTAAATAATCACTTTCCACGCATCTAAACAGAGATATAGGTCATGTATATATTTCGTATCAATCGTAGATAATAGTACTTTCTAGCCTAAAATCAGTTATATTATGCTTAATTTTGCAGCCGTGAGTAGATAAAATAACTTTATCTACGATTGATACGAAATATAAACATTGTATCTCTGTTTAGATGCGAAAAAAGTGATTCTTTACGTACATGTATTCATTGCACATGCGCGTCTCATAGTTCTAAAGAATTCCTCTTCTTTACCACCCTTGGGCGGTAAAGAAGAGGAATGCTTCTGCTTTACGCACGATTAGCGAGTTTTTTTTACATTTAACAAAACAAATTTGCTGTTCTTTTATTAAAGTAACTGTTTATATCGAGTTTTTAGTGAAAATCAATGAGTGAATCAAGTGACTTTGACGAAAATGTGGAGAATAATACTCCTCCAGAAATAATCAAATAAAAAGAAAAACTTAAGAATTATTAATGCCATCTTTTTCAAGAGAGAGATTCAAACTTACATACAGCAAGTTTATTTTTTTCTGTATTTATTATTTAAATCTAACAATCGTAGATAAAGTACGGTACGAAACTCGTGCGAAAACGGTATTTTGCATTGCTCGTGTGGTTTTACAACCCTCGCTGTCGCTCGGATGCAAACTCCACACTCGCATGCAAACTGCTACTTTCCGCACTCGTCGCTTAATGTACTATTACTGTTCCTCACCTTCCTTGAAGGTATGTAAAAAAAGAATTGTTTTAACCTAAAAAAATCTGAAAAAGAATCAATAGAATTATCCGTTTTGTGTGTTTTTAACACTATTTGAGATGTTTTTAGCTAGATGTCTGTCTGTGTCACGCATTACTCACACAGTTTTCAAGCTAGATGGTTGATACTTAGTTCAAAAATCAGTCGTTGCATAAGAATGTGCGGCCCGGTATATATATTACATACGTGATTATAAAAAATCGCGCTATCACAATACTTTCTCTTTATATGAGAAAGTAAAATTTATAAGGGTCCTAAGATATGTTGACACTGAAGACCTCGATTTTAAAGGTTTTTTAGAGTCATCTTCTTTAAAGATAGTTCTTATAGTGTACTTTGTTTAAAGAGTAAGTAGACATTTTAAGACCCTCTACTTATTTTAGAAAACAAAAAAGAAGGAGGTGTTCTCTCGGGAAATCGATCTAGCCTTTTTTCTCCTTCTTAGAATTCTTTCTTGTTTCTGAGGTGGGAAAAAAATCCGAGAATACTGACAACAATTACCCGTCTCCCCGTGTAATTGGACCGGGGTCTTCGTGCTTTTAAAAAATCCTTGCAGAGCCACGGGACGAAATCATCCCTTGCCCGTTCTGAAAGCTCCACGGTGGGTAGGACAATAGAGTTCGGTTTGTATCACACCGTTGTTATCTGTTATCTTCTTCGCTACGGTTGCTCTTTAGAAATCAAGATGCCTTATCTCCCACGAGGAAGTAAAGAAAGAAGAAAGTGCATCTCTATAAATATCTCGGGGGGATTGAAGTTCTTGGTGAAGGAGCTAGCTCTGTTATCTTTAGCTTCCAGATTGAATCTACTAACTTTACCTCCCTCAGTTTGTTTAAGTCTTCGTCGTCGAGTAAATCCGCCAATCCTCCTAACTAAATTTACTTCTCGTGCGCTTTCTCCCCCCCCCCCCCCCCCTTTAAACAGCTTTCAATTAAATTAAATTAAACATTAACCAGTTGAAATTAAAAGTTAGTCTTGATTTAACTTATTTACAATTAAATTAAAGTTATTTTCTAACCACTGTGATTTATACTTTCTTTATTAGTCTTAACTTTTCATAATTAGTTTTTAGGGTTTAGTCGATCATCCTAGAAACCTTTAAGCCAAGGGTGTCTGTCCGTCCGTCGTACTTTGGTTCATATCCCCCGAACCGTTCAACCTAGAGAGTTGAAATTTGACAAAGTGACGTAACTTTTTGACTCTCATATTGGAAAAATATTGAAAAGTTTAACATTTAATATGCGCATGCGTTATGCGCAAAAATGAGCTAGGGTCAATTTCTTTTAATTTTTGAGAGGGGTATGAAAGAAAACTACTGAAGCCGTAGATTTCAAACATATTTTTGAGATTGCTTTTTACCGCCAATATTGTTTTTTTAGCGCCAAAATTTCACCCCAAAAATCCCCCTTTCACCTCCTTCCAACCACTCTTCGACGGCTAGTCCTAACATTAGGAAATAATTCATACTAATACCTTATGGTAGGGCGATGAAAATAACCGGGGGAAATATTCACATTTTTTGTAAATTACAAATTCTGTGTGAGCTCATTACACGCAATGAAACGAAAATTTTATTTATCTACTCGCGGCATAATTAAGTATTGTTGAACTGTTTTCAATCTGCAAATAGTTATTTATGTAACTAGGCAGCAAAATGGAATTTTTCTGACGAATGATTAAGTTAGCCTCCGAGCCGGAGGCGAGGTCAGGCTATGGAAATAAACTGCCGAGGCGAAGCCGAGGCAGGTAATTTATTCGATTGACGAGGCAATATATCAATATGAGACAGAAATGTTTCCTTTGCTGCCTTGTTGCATACAATATTTTTCCTACTGGCGGCAGAAAAATGTTTCCTATAAATAATATTCATTTCAAAATACTTATTTACTTATCAAATACTATTATTGAACTATTCAAATTAAAAAAAAAACAAGCAACAATATCAAATGTTACAATTATAAAAAATGAATTGACAGAAATACAGTAAAAACAAAACAAAATGATGATAATAGACGAGCTGTAGTGTTGCCACTAATTTAATTATTTATGATTATTTTAAGACCTACTATAATATTTGTATTTCTTTTTTATCTTTTTACTCCATTCTATTTTATAAATATAATCTATAATAAGTATTTATAAACCTTTTTTTATAAATTCGTAATATTTTTAAGGTAAATTGTTCAAATAATTTAGGTTAAAGATAATATAAAAGAAAAGGTTGTTTGTTTATTTATTTGTAGCGGGGAATGTGGGCGTGGCTTAGTCTTGAAAAATCCTCAGCAAAATACGATTTTGCCGCCTAGGCAGCAAAATCGTATTTTGCTGCGTATTGTAAAGTTTTCTTGAAACCTCAGAGAAATTAAACTTTCATGCCTAACAGTTCAATAATGCGTCATTTTGCTGCCGCTAGTAGGAAAATGTATTTTTTCTTGATTTTTTTTTGTAATATATCAAAAAAACACGCAGCAAAATAATTAAGTGTCAGCAAAATAACAAACAGGCAGCAAAATTTTACTAAAAAATGGTTACTACATCGCAGATTATGTACTTTCCCACATTGTTCATTTTTTTATATTTAAGCGTAGGTAATATTCTGCGAAATATTTATATCTTTTTTGAAAATCACTTTAATAATAATTATAGTAATATAATTTTTTTTTTATTATTGTACAGTCATTATTTAAAAATATCACTAAAAAAATGAGATAATAACACCTGTTAATAACATTTTTTTTACAATTTTCATTTCTTTTAATCTTTTATATATTAAAAAGGGAATATAATAATTTGTGTAATTTTTCTGCTGTTATAATATTGTAGATAACTAACTAACTTGTAGATAACTCGTAAATAAAATATTGTATGTAAAAATGCAGCGAGGAAAACATTCCTGACTCGTGGGGGGGCATCAATTTAAATTTTTATATAGGGCAGGATGGGATAATAATAAAATTGTATTTTGGCATATATTAACGTGTATGCCTAATAACCTACGAAATTCCTATAAAAAGTAGTTAGATATAGCATGCCTAAAGTTAAAGTTAAAATTAGTATCTCTATGCCGCCTATGGGTATAATTGTTCGGAACAAGCATGCCAAATTTCATCAAAATTCGACTATTAGTTTAGGCTCCACGCGTTTGCAAAGACGCCGTATACACAAAGATTGTTTCTAAGCCAAGTTTTTGGATACAAGTGACTTTTTACATTTATATGAAATATCGAAATTGAATGTTTGCTATATCACAATACTTTATCCGCACAAAAACTCCGTATATGAGCAAGTAAAAACAATATTTTTTAATATATAGCTAGTACTTAGCTGCACTTAAGATTGTATTGGATCTCGTTGTGTTGTACTGAGATTTAAGATACATTACATTTTCTTATACAGGGTATTTGAAATGTATGAGGCCAATCTAGTATTTCCAGAAGCATGCAGTTTCATGAGAAATGACTAAAGTAAAAGCTTTAGGGTTCCGAAAATCTATTACACGGTTTCAACTAAGTGGCCATTCAATGACCCTGAAAAGTCTTAAAATGTCAACCCTCATTTTCTATGTCAGAATCGTATAATAGAGGTCAAATTTGTATCATACAATAAAACTTAGTTGTCAGCATTTAATTGATTTTTTAAAATAAATTGTTGTGTTCGATTTTACGACAGAAATCTGTTAAAGACATTAGGGAACATTTGTGGTCTCCATTAATTTTTTTAAACCACATATCATAAAAACTATTCATCCGATTTTTAATAAAATTAAGATGGTAGGCCATAATTAGCCCATTGTTGTCCTATATAAGTTACAACCTACTGTGCTCATTTGCTTCTCTTCCACATGTGCACAAACATACATTCATTTATTTTATTTAATTTTTTTTTTTTACTAACAATACCATTATTAAATTTTTAAAATAATAATACACATAATACATCACTTTACATTACATACATTTACATATTTTTATTTATATGAACTGCCTAAGGCTAGGTTCCCACTTGCGATTTCTAATCGCGCGATTGTTTGCGACTGTTTAGTCGCAAGTTTAGACTGTAATGATGAATTAAAAACTGTATTTACCTCAAGGCTACTGATAAACGCCCTTTAGCGGGTATTGACTTGAAAAATTCATGAGGATTTTTACATAGGTCTTCATGCAACTTATTGAACTGTCCCTTCATTAATCTTTGGCTGGAAAGAGGATGAACCCAGTAACGTTATTTGCGTCGTTTGGCTTTCACACGGAGCAAAAGAGCTACCATACAAGTGGTTTCAACGAAATCCATTGTGAAACTAAAATAAAACATGCGATTTTTAAGTCGCAGCGACAAGAAATCGCAAGTGGGCGCCTAGCCTAAGTTAGCAGTTTATTTACCTTTAAAAATCTTTCACTTGGACGAGTCTCGATCCTCCGACCCCGATGATTCAGCGCTAACCATTGCACCACGGAAGTAGATCATTTTTTCAATACAAAGAGTTAATATATAAGCGTAATATTATATATATATTATAATAATATAATATATCTATTGTGTTGTTTTTATGTTTTTCATCATTATTCCCTAAAATGTTATGGAAATATTTTAGAAATTAAAATTATGTTGCTGAAGAAATTGTCTGACTGCGGTGGCATTGTAAACTCTTGTTTATAAATATGTGTTGCGTATTTAATAATTGATTTATATAATATGCATTACTTGAATAAGGTTTATTGTGCTATTTCATAATTAATTAAATCTCAGTAATAACAATTCTAATTTTTTCTTTATCTTGGAACCACCAAAATCATCATTTCAATGAAAATAGTGTATAAGTGGGGCAATTTGATTTGATATACAAGTAAAATTGAGTTACGTTCTTCATTAAGGAACGATTTTTCTTAAATATATTTATATAATTATATTATATTTATATGTAGGAGGGAACATAAAATCAACTGTTTCTAGAATTTAAGTTTTACTTCTAATGTATGAGAGTCTCACACATAATTTGTTGTACCTTTTGACAAAAATTATAGCAACGTGTCACTTTTAGCCCTAAAATTTTCTCCTTTCACGCTTAACCGTCTTTTCGATTATCCGCCATGGCTGCGGTCCCGTTGACGGTAATTCGAGGTTCTACAGTATATATACTTGTATTGTACTCTTAATTACTCAGTGTTTCGCAAAACTTAATCGTTTCATAGAAGTTTGTAATTGTTAATTAAAGCTGAGAAAGTGCGGGAATTTACAGGACTCTTTGTGTGTTGTGCATACATTACCTGTATAATTATACTTATTTGTATGCACAGCTAACAAGAGTTCTTGATTAGCACTTTAAGTTATTCCCTTACTATTTTTCTTTTTTTTACTTGAAATTCAATTATTTTAAATCTAGTTGATTTAAAGAAAAGAATAAATTGTAAATGTGAGTTTATTCCTGAGGGAAATCTTCTTTTATACAAAGCAACTCAGTTTTAATATTTTATTTATTTATTTATTTTTTTTTACTTTATCTCATTCTTAGTTATTCTAAAGAAATAGCTTCTTTAGTAAGATTTGTTATTGTTATTTTTGTGTTTTTTGTCTATTCTATAATGAAAATAACCTGAATTACCCAACATTTGATGAGGGCAAGGTGGATAAAGAAAAACATCTCCAGGGCTCGATTTTTTTATAAACAAGATTTAGGGTTTGAGAATGATTTAATGCACAGATTTGTGTTAGTTTTTCCCTTTTTTAAAATATGAATTTAAATTTTAAATATGTACAATCTAGAATGAATATGAACGTAACAATCTTTATTGAAGCGAGCGTAAGCGAGCTTCTTACATTCAACGAAATATGCATCTTGTCTGTCTGTCTGTCTCTCTGTGTGTAACGTTTACGTGTCCGACGATAACTTGAGTAAAAGTTGACCGATTTAGTTGAAATATGGTATACAACTTTCTTTTACTAATACTCAGGCTAAGTTCGTTGGACAGCGTGATCCGTCCAAGAGTTCACGCGCAATGCTCGCATAAACGTGAGCTTCAAATTTAAAATTGGAATTTCAGGACTGGAAAAGATTCTATCATCATCTATTCGATGAGACGAACATTTTTTAGTAAAACCAACAGCGACACCGCTATGAATTAATAAAGATCGCTAAAACTATTAAAGCGGACCTAAACGTTTAAAATAGAGAAAACAACCGTTTTACCGATATCTTACGTTCTAAAGTAACGATTTTATTAAAACTTTATGTACATCGTTTAAAGTACAATTGAAACCAGTATGTAAAATTTCAACTTGATACAAGCAGTAGTATTTGAGTAATAAAGTGATACATTTATAATAATAGTTTAAAAGCTACTTGGCGTGGTTAAGATTCTTATAGTCGTCTTGTGTGTAGGTTTGTTATGAAGTAAAGCTTTGTACCGAGTACCCCCACTCTACCCCTCACTACCCTCTTCCACTTATCTTCAACTATGACATTCATCATGATTAACAAATTTCAATATTCAGTATTTTATTGCAATACGCTCGCTTCAATGATAGAGCCACGCGATGCCTAGTTTAATTGAAGCGAGCGTAAGCGAGCTTCTTACATTCAACAACATATGCATCCCGTCTGTCTGTGTACGTAATGTGGGACGTGATGTTTACGTGTTCGACGATAACTTGAGTAAAATTTGAATGATTTGGTTGAAATTTGGTATTCGTGTTCCTTTCACAAATGCTCAGGCTAAGTTCGTTGGACAGCGTGATCCAACCAAGAGTTCACGCGCAACGCTCATGAACAAGAGGTTCAAATATAAAATTGGAATCTCAGGACGAAAACAAATTATAGCATCACCTATTTGATGGGACGAAATTGTTTTAGTAAAACCAACAGCGACACCGCTATGATTTAATGAAGATCGTTAAAACTATTAATATGGACCTAAACGTTTAAAGTAGAGAAAACAACGTTTTTACCGATATCTTACGTTCTAACTATACTTTATATAAATCGTCTATAGTACAATTGAAATAGGCATGTAAAATTTCTACTTGATACAAGTAGAAGTTTTTGTGTAGTGAAGTGATAAATTTATAAAAATAGTTTAAAAGCTACTGCTGGTGGTTAAGATTCTTATAGGTGTGTAGTTACATAGGTTAATATAGGAAGGTGAACTTTGTACCAAGTACCCCAACTCTACCCCACACAACCTTCTTCCACTTATCTTCAACTATGACATTCATAATGATTAATTAATTCCTTAATATTTAGTATTTTATTGGAATAATTTCGCTTCAATGATAGAGCCACGTGATGCCTAGTGACTTATTAATTAATGACTGAAACTGACATTCAAACTCATAAAAGTAGATAAAACAGTGTTATAAATGAGAGGAAGCAATTCTTCTATGAGCAGTATTTGCAGAAAGAAGGATTATATTGTTTTTTCAAATTCTAGAACGAATGTAAATGGATCATTGAATGTGTTTGAAGTGAAGAATTGGTGCGAAGACTGTAGTTTTTAATTAAATGGAACCTGTAAATCGATGCCTCTCTCTTGTTAGGTATTGTTCTGGCTTCATTTAGATTCTCCACCCCTTTGTATACATTGTAAAATTTCACCAATATAGATAAAGGTATTGGCTCTGTTTTTAATGTAATTGAAAGTTAAACTGTGTTTTATTTTTTTTTTTCTTTCTGTTTTTGAAGATAACTTTAATTTTTGCTTCCAGGCTTACCGAAGGTAACGGAAGCTATGTGATCGTTTCTGAAGAACGAAAAAATTTTAGGTCTCCGATTTCAAAAATTCCAAGACAGAAATCCTTTCAGACATCAGGAAACATTTTTGGTTCCGTGTCTGTCTGTCGGTCGATCTGTTGGTCTGTCGTTCATTTTTTTGCGAACCAACATATCTTAAAAACTACACGTCTAATTTTAATGAAATTGGGGTGGTAGGCCATAATTTGCCCATTGTTCGTCTCATATAAGTTTCAACCTTCTGCGCATATTTGTTCCTCTTCCACATGCGCACAAACATACATTTATTTACACCTATAGCATCAAAAGTTCTTATCTGATTTGAATGAAACTTTTATAGTGTGTCAAAAGTAACCCGCAAATAGCCCCAGATTAATTCGAACCATTTGTGCTCTTTAACTTGTGCTAAATTGATACTTTAATTCGTGTAAAAATGAAAACAATTTTGACAGATTAAAAAGAAACGGGGGAAACAATTAGACCAATTAGATAATAATGGCTTGTAAAAGCAGAAAATCGATAAAGTACGTGGATAGGATGCGAGAAAGCTACGTGACACACCAATTGGCAGTCTATTTTTGTCTGCACTAAATCCATTTTTATTGACATAATAATATTTTATAGATGTAAAAAGAAATAATAGTATATTTTTGTTTCTGAGCTTACAGAAGGCAACAGAAGGTAAGGCTATGTGATCGTTGTGAAGAACGAAAATATGTCTCCGATTTCAAAAATTCCAAGACAGTAAGTTAAAGTAGTTATATCTGTTTCGGAAATGGGAACATTTTTGGTTCCTCTATTGGTTTGTCGCTCAATATTTGCGAACCACCATATCTTAAAAACTACACGTCCAATTTTAATGAAATTTAGATGGCAGGTCATAATTAGCTCATTGTTGGTCCCATATAAGTTTCAACCTTCTGCACTCATTTGTTTCTCTTCCACATGCGCACAAACATACATTTATATACACCTATATCTTCGAAAGTACTTGTCTGCTTTTTAAGAAATTTGAATGGTTTGTTGAAAGTAGGCCGCAGACAGCATTAGATTAATTTCCACCGTCTGCGCTCTTTAAACTTTGCTAAATTGAAACTTTATTTATCTGAAAAATCAAAATAAGTTTGAAAACCCTAATATACGTGGGAAAATTAAATAAATTTGACAATTATAGGTTGTGAAAGGATAAAATCACTAAAGTATACGAAATAGGATGCGAGGAAGCTATTTGCCGCACTAATTGGTAGACTATTTTACTTTTCCATTTACTCAACATGTTCTTATTGTCTTAACATGTGTATATTGTGGTGGTACTTAAAGCATAATATGCAACTTTAATCCATTTCTCTTCTTTAATTTGACCACAAATAAAAGCAACACAACTAAAATTCAGTATCGAGTATAACCCTAGTGTATATTTATTCCAAGTAATTATATATAGTAGGTAGTAAATAGTTTTAGTAATTATGCACTTTTTGCTGACGTTCTTAAACTATTTTGAACTATCCAGGACAAGTCTTAAAAGCTAGGTGCCGTTGTAGATAGAAACAGAAAATAAGGGAAGTATAGAGGAAAGAGGGAAGAAACAGTCAATATAGCAAAGGACACTTTTTACAGGGATATATATAACATATTAAATGAATTAACACAGCAAACCAGAGGACTAGAAGTAGATAAATTACGTATATGTATATGTATATGTATATGTATATGTATACAGCACGACCACTTCTATGGTCAGGCTGGAGGACTACAACCTGAGAGATTTCCCTACAGAATAGCCTAAACGACAAAGCTTTCGAGTAAAATGTATTTCATAAGCCGTTCGTCTTTAAAGCTAGGTGCCGTTCTAGATCTAGGTGCTTTCATAAATGGTCATAAGAACTAGGTGTGCAATGCAGTTGTCTGCTTGCAATATTGAGCTGAGCATGCATTTTAATCTCAAATTTTATTCATGCGTTAAAATGTATATCACAATTATTTGTATGCATCACGCCAGTGGTTACATTTATCAAAAACTTGCCCTAATGTTGTTGACGTGAGGAGATGTAACTCCGCATCGCTTTTTTTTAAGAATCTGCATTTGATAGTAATAGATTATTTTAATTGAAGAGGTTTTATTATGTGGACTTGTAGAGTATGTCAATTATAAAAAATAGACTGCCAATTGGTGTGGCACATAGCTTCCTCGCATCCTATCCACGTACTTAAGCTTTTATTGTCACGCCATTATTGTCTAATTGGTTTAATTGTTTCCCCCGGTTTTTTTTTTGATCTGTCAAAATTGTTTTGTTTTTTTACACGAATTAAAGTTTCAATTTAGCAAAAGTTAAAGAGCACAGACGGTTCAAATCAATCTTGGAATATCTGCAGGTTACTTTCGATAAACTGTAAAAGTTTCATACAAATCAGATAAGTACTTTTCAAGCTGTAGGTGTAAACAGATGTATGTTTGTGCGCATGTGGAAGAAAAACAAATATGCGCAGAGGGTTGAAACTTATATGGGACCAACAATGAGCTGATTATGACCTACCATCTAAATTTCATTAAAATCGGAAGTGTAGTTTTTAAGATATGTTGGTTCGCAAAAATCGAACGACAGACCGACAGACAGACACGGAACCAAAAATGTTCCCTGATGTCTGAAACGGATTTCTGTCTTGGAATTTTTGAAATCGGAGACCTAAAATATTTTCGTTCCTCGAAACGATCACATAGCTTCCGTTACCTTCGGTAAGCCCGGAAGCAAAATTCAAGAATTCTTTATCAAAACAAAATTAATAACTACTAAAACGAGTCAAAATTACTACACACCTTATTTGGTAAGACTTTTAGTGCTATTTTTCTTAAATTTATTGTATTCTTATAATTTTAAAATCTAACATTTTTGTTCTTATCATTGTTCTTATCTCTGATGAAGCTCTGGCTCCCTGAGCGAAAGCTTTGCATGAAATAAAAAAGTAAACAACTCACGGACTTTTATTCCAGCAAACCCCTTTCACTCTTCATATGGATTATTTTATTTGGCTCAATAACTAATTATATAATTAAAACAATTTCATTCAATGTTTTTACTAGCGAAATAATGCAGTACGCAGTATAAACGGCTGTCTGTTTTGCGAACAAGCATATCTTATTATTATTATTATTTTTTTTTTTTGCCAAAAAAATATTAATTCCTTTTATCACTGCGACTAGAAGTGGTTTATTGTGGCAAAACCAGTGTTAATAACTTGAGAAATCAGAGCGTTGGTGGAGGTCATCTTAATAAGTACAATGAATCAGTCTCTCCACGGAAAATTTGTTTATTTATCAAAGCAGCTTTCGGCTTTTATAAAGCCATCATTAGTGCCGATTACGGAAGAACTAGAGTAGCATTGCAAAGAGAAATATGTAGTGGGCGAGTCATACGATGTCGGAGACTACGATGTCAAGATCTCGCAATGCTACTCTAGTTCTACCGTAATCGGCACTGATGATGGCTTTATATAAGCCGAAAGCTGCTTTGATTAATAAACAAATATTCCGTGGAGAGACTGTTTTATTGTATTTAGTGTTTATAACGTTTCCCAGTTAATCCTCAGGCTTTTGACAAAGCTGAGGATATTTCTGGGAGCTGCCTTTCGTATGACGGATGGTACGAGGATAGCCTTACAGAGCACTAGCAGCCGTTTTTGCGCAGCTTGCACAAAATGTGTTCTGCACTTTCCGTTGCTTAAAAGCTTAGGCGACAATTGTCATCCGCAGCAATGCACATCTTTTTTAGATGATATTTAAGATGGCAGTGTCCATTAAGGAGGCCTGTAAATAGCTTCAGTCCCAGTTTGCTGAGAGAGAGATACATTTTTGTCCTCTTTTTTGAGAAGATTAAGAACCTGTTGGATAGCTTAAGGCCCGGGTTATTTTCTCATTGGGAGGCCTTGAGTTTAGCCTCTCATAAGCTAATCGTCTTTCCTATGAGGCTACGGTTTGTTCCGCACAAAGGCTCTGGACAGTACCTTCATTTGCAAGGCTATCGGTAATCTCATTTCCTTAAAATCCTTCATGACCTGGTACACACATTAGGTTTAACTTTGTTATGAGTAGCCAGAGTTTTAAAGCACTCGAGACAAGCTTATATTCAAAAGTAAAACTACCTAGAGCTCTTAAAGCTGCTTGACTGTTTGACTTTATATAGATTCTAGCCCCTTTCAATCTTACCAGCATAACTTAAAAACTACTCATCAAATGTTAATAAAATTTAGATAGTAGGTCATAATTATTTGGTCCCAAGAAGTTTCAACCTACTGCCCTCATTTGTTTCTCTTCCACATGTGCACAAACATACATTTATTTACACATTATATCTTCAAAAGTACTATTATGATTATTATGAAATTTGGATGGTTTGTTGAAAGTATCCTGCACAAGCACCAGATTAATTTTAACCAACTGCGCACAGTAAGTATTGCTAAATTGATACTTTTATTCGTGGGTACATCAACCAAATGAATTTTTGACATTTTTCAAAATGGTGTGACATTTAGTGTGGCACATAGCTTCCCCACATCCTATCACGTACTTAAACAATATTATACTTTTATATAACCCATTACGAAAAAAACGAAAAAATATTAGGTCTCCGATTTCAAAAATTCCAAGACAGAAATCCGTTTCAGACATCAGGAACAAGTTTGGTTCCGTGTCTGTCTGTCGGTCTGTCGGTCTGTCGTTCAATTTTTGCGAACCACCATATCTTAAAAACTACACGTCCAATTTTAATGAAATTTGGATGGTAGGTCATAATTAGCCCATTGTTGGTCCCATATAAGTTTCAACCTTCTGCGCATATTTGTTTGTCATCCGCATGCTCACAAACATACATTTATTTACAGCCATATCTTTAAGAGTAATCATTTTGAGTAATCACTTTAAGAGTTGAAATTTTTATGGTTTGTCGAAAGTAGCCTGCAGATAACACCTGATTAATTTCAACCTTCTGCGCACTTTAAATCGTGCTAAATTAATATGTCTTATATTATAAAGCCGCATGGCTAACTGACTCACTGACTGACATTAATGTTTACCCACTTCCAGAAGAGCTAGAGACTTGTGGTTTGCGCTATTCGACGCGCAACGTCCATATTGTGGACCAAAATAATTATAAAAAGTTCGCTTTTCCCCCTCCTTCCCCCCTTAAAAAAATAAAAATGGGTGACTTGATTTTTAAGCTGGTTTGGGGGCTTATTGCGGCTAAACGGTAAGTCGTATTAGAAAATGGATAGCACAAGTGGTGACTGATTTTAAAAGATCTACAACTTTAGTCCTATGAGTTTTTGTCGTATCATCATCGGTTGTACCCTAGATGGTGATAATTTTGTTATTATTTGGTTTAATGTTTTTCCATTTTTGTCTTTGAATGGCCATAGTTTCTATAATAGTTGGCCAATTTTATTTCTGATTGCGGCGATTGAATCTCACACTAATGCTCTTTAAATTGAGTGTATTTTATTTCATTAGTTCATCCTACTTGCTGAGAACATGAGAGTAAACTTTTTCCCGTGCACCGTGTCACGTGACCACTTTTGTTTGTTTTTAATATCGTGTCATATATCATTTTAAAGGCCTTGATATGTACATTAAAGCTATTTTATTTGTTGATTTTTTAAAAATTTTGTACATATACTTTTGTACCGATTTATAATTTTGTTGTTGGTTAAAGGGTTTAAATACTTTTTTGATATAAGGTTTTTTATTTATATGTATTTATTAGTTAAATGAATGCCCTTTTGTATTATTTGTTTTTTAAAAATATAACTTTGGTACCTCAGAGTACAGGGGGTACAAATGTTAAAGTTAATCTTTTATAATATGATGCATATCGTTGAAAACTCTTGCATAGTAGATTAATTTTTGTTATATTCTATTTTGTGTTATTTTTAGTTTTGAGGGGGGTAAAATAAAAAAAACTGTTTATACAGCGGTTTCTACGATTTGGTTGCAGTTTTATATTTGTTTATTAAATTAATTATATATGCGCTAACGTTTGGTGCTTGTTGGAGGCTTTGTTTCTCCAACAAATGTTTAAGTTTCTTCAACTTTATTAAATATTTACTGGAACAGTGCCGCGCCGTTCCAACTTTTTGATTATGTTTATCGAGGTATTTTTCTTAATTTGGTCTTTTCTTTGCGAGGAAGCTATGTGCCACATTAATTGGCAGAGTATTTTTATAGGTAATAAATTTATTCATGAAACATTATATTCATCTAATATAGGATTAATGAAAATTTTAGGTAAAACATATTATCTACTATTATAATTAAATTTTCTCGTTAATACTCATGTTTATAGTAGTAATTTGTATTAGGTTGTAGATATTTGCTTAACGGTTTTGTAGTTTACCTTTATCTGAGTTTAAATTTAATAATATTTACTCTTAGTTATATCAAATTAGACAGTATGTTTCAAAGTTTCAAGCATGTGAACCTAATTAGAGCTTATTAAATATTAATTTGATAAAGACTCCATTAAATGCTTTATAATTAATTTTTAATTATGCATTTTTAAGTTTTGGTTTTGATAATTTTATGTGTTTAACATATGTAAATTATCTGTCTTTTACAGTGAAATTAGAAAAATAGATCCCTTCTATTGTAGCATTTAAGGGTTGTGCAATATTCTTTTTTTTAAAATTGCTTATTTTATCCACACTAAATATCCTTGGTAGGTAAATTTATTGTGTGTTTTATATTTAACATATGTTTATTATATTTATATATTTATTATATTTTATTATATTATTATATTTAACATAACATATTTATACCATGGTTAAGCCATAATGTTGTTTTATAAAAATTTATAATTTTAATATACTGTTCTCTTGGTCTATTATACTGGTTTGTTTATTAGTGTAAAAAAAAAATAAACATATAGCTGATTTGTTTTTCTGATATATTAATCGATGTACTGTTCCATGGTAATCCAAGACTATATTTATAATTTATTTAACCACACCTTTTACATCTGAATAATTTAACTTCTAGCCACTGACTCATATAATAAAAATCCAAGAAAAGTCTACAATTACATTCTGTATGATCAACTCCATCATCAAAAAGCAAATTTGTGGCAATGATGAAATATCCAAAATTCCTTTGAGCAATGAAAATATAGCGTTTATAGAATTTTTACACACACACCACGATTGAGTGTTACACTTACAGACTAATTAAGAAATTATAACAAATGATTTTCCTAATGTCATTAAGATACTCGTATTCTTATTTTAAAAAAATCCAGGGGGCTTTTACGCCTTACGACATAGACTACGAAGTGAGTCATTTGAACAAACTCGGATAGCTCTGTATCAATCCAATACTGGATTGTTATCAGACAACTAAACTCTTCACCTAGGAGTGAATTGGTGGTCAGTGAACCATATCTTCGCAACTCTGGACTCGATCGATTGATTCTTATCAAACCACTAGAGAGAGGTGAACATTGTTTTCCTGGTCGAAATCCTCTGGTGCTAAATCTTTCGATCAGCTTCCCATTTGTTTTAACAATAATGAGTAGACATTGAGGGTGCCAATCTGGGAATTGAATCCTAGAGCTGTGTGGTCAGAGATTGCGGTCTCCCATCTCACTACTGACCACTCCCGATGCTGCTTAACTTCAATGATTGAAAACCAACTTCTCTCCTCAAGCTGCCGTTAATAGAAGGTCTCTCTTTTTATGGTTAAGTACATTCATTCGCAGTGTGCAGGTACCTAATTTTACAGGCCTCTTACCCAAGGCCCATTGCCCCAGGTTTATGGCATAAGCTTTATTAGGCCATATGCCCCAGACCCCGGATGTTGGCCCAATGTTCCCGAAAATTGGCACCGTTTGAACGTATAGCAGGGCAGTAATGTAGTATTTGTTTTTACCAATCTAACTGTGCCAACCTAGAGATACTCACTGCACTCGGCCATTTATGGACGTCTACTGCCGCGGCAATTTGTACCCTGTGTGAACGGGTTTAGTTCAATTGGACTGAAAAGCTCACTTTTGCAATATTTCGACCACTCTTTGTGCTGAGTAAAGTACATATGAAAGAAAATACTATTAATAGAGTTTATTAAGAGACAATGCAAACAATTATTTTAAATTTGTAATACAATTTGTGTGAGTTAGAGACACCAAGGGATGTGCCACGCAAAGAATGGCACATAGGAACTGTTCCAGCATCAGACTTACGTCATGAAGATGTACAAATTGTGTAGCTAATTGCAGTGTGCAAACACAGTATTTTTTATTGCTAATGTGTTTTGCCAGCCAGGCAAATATGGTGGTGTGAGAGCACGCTCGTTTCTGATGAGTCCTATATCTGATCTTCTTGTTCTGGTATAGGTCCAGAGTTGGGTGGGCATCGTCGGGCCCCTGACGAGTCGGACGGAGGAAACGATGCAGGACATGGCGTAATGCCGAGCCAACATCTTGATGACGTAAGTTTGATGTTGGAATAGTTCCTATGTGCCATTCTTTGCGTGGTACATTCCTTGGTCAGTGGCGTAACTATGGGCCCGCGTGGGCCCACATTGCGGGGGCCCCCAGTGACAAGGGGCCCCCAAATCCAGAAATAACTGGAATTACTATCCTTGTACCAACGTCGAGGGGGCCCCCAATCCTGAACGCAAGAAGTTTTTTTTTTTTTTGTTTTTTGCTCATCAATTTTTTTTTTGTGGGGGCCCCCAAAAAGTTCTTGAGGGCCCCCAATGGTCTAGCTACGCCACTGCCCTTGGTGTCTCTCACTCACACAAATTGTGTAGCTAATTGCAGTGTGCAAACACAGTATTTTTATTGCTAAATAAAATATACTACTAAACGTTTGAAGTGGGTACACCTGATAAATTCAAAAATATTCACAAATAAAAATAACTTTGGCAATAACTATTGGCAATCTTAGATATGTGTGTCAGATGACCTTTGGCCCTTTCGAGTTGATTTGGAAGTTGTTTGTTTGTTACTTGGGGTTCAAAGTGTTAGTGGCATTGAAAACAAGCTTATCAGTTCAAAGGACAAAATCACATACTGTTTTGCTTTAATCCTCAACATGCTCTTTCCTTTAGTTCTCCTGTATCACTTTGATTGTAAACTTACATTTATCATTGTTTCCATGATGCCTAATAATCAGAGACGGGACGTTTATGACTTTTATTTTTTCATTTCATGACCTTTATTCTATGACTTATATGACTTTTATTCTCCTGTTTTATGACCTCTATTTTAGAAAATCGGTTGTTTTATGACTTTTTAGCCAAGAGTATGACGTTTATTTTACTGTGAAAATTTAGTCTTTATATGAAGCGTTTCGTTATTTTGGAAGGTAAACAGTTCAAAAGAAAGATCCCAATACTTTATAAATATACAGAATTATATATTTACAATAATAATAATTAGCAGAATGCTTCAACATTGTAAATACACTGCCAATTAGAGTGGCACATAGCTTCTTCGCGTATACTTTAATGATTTTAATGAATTGTCTAATTTATTTAATTTCCCATCAATAAAGCCTGGTCGCCTGGTCTCGAGGTCCATAGGCTTGCTGTGCTATTGAAGAGGTAGGTCAAAGAGAGAGGTGGGGGAACCAAGCCACCTCCTATTCCCCTTGTCTATCTCCCTCCTCGCGTTCTCTCCATAATAAAAACTATTAATAGTTTTAGCGATCTTTAACTCTTCATAGCGGTGTCGCTGTTGGTTTTATTAAAAAAATTGTATTTGAAAAAAATGTTTGTCTCATTGAATAGATGAAGTTAGATTTTTTTTCCCGACCTAAAATTCAAATGGTAAATTTTAAGTTCCGTTTACGCGAGCATTGCAGGCGAACGCTTGGGCGGATAACGTTGTCCCACGAACTTGTTCTGGGTATTAGTAAAATTAATATGTGTACCAGATTTCATCGAAATCGGTCTACTTTTACTCAAGTCTCGTCACACGTTTCAGGGGACGCGGACACACAGACCGATAGACAGACAGACATACACCAGACCAAAAATGTTCCCTGATGTCTGAAACGGATTTCTGACTTGGAATTTTTAAAATCGGAGACATAAAATGTTTTCGTCTTCAATAGTGAACACAATGCTTCCGTTGCCTTTGGTAAATTCGAAAGCAAAAATAATCATGTGTTGTTCTATATGCTCCAGAGTTAAATTGGAAACGAGTGCGGTTGGCAAAATGCTCCAAAACAAGTCTACTCTCGTAGGGGCTTTAAGAAAAACTTTCTTCACTGACGAAATCAGTTTGTTGACAGCCGGGTATTCATCCCGCACAGCTTCCGCAGCCCGATGACGCCCGTGGCTGAAGCACGTTAAATGCACAAATGCACAACCATGGGGTAGAGAAATCAAGAAACTAGTTCCACGAGTAAAATTAATCAAGTAACACGAGTAAGAAATCAAATGAGCAATTAAACATTCTACTCCCTTACCATGAATATATAATACAAAATCTTAAGTTCTGAAACAACCTATCAGGAGACTGCCCAACCCAATGGGTTTACTATTGGCTGATTGGAGAATTTATCTTGAACTTCCTGGATTCTAATTGGAGAAGTTGTTAATAGTTGTTCCAAGAAGAAGCCGATCAGGAGCTCTAGTTTGGAATTAGGGATGACCGTCAGTTCCTCTCTGGTTGTGGGTATGCATAAGCGCATTAGTTAAGTCCGAAAGTGGTCAGGGAATTAAGAAACCAGGCCTTTCACTAAGCTGGTATAAGGGTTTTTGTTTGAACTGCACTTTTACCTGGAACCGGACCACGAATGTTCAATTTAAAAATTTGCTTTAACAAAAAAAAATCTTTTTTGCTAAACATTTGGCAAAAAGGGCCATTCTATGACGTTTATTCCTAGAAACCCCATTTTATGACGTTTATGCGTAAAAAGGCTATTTTATGACAAAATCATATGACTATGACGTTTATGACTTTTTCCCGTCTCTGCTAATAATCACCTAAATGATTAGTAAAATTTGGCTTTTTTCATTAATTAAAAAAAATATATATATTTTTTTACATTTCTGTTTAAAATTGTTTCAATTTTTGGTTATAATTTACCTGATGTATTGCACACAATACGTAGAAATATTGAAAGGAAGGTAAGATAGCTGGACGAGTAGATAAGTAAACGATATCGAGATTTTTTCAGGTGATTCACTTTAAAAGTTGAGTAGTGTTATATGTTGTGCGATGAACTTACGTCAAATCTTGGAAATATTATGTACAATTTGTAAATGTAAAATATGCCCACAGTAAATCTGTGAGATGATCATTGTCAACTAAGAACGATACTTTGACTTTATGAACTTCATTGTGGAGAACAAAGATTCATAGCAATATGTTGTACCAAAAAATGAAATGTCTATAAGATTAGAGTTGGCACAATCGAAGGCGGGAAAATTTGAGAGGGAAACGATTCTATTGGTCCGCCATCTTGAATGCAACTTTAGAAAAAAATGCCCTACTCTACCCCTGTTCCACAAAAAAAATATAACATGGCAACACTGATTTTCCCTTTTTATAACCCCAAAACTACCTCCACGTTTGTTGTTTCCCGCCTTCGATTGTGCCAACTCTAATCTTATAGACTGTAAACTGCAAGCAGATCTCTTTAAGTCTGAATATTTTGATTCTGTCATGAGTTACTAAAATTCAACTAAATAAAATGGATTTGTGCTGCATTTGCATTGCCTGGTCCTCTTTAACCTCTAATAACTCTTTTCTTAGCCAATTTTTCAACAAGTATTATTATAGAAATTGGAAATCTATCTACAATAATATCACAAATAAATTGGTTTAGAAAATATGGAATTTACATTTCAAACTTTTCAAAACTAAAAAAGGATATACATTTTGAATGGGAGCCTCACTTAACTCAACGAAGAGCCGCTCCCCCCCCCCCCCGGTACAAAAGTGAGAGTGGGGGGGGGGACTCGGTGTGAGGCAAATAAAGGTCAATAAACGAATAAAGCTGTTTCTTTTAAGGTGGAGCCACACGGGTCTCTGTAAATAACTATATTTAACTTTCCTACTGCTCTGCTTTTTAAAATTTTTATTATTATATGCTAATATGGTTTTTTTTAACACACTTATTTATTGTTGGTATTTCACTTTTCTACCTTTATTTTTATTTCGTTGAAGAAGTTATTTTAAATGCACTCTATTTTTGGCTCTTCTTCTTTTGTGTGTGTGAATATTAAATATATTTTAATTTAATAAGGAGGGAGGTGTTTTTGTTTGTAGTAAAGGGAATTTGAGTAGATGGAATTTCGGTGGAACTCGGTAGAAGGCTTGAGGTCGAGGGTTGTATATCGTTTGAAGAATTGGTATTTATGGCTAAGAGAGAAGCTTGGGTAGCTCTAGTGCTGGCATGGAGAGTTGCTTGTTGGAGGAAGTAGTAGTATTTGTGGTCATCTGCCCTATGGTCTCTACTCTGAAACTCTCTTGACATCACTAAATAAAACCTTGAATACAATAAGCCGGGATATAACCCAACCCTGTCTTATAAATTTAACTTTATAATAACCCTTACTTACTTTAGAGTTTATGATTTCCTTTTCATTTTATAAAAATGAAACAAAAAGCTCCAAAACCCAAAGCATTCGTGACCTGTTTATTGTTTTTAAAAAGTCACTCTTTGTTTTGTTTAACCTGTTACTCTGAATCAGTGTTATTTCTAAATTTTATTTTAATTTATATTTTGCAATTTAAACTGAAAAATAAAAGTTCATTTAAAACTTCAAATAAAGAATCATATGACTATGTTACTTACTAACTATAGAAAGTAGATATGGGAGCGTCTATGGAGGTCATCTTAATGAATAAAATAAACTGTCTCTCCACATAAACTGACTAATTTGTTTATTTAAAATTACAAAGCAGCTTTCGGCCTTCATCAGTGCCTAAGAACAAAAAAAAAGTCAGACTAAGTACTGAAATATACACAATAATTAATGCGAAACATAGAACTACATAAATAACTGTCAACAAATAAAATTAGTCAAATATCATAAGTCAAACAAAGAATTAAAAGACGAATAAACTATATAATAAAAATAAAAACTATTACAAGTTAATACAAATTATATTTAGTAACGCAAAAAAAAAAAAAAAAAAAAAAAAAAAAAATCATACAGCAAAATAAAGATAAATAAAAATTATTAGGCAACAATCCGAAACAAGAAAAATGAATAATTTGTATAACAAAATAAAGTACTGGTGTGGAAATCCCACACATGACTTCCAAAAATGTTGTGGTGTCAATACGTGAGCAAGAGAGAACTCAGTATAAACTACATTGTACAAACAGCTTATCGATTATAGTTTTGCTACAAAAGTCCAAAATTAATCAAAAATAATAATGATAATAAACACAACTAAATGTATAGTTAACATAAAACTAAAATATTACCTTATAAATGTCGGTAGAATGTAAAAAGATTAGAGAGAAAGGAGGTTTGTTTACATCTAGAGTTCAAGGTAATTTTATGCGAAAACAAAACAAATTTGTTAATCTTTATCCTTTATAACAAAAAACTTAATTATTCAATGTTTAGTTACATTTTCTTTATACTTGTTTTTAACTATACAATATAATAATAAAAGAATTTGGAATCAGCTGATAAAAATTATTGTTTACAAAGTAAAAAAGACGGTATTTCTTTACTTTTAAATTTCGATTCTTCTCTATAAGTACTACAAATAATTACAATAACTAAGTGTGCAATGCTGTTTTCTGCTTGCAATATTGAGCTGAGCGTGCATTTTAATCTTAACCAATAAACATTTGTATTTATAAACAGCTGAAATCAGATCAAAAATAGAAATATCTCTTCTTTTAATTAAAAAGCATTTTTTTCTGTTTTTCTATTTTACCCCCTCTTAAATGAAAATATGACAAAAGTGAACATAACAACAATAACTGTATTCGTAAAGAGCTTTCCAACAACAAGCATCTTGAAGGGCATATACTATTTTCACTTTTGTACCCATTTCCCCGTGTACCAATTTGGACCATTTTAGATTTATACCTTCGGTATAAATACCGAATTCGGTATTTATACCACGGTCATATTGTGGTTGGTCAATATGACCGTGCCGTATTTCGTGCGAATCGGTTCAGCCGTTCAGGATGAAACTTTTGTACCCCATACCCCTGTGTACCAATTTGGACCATTTCAGATTTATACCTTCCTGTGGTTGGTCAATATGACCGTGCCGAATATCGTGCGAATCGGTTCAGCCCTTCAGGATGAAACTTTTGTACCCCATACCCCTGTGTACCAATTTGGACCATTTTAGATTTATACCTTCCTGTGGTTGGTCACTATGACCGTGCCGAAACTCGTGCGAATCACTTCAGCCGTTCAGGAGGAAACTTTTGTACCCCGTACCCCTATGTACCAATGTGGACCATTTTAAATTTATACCTTCCTGTGGTTGGTCACTAGGACCGTGCCAAATTTCGTGCGAATCACTTCAGCCGTTCAGGAGGAAACTTTTGTACCCCGTATCCCTATGTACCAATATGGACCATTTCAGATTTATACTTTCCCTTGGTTGGTCACTATGACCGTGCCGAATTTCGTGCGAATCGGTTCAGCCGTTCAGGAGGAAACTTTTGTACCCCGTACTCCGTACCCCTGTGTACCAATTTGGACCATTTCAGATTTATACCTTCCTGTGGTTAGTCACTATGACCGTGCCAAATTTTGTGCAGATTGGTTCAGCCGTTCAGGAGGAGTATGCGTCAGAAAAAGAATCAGAAATTAAATCAGTCAATTATTACACATGATAATAAGAGCTTAAAGTCAAAAATTTAACAAAAAATGAAAAACATGTCTCTAATTAAGGTAGAAGGGATGGTCCTACGACAAAAAGTCATAGGACCAAAGTTGTAGATATTTTAAAATCATTATTATCGATTAATGTTCCGAACGAATGTACGTACATACATACATACATACGTACGCACAGACATACATGTATATGAAACGGATTTTCCTGATACCCCCGGGTTCATAAGACCCCTCCTTTACAAAGATCTCAGAATCACGTTTTGGAGGGTATCAGCATACTTCCATTTTCATGGAAGTAAAAATGATTAACATGTCTCAATTTAAGGTAGAAGGAATGGTCCTACGACAGAAAGTCATAGGGCCAAAGATGTAGATCATTTGAAATCAGTTACTGCTGGTGTTATCCGCTTTTCGATACGACTTACAGTTTAGCCGCAATTTGGTTCCGAAAAAACCTTTAAAAAATACTAAAATGCAAATATCTCCCAAATCGCTTGTCCGATTTTGCTCAAAAAGTATAGGTACAATCTACCATAATTGAAGCGAGCGTAAGCGAGCTTATGCGAAATATGCATCTTGTCCATCTGTCTGTCTGTCTGTCTGTGTGTAACGTTTACGTGTCCGACGATAACTTAAGTAAAAGTTGGCCGATTTAGTTGAAATTTGGTATACATGTTCCTCTTACTAATACTCAGGCTAAGTTCGTTGGACAGCGTGATCCGCCCAAGGGTTCGCGCGCAACGCTCGCGTAAACGAGAGGTTCAAAAATTAAATTGGAATTTCAGGACGGGAAAAGATTCTATCATCATCTATTCGATGAGACGATTTTTTTTTTTAAATAACATTTTTTAGTAAAACCAACAGCGACACCGCTATCAATTAATAAAGATCGCTAAAACTATTAAAGCGGACCTAAACGTTTATAATAGAGAAAACAACCTTTTTACCGATATCTTACGTTCTAACGTAACGATTTTAATAAAATTTCATATACACCATCTAATGCACAATTGAAACAAGCATGCAAAATTTCAATTTGATACATGCAGTAGTTTTTTTGTAGCAAAGAATTACATTTTATAATAATTAAAAATTAGATGTGTGGTTAGAGGAATAGTAAGAATGCGGGGTGGTTCCCTTACTACTTGCCGCTTTACTACTACCAAACCCACTATCTATCAACTCATCATGATTCATGATTATCTATTTTTTCAATATTCAATACATATTTATTACCATACGCTCGCTTCAATGAGAGAGCCACGCGATGCCTAGTATAGGACACATATATACCCCAAAGGAAATTGAAATCAAATAAAGCCTACTGAAGTTATCGTCGACAGACCAATTTCGTGTTAAAGTGACTGTAGCTCGGAAACGTCTTGAGCTACGATGTTCGGGTTTGCGCCATCAGTTTTTCTGTCCAAAATGCCGCAAACCACCTCTCGATACGATGTCTTGAAGCGATGTTATAAAGGATTAAAGTTCCGAACGTACGTACGTACATACATACATACATACATACATACAGACATACATGTATATGAAACGGATTTTCCTGATACCCCCGGGTTCATAAGACCCCTCCTTTACAAAGATCTCAGAATCACGTTTTGGAGGGTATCAGCATACTTCCATTTTCATGGAAGTAAAAAACGAAGTAATCAAATAAACAAAATTAGACGCAAAAAATTAGAAAATAAATAAGCTAAAGCATGTTTATATAAATATCTCACCGGAGTGTGGAAGAAGTAGAGTTACGTTATGTAAATAAAAAGAATGAATGATCAGTCTACTTTATTTAAAATAAACAAATTAGTCAATTTATATTATTCAATATCTATAGAAAGCCCCTTGTATATAATATATCAAATACACATTACTGATTCTGTATTAGTGAAAGTTATGTTTTCACTTAAGAATTACATACCACCGTAGTTTAATTGTTATTTTTTTATTATTATAAGAGATATTTGTAAGGAGAATATCGTCATTGTGCAAATATTACGTTCAGAATATTTTGTGCAAATATTACTTTCAGAATATTTTGTGCAAATATTACGTTCAGAATATTTTGTGCAAATATTACGTTCAGAATATTTTATGCAAATATTATATTCTGAATATTTTGTGCAAATATTTTGCGTTCAGAATATTTTGTGCAAATATTTTGCGTTCAGAATATTTTGTGCAAATATTAAGTTCAGAATATTTTGTGCAAATATTTACATTCAAATATAAAATTCAGAGAGAAATCGGATTCATGAAGTTAAATGGCCCATGTAAGGTCGTTTGAGCTCTCTCCTACCCTAATAAAGTTTTGTTTTTCTGCAGTCTATCAGCAGTGTAGATGATAAAAACCTATAGTGTTTCCTTTGTGGTTAAGAAACCACAAAAAACTTCAAATTTTTAATTAAAGCGAGCTTCTTACATTTAACAAAATATGCATCATGTCTGTCTGTCAGTAAAGTTTACGTGTTCAACGATAACTTCAGTAAAAGTTGAACAATTTCGTTAAAATTTGGTATTCGTGGTCCTTTCACTAATGCTGAGGCTAAGTTCGCTGGACAGCGTTATCCGTCCAAGAGTAACGCACGCAACGCTCGCGTAAATGCTCTCTTCAAATGTAAAATTGAAATTTCACGACTGGAAACATTTTATCATCACCAATTCGATGAGACGAACATTTTTTTCAAGTAATATTTTTTTGTGAAACCAACAGCGACACCGCTATGAATTAATAAAGATCGTTAAAACTATTAAAGCTGACCTAAACGTTGTTTTCTCGGCATAATTGGTTATAAGGCTTATATCACTGAAGTTAGGTGTATGACGTTAATTTATAAGAGATCATTATTTTTTTTTATTTTTTTGTGGATAAGAATTAATCAGCTTCTACTTTATGACCATAGTTAATAAGCTTAAAAACATTAACATAATTAATAAATTATGACCTTTAACCTGTGGATTTATTTAAAAAAAAAGATTACATGTCAATTTTAATTTTGGCGTAAGTGGTAATAAGCCGGTGGTAAGTGGTTAATAAGGTAATAAAGCCTATAAAAATTTGAACAATATTACATTACTTATTAAAATTTTATTAAACTTTTAATAAGCTAGAAAGTTTTTTTTATATTTATCATTATATAATCTTGAATCATTTCTTTTTTTGGGATTTTATTTTTTTTTTTTATAATTATTTAGGCGTTTCTAGGTTGTTATTTTTTGTTTCTTTCTTTTTTTACCTTTCATTAAAATGTAATCTTTTCCCCAGATCTAATTACAGTTTTCTAAGTATTAATTAGTTAGTTACTCTGTTGATTTGGTTTGAATTAGTCGAATCCTAAGTAGGGATGGGAAGCTTGTAAAATATATAATCATAGTTCTCATGTTCCAAAGATATAAATTCTCCAGGAGTTTTATAACTCACATGGGCGTAGCCAGGGGGGGGCAGGGGGGGGCCATGGCCCCCCCCTAGGCCGGCTCAACTCTCTAAATAAAATACGATTATTATACATATACAGGTTAAAATAAAAAATAAATAAATAAAAAGTAAAAATAATTCTGTATAATAATAATAATGATATATATATATATTATTATTATTATACAAATTTATTTTATGGCTGGAGGGGGTCTTCAGGTAAAAAAATGTAAATCTCGTTTTACTTGTCAAGTTACTACAGCTGTGGGGTGGCTGCACTGGTTTGGTTAGCATTGCTTTGATAAAAAAGATGCCTATGATAAGAAAAGAAGCTGGACAATAATTATGTTTCCCTTCTCTCAGCCAGTGGCGCACCCAGGGGGGGGGGGGGGGCACAGGGGGCCCGGGGCCTTTTTTTGGCGTTAAAAAAGAAGAATTGAAGTAAGTAAAGTTATCAATCCGTTTAGCTCAAGGATCTATAAAATAGGGATGGAGCTCTAAGTACATATACCTCCTGGGTAAAAAAGTGTCGTCTATAGTCTATAGAACTTGGAAAAAAAATCTACATAAAATTACGACTGCGCATGGTCAGAACTTTTTAGTGGGACGAATTTCTTCACGACTATTATTATCAGGGCCCGGCCGTCGCGAGGGCGGGCCGACCGAAAGGACCAGAAGGCGCCTTCAAAATTCGAAACATTATTTTTAATACTGAACCATTTGCATTTGAGAATTATTTTTAAGGTTCAGTTAGGGGTGTGTCGGGACACATGCTCCGGTACCATAGAACCGTGTCTCTCTTTGTCACTGTTCCGACAGTGCCAGAGTCTCTCAGAGGCAAGCAGATTGGAATTCAAAGATGAATTTCATAACTTATCTTTTTAACTGTATATGAGAAAATAACCTTCAATTTATGTCAATGACATTTTTTTGTACGCCGTATGGTTTTCACGGAAATGGGGATTGAAATATCGGGAAAATCGGTAATTTATGAAAAAAGACCAGTTATGCACCATGATTTAACGAGCCAATTTTCAAAGAAATCTACGTATTATTGGCTTATGATAATATACGAAAATTTTAGTTTAGAATTTGGATGTGTGTACACAGGGGTACGGGGTACAAAAGACAAAATAGTATGTATCCTTCAAGATGCATGTCATTGGAAAGCTCTTCAAGAGTACAGTAATTGTTGTTAAGTACAATTTTGTCATATTTTCATATGAGAGAGGGGTAAAATGGAAAAAACGCATTAATAGCATAAAAATATTTTTTTTCCCAATTTACCCCCCTCTAATATAAATAATTTCAAGATAAAAAGAACTTTTTATATACTACGTTTTTAAATTTTCTGTTGAATCGTATGTAATGTTGATAATATAATTGTTATATAATATATGTTAGTGAAAAAAAAAAAAATAGTTCCGAATTTATTTACTTCACATAAATCCAGAGAGCTGATCTTAAACCTATAAAAGGACAAATCTTTGTACAACGGATCTCCCCAACAACAAATCTGAAGCATGCCATAGATATATTTGAAATAATATAAATAATATAATCGATAGATAATATAATCGATATTTCCTGTTTTGCTGTCATTCAATGTTTATCTATCACAAATTTGAGACCCGTCAAAATGAAGATTGCGTAAATATTGGATATGGCAAAACAAATAAAATAACTTGCGGATTTTTTCCGAACTAACTTTCCGCACAGCAAAACTTGCTGAAAACTAATTAAATTCTGCTGAAAGATGGCTAAAAGTATTAAAATAATGCATTGTCATCGTGTTCTGAGCTATGCTAAAAGTTTTAAATGTCTAGCTATTCGGGAAGTTAGTTATAAATCGATTGCCAGATTTGTACCGAACAAACAAACAAACCAACAAGAATGGAAGCTAATAAAAACGTAGTAAAATATGACAAAAGTGTACATAACAACAATAAATGTACTCTTAAAGAGCTTTCCAATGACATGCACATTGAAGGGTATATAATATTTTAAAATTTGTAGCCCGTACCCCTATTATTATTTTTAACATACATCCAAATTCTAAACCATAATTATTTACCAAATTATTTAACCAGATTATTGTACCAAATTATTTTTAACATACATCCAAATTCTAAACCATAATTTTCGTGTATTATCATAAGCCAATACGTAGATTTCTTTGAAAATTGGCTCGTTAAATCATGGTGCATAACTGTTTTTTTTCATAAATTACCGATTTTCCTGATATTTCAACTCCCATTTCCGTGAAACCCATATGACGTACATAAAAGACATACATAGTTATAGACATAAATTGAAGGTTATTTTCTCATTTATATTTTACTACTGGACCACTTTTTGCGAGAATAGATTGCTTTGCAATTTATAAGTGGAAAAGGAAAACCACAAAAAAATTGTTTTTGACGTTTCTCATATTTGCGGGGGGAAATTTTGTTGGACAACTTCAGATTCGTGTTCAGCACCCTCCAAAACATAAAATAAACCACTAAAATCAATTACACCAGAACTTTCCACTTCAAACTACCATTTGACTGGACTAATTTGATTCTTAAAAAACAATTAATTACTATTCATTTGAAATTTAAAGTAGAGATGAAGTAGTTCAGACAATATCTCATAGGAAACGCTAACGTCGCTTCAAATACTCTCTGTCCAATCTTAATGTCAACTATTTTACATTAAGAGTGGATTTAAACAGCAAGTTTTTTTAAAAAAAAAATCTATTTCAAATAAACAATTTTTTCCCCTATAATTAATAGTTCTATTGGTTGTTTTTTTTTTTATTAAAATAAATCATTTTGAAAATATTAATAATGGTACTGTCAGACTCTTGGCATTTTTAAGGAAATCACTTTTTTGGTTTTACATACACCACACCACACACACACACACACACACACACATAGATATGTATGTATGTATATATATATATATATATATATATATATATATATATATATATATATATATATATATATATATATATATATATATATATATATATATATATATATATATATATATATATATATATATATATATATATATATATATATATATATATATATATATATATATATATATATATATATCCAAAAAAATTAGCCCCCCCCTAAAGGCAACCCTGGCTACGCCCATGATAACTCAGTGAATAGGAACCGATTAGAATTAATGAGACTAGGAGTTGGCCTGACTTTGCTAATGATTGGATTCTTGGATAACGCTTTAACAACGAATAGGGTGAGCCTTAGTAATTACATTGTTTATAACCTGCCTCCTTAACCCCTATATAACCTCTGATTTCTCCTGTTAATCGCCTCATCAGTTAATTTCAAGCTGTAACAATTTATTTCTCTTGAATACTTGACGTAGGCACCATCGAAAGGAACATTTTTTTTTTTCTAAAGTAGCGAACATAAATATTAACAGGTTATATTTACCTCGTATTTTGGAATTATCTATTATAAAAAAAAGTACCGTTCTAATTACTTAAATTGTTAGGTTATAGCGTGTTTGGTAACGCTCATGTATAACCATCCATTTACATTTTTTAAGCCAATAGTACTAAAAATGCTTCTTTTCTGCGTTTTTTAAACTAATTAAGCATTAGTCGACTTTAAGTATTTATTTAGTATAGAGGCACAGCCAAAGATTGTGATAAAGATAACAAACAGTTATCCAAATTATTATTTATAATTTGTTTAGAATTGCTCTCGTGGTTTTAATCGTAATCAAATTAGTGACGTAGTTTCTGAGAGTAAATCACATTGAAGATTTCTGGTCCGCTTGCTACGTGATAAGATTTGTGATTTACCTTATATACTAGATTGACACCAATTTATTCTATTCTCTAGCGACCCTCTTACTTGTTGGACCATGAATACGAACCTAGATTGCTTTGGTTGCTGAATCTAAGTCAATATCAATGTAAAGGGTTTCACAGCTTCTACAGTTTGATCCAGAACTCACTAATTTGTACTACTCCTTTGAAAATCTTAAAACAAATTAATTTTGAGTTGTCTTTTTAAAGTTTATTAAAAACTTATAAAAGCTAACAATAACTCATGAATTCGTACTATTTCATTGGAGACAACACTAGACAAAGCTTAGAATCAAACATAAATATTTCAATATTATTGGCGAATATATTATGTGCAATAAAGTCTGGTTGCACCCAGCTTATATACTTGTATTGTATATACATTATTGATGAGGTGTGCATACTTCATGTTCGTTTTGTATGTTCTGAATCATGTCAGTACATTGTTTAAATATACTATTGTATATATTTGAAGTATTTATGTATTTTGATTTGTCTATCTACTTAGATGAATACAAGTAAAATTTATTTTTAATTATAAATATGCTATAATATTAACGTTCAAAGCACCACTACTCTAAAAATAAATTATATAATATAAGACGAGTAAGTAAATAAATATAAATAGCTAATAATCATTGTTGTGACACAAGCAATAAATTTTAATCTGACATTTTATTCGGAGTTTAAATGAATGCTAGAGGAATTTTACTAAATACATAACTAGTTATCGATTGGACGAGACTAAAGGCGATTGTTAATACTAGCCACAATACCGCGTTTGGAAAAGGCCGGTTTAGGTGGTTCGTGGTTACTTGTGGTTTCGACCCTAACCACTAAAATAAATCCTCGGTTTTCCCTTAACAAAACCCTAACCTTCATCTACGTCCAAACAAATACATAAAATAGCTAACCACATTTTTAATTTAATGATAGCTTAAGTATTTAATGTATATTGCTAGCCTTTTATCCATTTACAATCTTCATTAGTAGTAATTACTATATATATATATATATATATATATATATATATATATATATATATATATATATATATATATATAAAACTAACTTTTAAACAAATAGAATAATTTATGGTGTAACTAATCAAGGTCTAGGAAGAAATAAAAGAACACAGAAAGAAAGAGATGTAGGATTAGACATTAGAAGAAGAATGATTATTTTAATTAATAAAACAAAGGATGCTGCAGGTTAAGAAAGGAAATAGTCAAAGATTGCTCTAAGGAAAAAGAAGGCAGATAAGGAAAGAGAAGCGGATAAACTTTTTAGGGTTTCAAGGTCATCCTAGAAACCTTTATGCTATTGGTAGTTTGTCCTTCCGATGCATCTTGGT
The DNA here is from genome assembly GCA_951217055.1 of Gerris lacustris. Lineage (NCBI taxonomy): Eukaryota > Metazoa > Arthropoda > Insecta > Hemiptera > Gerridae > Gerris > Gerris lacustris. The sequence continues at coordinate 53,869,250 of OX578284.1, read as the reverse complement.
TTATATCTCCTTATCTATTGCAGCTAGAGATTTTAAATTTGGTATACAAATTTACATTTTTTCCCGACACAGCGAATTTCACAACTCGACTTTTGTGTGATCAGCTGATCACAAAAAAATGTTTTTTGAAATTATTCTCTGGGGTATCATTTTAAAGGTATTCAAAATTATATTATAACTAGGCATCGCATGGCTCTATCATTGAAGCGAGCGTATAGTAATAAATATGTATTGAATATTGAAAAAATAGATAATCATGAATCATGATGAGTTGATAGATAGTGGGTCTGGTAGTAGTACAGCGGTTAGTAGTAAGGGAACCACCCCGTATTCTTACTATTCCTCTAGCCACACCATCTCCTTTTCAATTATTATAAAAGTATTTCTTTGCTACAAAACAACTACTGCATGTATCAAATTGAAATTGTTCATGCTTGTTTCAATTGTGCATTAGATGGTGTATATGAAGTTTTATTAAAATCGTTACGTTAGAACGTAAGATATCGGTAAAAAGGTTGTTTTCTCTATGATAAACGTTTAGGTCCGCTTTAATAGTTTTAGCGATCTTTATTAATTGATAGCGGTGTCGCTGTTGGTTTTACTAAAAAATGTTATTTGAAGAAAAAAATGTTCGTCTCATCGAATAAATGATGGTAGAATCTTTTCCCGTCCTGAAATTCAAATTTAATTTTTGAACCTCTCGTTTACGCGAGCATTGCGCGCGAACTCTTGGGCGGATCACGCTGTCCAACGAACTTAGCCTGAGTATTAGTAAGAGGAACATGTATACCAAATTTCAACTAAATCGGCCAACTTTTACTCAAGTTATCGTCGGACACGTAAACGTTACACACAGACAGACAGACAGACAGACAGACAGACAGACAGACAGACAGACAAGATGCATATTTCGTTGAATGTAACAATTATATAACGCGTTTTTTTAAAAAAATTACGAAAATAAAATGCCCCCCCCTCCCCTCCACAACCCCATAAGAATTGGTCATAGAAATGTGGGAGAAGTACATAAATATACATGTCTGTAGTCCAATGATAGTCCCAGAAGTTCATTTAAAAAAGACGAATTTTAGAAAATATAAGAGCACGTAATGTGGTGGTTACGTGATGTACAAAATGACTAACCTCTCCTGCTTGTAAATATCTTATCAAATAGCAAATACTATAATCTATAGAGATTTACTATAAAAAATAAAATGATTAAAGGTACGAGTATTATGTTTGTTAATTTCAGTCAATCTTATATCTCCATTCAAAGATCTCTTTCATTATCGCGTTTTACCTGGTTTAGACATTTCATTCTTCAGCAAGAAATGGAATTTACTGAGAATTACATTTCATTCTTCAGCAAGAAATGTAATTTTCTTCCTTCAGTATATTTTATTTTATTTTTTTTAGCGTAAAATTAACTGAACTGACTGTCATTCTTTCTTAAAGATACTTCTCTACTAAGAACCGACTAAAGGAAAGATTAAACCAATTAAGAATTATTTTTTCATTCCAGAGTAATTGAATTATTGTAGATAAAAATATCAGATATATATATATATATATATATATATATATATATATATATATATATATATATATATATATATATATATATATATCGGACAATTAGCGATAAGTTAACTAATATTTTTATCCACCAATGATACAATTATATAATTGACAAATTCATACACAATGTTATACTATATATATATATATATATATATATATATATATATATATATATATATATATATATATATATATATATATATATATATATATATATATATATATAAAGTGATAATGTAGTAATCCTTAAGTGATAATATAACTAATCCTTAAGTTATATCTCTAACATTATTGTAAAATAACATAAGGTTTAGGAGGCTTTGGAACCTTTCAGTTGAAAAATATGTTAAAGTATCAACTAACTTTATCTTAAGATTAATGAAACTTTTCTTTTTCCTTGAAGTAAAAAGTCTTAAACAGTTAAGTTACTTTTAATGGAATTTCTTATTTATATATTTAACTTTATCTTATTTTATTGAAAAAGTTCATTTGTTTGTTAAAAATCCGAATCTGTTTTTAAATATTCAATTATTAGTGATAAGTACGGTGCTTTTTCTATTTTATTAAATATTATATCGCTTTTAATTTATATTCACTCCATGATTTTTTGGCTTAGTGCTGGTTTTATTGTGACAATTTGTAATGTGGTTTTAAATCCACCCTTAGTGGGGGTTTAAAGGGAAAAGATATTCCCGGAAAAAAAGTAGGTTCTCAGTGTAGTAAGTAATGCCGTTATCTCGGTTAATGGCAGTGGTGATAACTGTACGAGAGATGGGTGGGGGGTCTCGACGATGGGACAAGGCTGATAGGAGAGAAGACTTGAGGTGATTAGAACCAGCTATCATCATTCCTCTTACATCAATCATACTCTTGTGACGTCACGGATCTTCATCACGCCAAGTAGTAGGGGTGGGGGGAGCTAGAGAGAGTGGGGGGAGCTAGAGAGGCTTCATGTTCATTTATCCCGCTGAAAAAGACTCTTATCAGTAAGCATTCATCCTTGCTCTCTGTTCAAGCTTTTACCCCATCTTATCACTTATTTTTAGCTAAAAGCTTTTCAAAATTCCGTCTCATTTTGAAAAAACGACTCCATTATTATTATTTATATATTGCTGATATTTTTTTGCCCTTGAATTTGAAGAGCATGAATAAGCTCTTCAAGAGCTCTTTTGAGTGTAGAATTTCGATAAATCATCAAATTTTATAGTCATTAGTAAGCTTCTTATCTTCTTAGTACGATTTATCAATATATTGTAGTGATTGATATTAATGAATAAAAAGTTTATGCTAATTATATTTTGCGATGTTCTATTACTTATTCTTGTGATAAAGTAAAAAATGACATCGCCTTTTCACTAATTGAGTAAATGAGAACGTTGGATGGATAACAAATTTTATTGAAATCATTAATCATAATTTATAAAATAATTAACTTAAAATTTGTGTACCACTGTTGATTAAGTGTAAATTTACTCAAAGCAAATCTGGTATATAAAATAAAATACATATTTAAGACTAAATACATTTTTAGTGCTTAGATTTTGTTTTTATAACTTTAAAATGGTGATTACAATTTCAAAAGCAAAAGTTTATCAGTTTTATGCAAATTCGTCAAAAAAAGATTATTACTTTCGGCCAAAAATTATAGAGACCACTCTTCCTTTTTTTTAGTGTTTCGTTGTTAAAACCAAAAAAAAATGAAACACTTATAGCGTTACTGTGTACAGTCACTAGACTGTCACTCTATACAGTTCTAATAACTTCTGAATTGAAAGTGGGGTATCAATTGAAAGGTATTGAAGTGAAGTATACAACAATATATAACACGTGTAAAGTGTTTAATTTGTTTATGCCATTTTGACAAGAAACATCAAAATTTTGCACTCCCCCCCCCCCTAAAACTATATTTCTGCTGTTACTAAATGTTAAAATGAATGTCTAATTTATTGTACAAGGTACAGGTACAAATTGAGTACTTTGTAATTATAAGCGATAATTCTCGGTCTAGTTCTATTGTCGTAAATATCGACTCCTAGACTTGTGGAAAATTGAAAGCTTAATTCGGAACTACGTATTATTGACAGAGGACATTATTCTTCAGTGTAGCTCAGTTGGTAAGAGAGCTATACTGGAAATATAGAGGCCCATGGTTGCTAAGTCTATTTTTCTCTTTCTATCTTCCGTTGTTAATAATAATTATAATTTGATTTAAAATAAAAAAAAATATATAACAAAATGCAAAATGTGGGGTCTGCTGGGCCATAGAAAAAATTAGAATAGCTATTTGATCTGATTAAGTGGGAATCCAATATGGCAGATGATTCATGTCCCGCGAAATTATTTTTTATAAAATAATTTTAAATAATAAATGAATTGAAATTAAATAGCAGGTTACAAAAATATAAAACACTTGTGTAAATTGATTGATTTTATTACGGCATTTTATCTAAAAGCATCAACATTTTGCTTGTCCCCCCTCCCCCAACATATTAACTAATTTCACAAACCTTTTTTTACGAGAGCCATCATGCAAAAACCACTATATATTGGTTCGCACAACCATTTTATTTATGTTTTTTTTTTTACATTAAATTCGTCATAAGTTTTTTTAGTTTTATTATTTTTTAAATTCAACATATAGCTAAACTTCTTTATATATATATATGCGTTTAGTATATTTGTGTAAACATGCATGTGTGCTTGTTGTTTATAAGTTTTATAAAAGGAAAAAATATTTAATATTTTTCCTCTCTTAAACGAAGATAGAATGAAATATTGCTCCTATTGATTTTCTATCCACTGATTTTGTGCTTTTACTATTTGCCAAAGAGAAATTTCGATACATTCTCTAAAAGAAGGGGAATACGCGTTTTTCTCTAATATAGAAGCAACGTAAAGCAGGATTCCACGGCAGAGGTAGAGAGATAAAGGTAAGACTTTTGGGATGGTAGAAAAGGATACCACGAGCTACCCAAGCAAAATCCTGGATTAGTTCCCTAAAAAACAAACCATGAGAAATATATAGAGATTAGACTAAAGTCCTCTTCGTCGAATAAGCCCAATTTTACGTAGACTAAAGTACAACATTTGCTATAATGCAACATTAACAGTATGTACTATTCTAGTATGTTATCGTAAGTTGTAACTAACATTGACATATTATAGTACTAGTAAGAAATGAATGGGTTTTCTTTTAAAGTGTTGTTTTGTTTTTGTTTTACTAAATTTACTAGTATGAAGTTTTCCGAATACATTGCTGAGTTTTCACAAAAATTGTATACGTAATCATTTAGGGTTTGTTTTTTATCCAGTTATTTAATAATGAAAATGAAGTCAAAGTTAAATCAATGTGTACAAATATATTATAGGGGTATTCGGGATCTTTGTTTAACGAGTAATATGTTAACAAGTTAAATGTTAAAAATTTAAGATTGTGAAGGACCTTGACTAAAAGACGAGATAAGAGTAGAATGTTGACCAGGTGGTGCTTTCAGTGGCTTACACGTGAACCCATTTGACAGTTTATAGATTAGATTACTTATATAACATATGATAAGTAACATAACCTTTCTTATTAACCCTAGAAAGCTAACCTGGAGTCAAAATGACTCCCATTTTTTTAAAACACTGAATGCACCGTGTCTGTAAAACACAGAACTCTCACCTCTCAGCAATGCTATCTCCCACCCTAGAATGACCCTTCTACACTTCTATCAGTTCCACATTCAGATTCTAAAGAGGACATAATCGTTTGTTTTTCTGCAGTCACGGAGTCATTTTGTCTCCTGTTTAGTATTAGACGTAAATTTTTTGTAGGTAATTTTGACGCAGAATAGTATTAACAGCCTATTCTAATAAGTGTTATTGTTTATTTGGTCATTATAAATGTGATAAATTAGGTATTATATTACTTCTAATTTAATAAATATTACAAATTAAAAGTAATATAATTGTAATTTATTCATTTATAAGTATACATTTTTATATATTTTGTCTTCATAATGTCGAAATTATATAAAGTTAATAGAATATACGAATATAGTGAAATAATGGAGAAAAAATACAATGACCCAAACAAGAATTATCGCTTGCTGAAGGAAATTACCGATTCAGATACCGATCATGACCGTATTCGACAATGATGGTGACGATTATGAATTTGACCCTGATTTTAATATAAATGCCTTTTATAGAAAATGTCTTTTTTGGTCACATTAGCGATGATGATGAAAATGATAAATTAATTGAAACAATTTACGACAGAAAAACCAAAGGAAAGGAAAGGAAAAAGCTACATCAAAGAAAAAAGTAAATAAAACCACTCCGGTAGATAACAATACCGGATATGTAAGAGTAGTCCAGATTTAAAAACCAGAATTAAAAGGACAAAATGTTTTTTATGGTAATCAAAGAACCCAAAATTTAAGGAGCGCAGACGGTTGAAATTAATCTGGGGCATCTGCAGGCTACTTTTGACAAATATAATAAAAATCAGGTAAGTGCTTTTTGATAATATATGTGTAAATTATACAAATAAGCGCAGAAGGTTGTATGGTCTTAGTAGGTAATATAACTTATATGGGACCAACAAGGGGCTAATTATGACCTGCCATTCAAATTTTAACATAATCAGATGAGTAGTTTTATAATATTATGTGGGTTCGCAAAAATTTACCGACAGATCGACAGACAGACATAAAACTAAAAACGTTACTGGTGTCTGAAACGGATTTCTATCTTAGAAATTTTGAAATAGAAGACAAACAATATTTGTTCTTCGGAACTATCTTACAGCTTCCGTTATCTTCAGTAAGCTCGGAAAGCAAAGGAATTGCACAATTTTTAGAACGAAGTTCTTTATGGCACGTTCTGGAGCCAGGGAGTGAATCCGAAAAAAACGACCAAAATCACCGTCACAAAATAACCGTCACAAAATCACCGTCATAAAATAACCGTCACAAAATCACCGTCATAAAATCACCATCACAAACTCACCGTCACAAAATCACCGTCACAAAATCACCGCCACAAAATCACCGTCACGCAAAATCCGTCACGAAATCTACCGATGGCGATAACTTGTGTAAAAGTTGACCGATTTAGTTGAAATTTGGTACACATGTTCATTTTACCCATGTCAGGGACAAGTTCATTGGACAACGTTATCCGCCCAAGCGTTCACGCGCAACGCTCGCGTAAACGTAAGCTTCGAATTTAAAATTGGAATTATTGGACGTGAAAAAATTCTAACTTCATCCATTTAATAAGACAAACAACTTTTTTAAATATTTTTTTTTAGTAAAACGAACACCGACACTACTATGAAGTGATAAAGATCGCTAAATTTATTAAAGCGGACCAAACCGATTAAAATAAAGAAAACAACGTTTTTACCGATATCTTACGTTCTAAAGTAAAGATTTAAATGAAACTTTGTATACATCACCTACTGTACAATTGAAACAACCATGTAACATTTCAACCAGATACAAGCAGAAGTTTTTGTGAGTTAATGATTTATATTTTTTATTTTAATATTTAATTGGAGTAATATGCCGACGGGGCCTGGGAGGACAGTTCTATTTCGTTCTACAACCATCTGCTTTAACTATAAATTTATTATTACCTTTTTTCTCAATATACAATACATTATTTATTGAAAGAAGCTCGCTTCAAACATAATAAAAAGATTTTAATTTAATTTTGCCTTAACTCCGCTAGTACAAATAGTTAGTTACTTTTAATTTTGTCTCTTTTCTAACTCCACCATGTATACGTAGTTATTACAGCGATTTTATAATTTATATTTAATGAAAAGCGTAAGGAACTTCGTTCCTACCGGGTGTCCCACGACACCACACGTATTTTTTCTTTAATTGAAGGTGTCAAAAAAAGAGTGGAACACGGAGGAAGAAATATATGTTTCTCGTCTATTTTCTTACCTCCATGGTCTTAACCCGATTTTACATCAAATCATTTTACTTGTCAAACTTCATTTAACTCACTCAAAGCTGAGTTAAATGCTAAAAGAACAATACTAGTTATTTGTTAAAAAATGGAGGATCATTTAACTAATTTAACTGATTTACCACACTTTAGCACGTTAAACTAAAGATCTTGAGTACCCCTAATATTAGTAAATAAAAAATAATTACATTTAAACAAAAAAAAAATATAAAGAAAACAATAAAAAGTTAAAACCTTATTAACTTTTATAGAGAGCAAAGAAAAATTCTACCAATTAATAGGGCACTTATCTTCCTCGTGTACTATTGTTGGGCAAATTGGTACATAAATAATTAATAATTTTATAATGCGTACTACCCAAATTATTATGGACCTATTTTCTTCTCGTTTAGTAGATTGGTCCTAATTTGCTCCGCTAAAAAATCTAAATTCTAATACTGGAATTAACATTCGAATGAGTAGAGCGTGTGAACTCGTTGTTACATTAATCCGATTTAATAATAAATATAATATAATAAACTTCTATAGCTTATACTAATAATAGTTATAATAATAATAGTTATATTTAATTATTATAATTGTGCCACGAAATATTGCCGATTTTCAAGAAGATATAATTATATTGCTTCTGAACTTACCGAAGGTTACGAAAGCTATGTGATCGTTCTAAAAAGCGAAATTTTTTTTATGCCTCCGACTTCAAAAATTCCAAAACAGGAATCCGTTTCAGACATCAGGGAACATTTTTGGTTTCATGTCTATCTGTAGGTCAATTTTTTTTCGTCAATATATTTTTAATATTAATCGTTTGATTTTTTAATGAGATTTTGTTGGTAGGTCATAATAAGCCCATTATTGGTCCCATATAAGTTTCAACCTTATGTTCAACCTATTTGTTCTTCTACTCATATATTTCGCCTATAGAAGTTCTACATTTTATATAAAATGATATCAGAGCTCCTAGTGGACCAAATGGTAACTAAAATGAATTAATGTTTAATAATTTCGCACCTTAAGATCCATCTACTATATGATTGAATGTCGATATGTAAATTCAATGTACAAATATATATCCATGATTCAATGTTTTCCCCTGAAATAGAGAAAATAAGTTTTATTTATTTATTTTATTTTTATTATTTATTAATTTTCTGTTTTACTTTTATATGATAGAGTGGGAATTATTGATTTGGCTTTGTCCGTCTGTATACGTAACTATCAGAGCGGAAACTACAACGATAGAGATTTGAAATTTGGCATGAGAGCCAGTAAATATCATGGGTCACTTTATATGTGACCTTAATGTGCTTAACCGATAAAATGTTTTTATATTATCCCAATTGTTATTTTATTAATGCAACATATTTTATTTAATTTCAATTTCAATTTATGTTGTATTATGAAATATATTTTATATCTATTTTTATGAATTTAACACATTTCATCTTCTTTTTCTTTCAGGTATGGCAGTCTTATGTTTGCATGAATTCAGGTATTATTTTTAATCATTAATTATATCACTATTAGTTAACTCCGGGTAACAACAATTATTTTATGAATATCACATTATTGGTATTATTATTATTATTATTATTATTATTATTATTATTATTATTATTATTATTATTATTATTATTATTATTATTATTAAAAGATTACTCGGAGTGGACACATATTATTTATTTTCCCATTTTTACGTAGTTTTGTGACAAAGAAGCTAAAAAAACAAAAAAAAAAAAAAAAAACACGTTTTCTGTATATTTGGTGGAGCATCAGTTGAGTATGGCTTGAACAATTTGAAATTTAGCAGTCAGATCGTTGCCCTACGTAAAACCTAGGTTATAGAAGATATCGATTTAGTTTTTCTTCTTATATGAAGAGAAAGAATTGTGATGGCACAAAAATTATACTTAGAGATTTTGATAGATTTACACGTTTTGAGGTCCCCTAAGTCCAAAAAAGTTTTTTTAAAAAAATGTCTGTCTGTCGTCTGTGAGACGCGTGGAGCCTAAACTATACTAGGCCGATTTTTACGAAATACAAAATTTGGCCAACATGTTTAGGGGCGAATATTGATGAAAATAAATCTCCAGACTGCCAAACCGAACAGAGGAAACAAGCCGAGCATTGGTCTCTGCGCATGCACAGTCTGTAATGCGCATGCGCAGAGACCAATGCTCGGCTCGTTTCCTCCATTCGGTTCGGCAGTCTGGACGAGGCTTAATCTGTGTCGAGGTGTGGATACTAAGGTACACAAGAAATTAGTTTTTTGCTCTAAATTTGTGGGTGCCTCCACTCAAGAACTCAAAAACAAATTCTCAAACAGATTCTAAAATATATAGGACCAAAAATGGGCTAATTATGACCTACCATGAAAATGTCATTATTATCAAATGAGTAAGTAGTTTGTAAGATATGTAGGTTCTCAATAAATGAGCAACTGCCGACAGACATGAGACAAGAATCACATCAGCAAAGCACATCAGGTAATCTCTCTCACCTGAAGTCTCCAACAGATCATATGACGTTATTGCACCATATCCAGTTATCACCATTTGTATTGGAGGTGAGTTAATCTAGGGTCAAATCCCTCTCGGGTTGAGGTTGCCTTCGGATACAACTTAGGACCTTGATATAAACGTCATTTGAAAATAACTCATCATCAGCAACTCCCTTGCGAATGACCCCTGTAATGGATTCGAAATGTTGGGTTCCCAAAATCTTTGACGCGGTTTCCTCCAGAATATCTAATATTTACTAGACTCTGAGAAAACCAGCGCTATGCAATGAAATGTGTCTCATATTTGTCAACAGAGAGAATAAATTACAAATTAATGTTTACTCTATATTTTTAAGTTTGTCTGCAATGACAGAAGTAAACATTTTTTTTTTTTTCCTTCTTCTATGGTATAAAAAAGAATGATTTGAAAATGTCAGAAGGCGGGTTTGGGTTGAAAGTATTACTGGGATGATATTTGACGTCGGTATGAAACGCCCCTGTGTGGTTAAACAGCCCGGGTAAACTTGTGTAAACCCCAGAATCCTCGGTGTTTTGTCAACGTCTCCAAGCCGCATCTATCAACCAACCTCTCCCCTCTTCTACAACTAAATTCACATTTTAACCACCCACCCCTTCCTGTGGACTTGTACGACGTGAATATTACATCCAGACTTAGACGAAACGACATCCCCTTCTTTTTTATACTCTCCCTTGACTCTTAATGGTATGATAAACGTCGCCTAAATTACTTTTTATTATACCAAAGTTATTAAAATTATACTAAACTCCATTAATCCTGGTGAAGGAAATGGATAATCTTGTATTTTTCCTTTAAAGGTTTTTTTCTCTCTCTCTCAATCTTTTTAGTTTAACGTTTAAAATGTTGCACTATTTCATAAATTTATCCTATATCTCTAATAATTCATAATAATATACTCACCTCTATCTACGTAAAAGTTTTATAAAAAATATTCCACAATAAATGAACTTTATTTTTTTAAATGAGAAAATAGTTAATCCTGATGAGTTGATAGTTCGAGAAAATCGTTGTAGTATACATATAGATAGTTAAGGGGACAGGACTGTTCCCTAATTCTCGCTTCCTGGCCAGACTCCATTTAAAATATTATAAAATATATCACGGAAATAGTATATCACAAAAACTTCTGCTTGTATCTGGTTGAAATTTTACATGCATTTAAGTGGAAGAGACTACAAAGCTCACCTTCCTAGATAAACCTATATATATATATATATATATATATATATATATATATATATATATATATATATATATATATATATATATATATATTTATATATATATATATATATATATATATATATATATATATATATATATATATATATATATATATATAATACAGAGAAGATCTAGGTCTTCCGGTGGTGACCGCGTCTCGAAGAGTGTGCGTGTCGACATTTCTATATAATACACTCCCTCTTAACCACCCAATTATTAATGTACCACTCAATTATAAATGTATCACTTCACTACTCAAAAACCTCTGCTTCTATTAAGTTGAAATATTACATGTCTGTTTCAATTCTACTTTAAGAGATGCGTATAAAGTTTTAATAAAATGGTTATGATAGAACGTAAGATATCGGTAAAAGCGTTCTTTTCTCTATTTTAAACGTTTAGGTCGGCTTTAATAAATTTAGCGATCTTTAACATTTCATAGCAGTGTCGGTATTAGTTTTACTAAAAATAAAATATTTAAAAAAAAGATGTTTGTCTCAAAATAGATGAAGTTTGAATTTTTTTCCTTCCTAAAATTCCAATTTTACATTTAAAGCTTACATTTATGCTTGGGCGGGTAACGTTATCCAACGAACTCGTCCTGGCCGTTGGTAAAATGAACATGTGTTCCAATTTTCAACTAAATCGGTCATCATTTACTGGAGTTATTGTCGTCGGTTGATTTCGTGACGGTGTGTTTTGTGGAGATCGATTCACTACCGGGCTCCAGAAGCTGTAACATGGTATAAGGTACTTCGTTCCAAAAAGTATTGTAAAATGTTTGGACCATACGTTCAAAAAAGTTTCGTCTTACATATATTAGGTAGGGTCCTGCCAACTACAAACAACTGGAAGAATGGGCTTTATCATTAGTAATGGGGACCTATAGTAGCCTCCATGATTGCCTGACCTGAGCTAATGTAATTAGTTATTTTAGATGGTTCTAGATGGCTCTAGATGGTTCAAAATGGTTCTAGATGGTCGAAATGTAGGGTAAAAATTATTACAAAGTTAGTTCCTCACAAACAACCGAAGTTAAATAAAATCTTGTATTAATTACCCAACACACAAAATACTATTCATTTAAATTACTCAGTTTGAAGAATTCTAATTAGAAGTGTATTTATAGCTTTTCCTTCTGCAAATAGAAACTAAATACATGATGAAAAAGATATAATAAATTTCCAAGAAAAAATATTTCGTAATTTCTTTTAAATTCCTTTTTTTTAATTACTAATTTTTCTTATTAAACCTTGTTCAAACTAAAAATAAAAATATAATGGCCTTTTGAACTTGGCTTTTCACTTATAATGCATGTAACGAGAAGGCTAAAGAAGAAAAATTAATAAATAATTACAAGATAAAAAAAACTTTTTATATATACTACGTTTTTAAATTTTCTGTTGAATCATATGTAATGTTGATAATATAATTGTCATTGTTATATATAATGTTAGTTAAAAAAAAAAAATACATAGTTCCGAATTTGTCACACGTCAATTAATTAATTTATTTGCTTACTTTTCGCTGTAATTCATTGTTTACCTCTTAATATAAAATCACAAATTTGAAACCCGTCAAAATGAAGATTCTAAATACTATGGGTTATGACAAAACAACTAAAATAACTTGCGGATTTGTTCCGAACCAAATTTCCATACAGCTAAATTTGCTGAAAACTAATTTAATTCTGCTGAAAGATGGCTAAAAGTATTAAAATAATGCATTGTCATCGTGTTCTGAGCTATTCTAAAAGTTTCAAATGTTTAGCTACTCGGTAAGTTAGTTAAAAATCGATTGCGAGATTTGTACTGGACAAACAAACAAACAAGAAAGCAAGCTAATAAAAACGTAGTAATAATTAAGCAGCCAAGTATGTCCTTTCAGCCTCACTAAGAGTTTAGCAATTTAATAAATCTGACGAATTTCTTTTACCAGCACAAGGGGCCCAGTTTTAGATGACGCCCATTTACTAGGCAGTTTGTTCTAGCTATAACTTTTAAACCGTTTATCCGAACCCATAGCAGTGCGCAAGGCTAAGTTTCAGTAAGCATGCGCAGTGTGTATCTTTACTTGAACCAATTCCCCCCATTTATCTCACCCTCATATCTCTGCTTCCTCTTAAGATGGACTTTTAAAATTTGAAGCATAAATTACGAATAAGTATCTTAGGACACTGTAAGAAAATGAGTTCTTAAACTTAAAATTAAATTGTTTCAAAAGGGTAGAGTTTCAAAGTAAGCATTTTTGTTACTGACTCGTCATCAAAATTATAAATGACTTTCAAAATAGCAATAATAACTTAAAATTTGACATATTTTTAGCCATAGCCGTGTAACTCACGGAATAGTTCCAAAAAGTTGAATTTTTTTAATGAATTGACATAAGTCGTAACGAGAAACTGATTGCACAAACAGTTGCTGATTTTAAAATATCTACAAGTTTGAATCTATGACTTATTTCCTACCTTCATCAATTGTAGCTTAGTTGGAGCTAAATTTGATTTTTTTTTTTTTTTTAATTTTTACTACGTTTTTATTAGCTTGCTTTCTTGATTTGTTTGTCCAGTACAAATCTTGCAATCGAACTTCCTGAGTAGCTAGACATTTGAAACTTTTAGAATAGTTCAGAACACGATGACAATGCATTATTTTATTAATTTTAGTCATCTTTCAGCAGAATTTAATTCGTTTTCAGCAAATTTTGCTTTATGGATAGTTAGTTCGAAAAAAAATTATTTTATATAATTTGACATATCCCATATTTATAATCTTCATTTTGACAGGTTTCAAATTTGTGATTTTGTTTTAAGAGAAAAACATTGAATGACAGCGAAAAAGGAAAACTAAACAAAGAATTAATTAATTGACGGGTGACAACCAGGTTTTTTTATACTTGTGTCCTAGGTATCAGTTTAATTTTTCTGCATCTGTACTTCTTTACTTTTACTCATTTGTCTTCTGTTACCGTCCCTACACGGGGGCATATCTATGGCATGGTTTACATTCGGTGTTGGGGAGATCCGTTGTACAAAGATTTGTCCTTTTATAGGTTTAAGATCAGCTCTCTAGATGGTTGTCATTTATATGTGAAGTAAATAAATTCGGAACTTATTTTTCACTAACATTATACTAACAATAACAATTATATTATCAACATTACATATGATTCAAACAGAACATTTTAAAACGTAGTATATAACAAGTTCTTTTTATCTTGTAATTATTGTCTTTGAGCTCTCATTGTGTCTGCAATTATTTACTGATATTATTTCTGATTAGAGGGCTTAAATCTCACACAACTGCTCTTTAAATCGACTATTTATTATTTTATAAATTCGTACTATTTGCTGAGGATATAAGAGTAATCTTTTCCTCGAATGTCACGTGACCACTTTTTTTAAAACATTTGTTATTGTATTGCATATCATTTAAATGGCCTAGGACTTTAAAGCTAAATATTTTGTTATTTTTTAAAAAAATTGGTTCTTGTAATTTTGTACCGATTTGTATCGGTAATAATGATATAGAGTAGTTTAGTTTGTCCCTACTATTAAACTTCGAAAATTTTTTAATGTGGGTCGTTGAAGGGTAAATAATTAATTCAGACGCAGAGCATCATGCTTTAGAAATGTGGCTATATTTTGCCCCTCTCCTAATTATGCATTATGCATGCCAAGTTCCCGCAAGCATGCCAATGTACCTTTACTTGATATCACTTAATGGCATAATAATTATAATAATCATATATAATACTCTATACTCGTGTTATTATTTGTCTGTATAATGTTTATATGGAGAAAATGCAGTGGTCTTAGTCCACCAGTGCCTCGTAAAAAAACCAAGACGACTCGCACAAGCCAGCAAAAAAGAATGATGTCCTCAGCAGAAACCTAACCGCGAAAAATTAGACGCAAGTTCTACATCCCCTCTTTAAAATAATCAGCATCTTAAAGTAGTGATATCTACATTGTGGCCAATTCTGTTCTTTCTTTAGCCCATAACCTCACTTCACTCCTACTCTATGAGCAAGACTACTCATTTGATTCCGTTAAAAATTATTTCAACCTCTTGTTTTTTAAGGGATGAATTTTGAAGTATCCTTTATTTTTCCAGTGTTTGGGATATTACACATAAGATGTCTATTATAGTTTCAATTTTTGTGTTGGCTACTTTGGGAATATAGGTGTATACTATAGATAGACAGACAGACAAACGCATAGTTTTAACAAACGTTAAAAAAGGTCCTCGTTTTTGTCTGGAGACCTAAAAATGATACAAATCGAGGGTTATTATATATAAGATAGCAATAAAGTATCAAATTTTTGTGTTAGCTACTTTTGGAGGTGCGTTATCTACAGAGAGACGGACAAACGCAGGATATTAACAGGTCCTCGTTTAAAATAAGGTCCTCGTTTTTGTCTAGAGACCTAAAAATGATACAAATCAAAATAATTTTTAAATCAGGCGCATGTATTTTGTAGCAATTTTTGTTCCATTCTAGCCACAATATCAAACCACAAAGTTTGACCCTGTAACTTGGTTTATCCTTTGGAGAACATGCAGAGAGCCGAGCTGGTTTTTTATCAAAGTATCTTTTTACAAAATTCTAATCTACAAAGTTAGTTATTTATCATTTTCATATTAAGAATTATGTACTCCTATATTTTGATAGTGATGTACTGGCTTATGCAATTTTTTAAAACTTCATTATATAAGTTTAGATTTATTTCCATGTATGAATATTGACATGAAGGCCGCTGGTGTAACTTGAAGATGCTATATATTTTCTCCTTGGGATGAAAAAAAAAAAAAAAAAAATTTAAAGCAAGTCGTTTATTTTTTGTGTATGTAAAAAACTTTAGGGTTTTAGGTTCTTTTTTTTTCTCTCGTTCTTTTTCATCTTTCCTTACTGAAAGTGTGTTAGAAATGAAAAAAAAATCGACTACATCTTCTTGCATCTGTTGAGACTTCCTTGCTTTCCTGTCATTTTATATTCTCTTTTGCCTTTTTTTTATACAGGGTTTAAAAAAATATATATACTCGAAAGAGGAAAATAGGTGGGGGAAAATATGTTGCTTGCCTTAGATAGAAGGGAAAGATAAGTTGATGTGAAATGGGTAGAAACACATATAAGCACATATAAGTTGTAGGTATACCGGCATCTTACTCTAGGTATTGTTTTAAAAAATACAGATATATATATATATATATATATATATATATATATATATATATATATATTTATATATATATATATATATATAAATATAATATATAAATGTTCACTTCAACGACACTACTAAGAAAGAAGCATGTCAATGTTTTACACCATTTTAATGTTAGGTCATAAAACCACAATATATACATATATATATATATATATATATATATATATATATATATATATATATATATATATATATATATAATGTTTTAGGTACTTACTGTTTTTATTAGTTTGTTTTCGTATCTCGTCATAAATGAGTAAGTATTGAGTAATGTTGTCACTGTTGATAAAGTTTCATGTTTTCTTTTATGACTTAATTATAGTGTGTTTAATAATTTTATTGTTTTTGTTTTATAATTTGTTTAATAGTGTGGATTAGTTTGTACTAATTTTGGTTTATAGCCAAAATTTAAGCTAATTTAACTTTTAAAGGTACTTAAACTAAATTTTTTGAGTATATGAATACTCAAAGCAAATATGTTCAGTAAAAATTAGAATTGATTTATTAAATTACTTATATTCTGTAAACTTATGGCAAGTCAATTAAATATAAGTCGAGCATGACTACCATAAAGTAGTTTTGCTTCCGAGCTTACCGAAGGTAACGGAAGCTATGTGATCGTTCTGAAGAACAAAATATTTTTAGGTCTCCGATTTTAAAAATTCCAAGACAGAAATCCGTTTCAGACATCAGGGATAATTTTTGGTTCCGTGTCTATCTGTCGTTCAAATTTTGCGAGCCAACGTATCTTAAAAACTACACGTCTAATTTTGATGAAATTTGGGTGGTAGGTCATGAGTAGCCCATTGTTGGTCCCATATAAGTTTTAACTTTCTACGCTCATTTGTTTCTCCTCCACATGCGCACAGACATACATTAATTTACACCTATAGCTTCAAAAGTACATATCTGATTTGTATGAAACTTTTATAGTTTATCGGAAGTAGCCCGCAGATATCCCCAGATTACTTTGAACCGTCTGTGCTCTTTAACTTTTGTTTAATTGATACTTTAATTCAAGTAAAAATCAAAACAAATTTGGCAAATTGAAAAAACAATTAAACAAAGTAGACAATAATGGCATGTAAAAGCATAAAATCAAAAAGTACGTGATTGCATGCGAGGAAGCTATGTGCCACACCAATTGACAGTCTATTTTCAGAGGTGCTGAGAAACCAGGAGTACAAAGGAGGGTCGGAGGAGTATCCTCCCCTATAAGACACTAGGTGTCTCCTAGAGACCCTATAGAGGAAAACAGACATGACTGCGTCTGGTGCCAATGACCGAGCAGTAGTTTTCCGGAAAAAATTCAGTTTCTGATGTACAATTGATGATAAGTATGTTTAAGATGAAAATTGAGAACGAAATGTAAACAACCTCCTGTTAAATACTTCCATAAGTTTGTTTAATAATAAATTAATTAAATCAGATGATATTAGTCTAGGTGATATCGTGCAAAAATATTTCTGACTAACATCAAGCTAGAAATTTGTGTAACTTAGGCATCTACTTGGTGATAGGCATTTGAAAAAAAAAAAAAAAAAAAAATACTTATGGAGAGCGGCCATGTCCCGCCTATTTTGGCGGACATTTTGTTTATCATGACAAAATTAGTTAAGAGACCAAAAAATCAAGTTGATATTTTGTCACTTAATAGGTTAGTTATTCAAATATTACTTCAAATCAAAGGTGTCACCTATCAAGTGACAAACGAACATCAACTTGATATTCGGTCTACTAACTAATTTTCTTCTTAGAATCATGAAAATCACATTGTGCACCATAATTGGAGGGACATGGCCGCTCTCAACCGGTTTATTTATTTTTTTAATGCCTATTGCCAGGCTAAGTCCTGCAGACGAACTTAGCCGATCACATGTCATATTCCTAATAGGCACTAAAAGATTAACTTGTGCACAATATTTTAGCCTGATGTTACTCAGACATAGTTAATAATACCTTAATAAAATCTTATAATATGGTATTTAAAGTCAGTATCACTATGTAGGTATTCAGTATCACTATGTAGGTATTCAGTATCACTATGTAGGTATTCAGTATCACTACGTAGGTATTCAGTATCACTATGTAGGTATTCAGTATCACTACGTAGGTATTCAGTATCACTATGTAGGTATTCAGTATCACTATGTAGGTATTCAGTATCACTATGTAGGTATTCAGTATCACTACGTAGGTATTCAGTATCACTACGTAGGTATTCAGTATCACTATGTAGGTATTCAGTATCACTATGTAGGTATTCAGTATCACTATGTAGGTATTCAGTATCACTACGTAGGTATTCAGTATCACTACGGAAGTATTCAGTATCACTATGTAGGTATTCAGTATCACTATGTAGGTATTCAGTATCACTATGTAGGTATTCAGTATCACTATGTAGGTATTCAGAATCACTACGTAGGCATTCAGTATCACTATGTATTTGAGAAAGCTTTATTTAAGTTTTTCTCACCGATTTTCTTATTAAGTTATGTATTCGTACCACCTTTTGTATTGCATTTTATCAATGAACTCAGTTGCATTTTGTTATTTGTAACGTTAGAAATAAGTCTTGTGATACATTTTATAATTAATTACCAACTACAAACCTGTTACAATTACAAGTGGATTATGTTGATGATAAAAAATACTGAAAAAAATGTGTTCATAAAAGTGATTTATATTCTCTGTAGGTAATAGCTAACTTTCTAAACGGATGCTTCAGGTAATAAAAACAGTGCTTTGTTACCTGTGGCTTAGCCTGCCTAATTTACTCAGTTAGGTAATCTAAATTACACTCGTTTGCTAAGTAGACTTTTATTCAAGTTTTTGTTCTAATTATGTTTCATTTGTACGAATTTTGCTTCCGAGCATATCGAAGGTAACGCAAGCTAGGTGATCGTTTTGAAGATTGATAATAATTTATGTCTCCGATTTTAAAAATTTCAAGACAGAAATCCATTTAAGAAATCAGAGTACATTGTTCGTTCTCCTGTCTATCTGTCGCTCGATTTTTGAGAACCAAAAAATCTTAAAATCTATATGTCCGATTTTACTGAAATTGTGATAGTAGGTCATATTTAGCCCATTGTTGGTCCAATATAAGTTTCCACCTTTTGCGCCTATTTGTTTCTCGTCAACGTGCGCATAAACATACATTTATTTACACCTATATTTTCAAAAATACTCATCTGATTTTTTATGAAATTTGGATGGTTTTTCGAAAGTAGACCGCAGATAGCACCAGATTAATTTCCATTGTCTCCACTCTAACTTTTGCTTAATTGATACTTTAACTTATGTTAAAAAATAGACTGCTAATTGGTGTGGCACATAGCTTCCTTGCATGCTATACCTTTTGGTTTTATGCTTTTACAAGCCATTATTGTCTAATTTGTTTAATTGTTTCCCCCGTTTTTTTAATCTGTCAAAATTGTTTTGATTTATTACACGAATTAAAAGTATCAATTTAGCAAAAGATAAAGGGCGCAGACGGTTCCAAATAACCTGAAGCTATCTGCGAGTTACTTTTGATAAACTATAAAAGTTTCATACAAATCAGATAAGTACTTTTGAAGCTATAGGTGTAAATTAATGTATGTTTGTGCGCATGTGGAAGAGAAACAAATGAGCGTAGAAAGTTAAAACTTATATTGGACCAACAATGGGCTACTCATGACCTACAACCTAAATTTCATCAAAATTGGACGTGTAGTTTTTAAGATACATTGGTTCGCTAAATTTGAATTGCAGACAGACCGACAGACAGACACGGAACCAAAAATGATCCCTGATGTCTGAAACGGATTTCTGTCTTGGAATTTTTGAAATAGGAGACCTACACATATTTTGTTCTTCAGAACTATTACATAGCTTCCGTTACCTTCGGTAAGCTCGGAAGCAATTAAAACAATTTTACTAATAAAATTGGGGTAATTATTTTAAAAAATAGTCAATAATGGGTTATAGAAGCATAGCATCAATTAAGTAAGTGATAGGATGCGAGGAAGGTATGTGCCACACTAATTGGCAATCTATTTTTTTAAGTTTAGCGTTGAATAGAGTATTTGGTTTAGCTGTATTGAATGTTTTGTCTGCTTCTCGTTTGTCTTTCCTTGATTCCATCCTGGGAGCAAATAAGCTCCGACAATATCTGGTCTCCCTAAGTGGCGTCTCTAAATCTGCGTTCCTGGTCACGTTTTGGACTTAAGAAACAGTCAAGGTGGTTGGATAGAAATCCCATGTGACTTATGATGGAAAAGTGGAGACATGTGAAAAGTGGTGACACCCCAAGCATCCACATCATCACCTTTCGAACCAACAGTATACTACTCTTTCCCGGACGAAATTTCCGTGTCTCGTTTAGTTTTTTACAACTTTTGCACTTGTGAAGAAAGGGTGGTGGCATACTGGCTGTATGGAACCGGGCTAGATTGTGTAAATGCAACGCCCTTTCGAGTGTTTGGAACACCGGAGCAAGGGAAGACCTAAACAGGACCAGGATGTTTTCTAATCGATCCTTCAGTTAAAAGGGTTTTATTCAGCATCTTACCTAATGACTTACCCTCTTTAACGTGGTAATTATTAAATACCTCATCTCCGCTTCATGGAGCTTACTTTTAATCCGAGTCGTTAACTACAAAATTTCGCTCCCAAAGGTGAAGATTGGAATGTATGTTGTATTATTCACTGCCTACCTTAGTTGAATAACAGACCTTCTTCGTCTTTAGAAACGACTTTTTATATAGAGATTGACAAACTTTTCCCGTAGTCGATATGCATCCATTATAGTCCAGGAGATAGCGTGCAAAAAAGTGTCTGACTAACATCAAGCTAGAATTTTGTATACAAGTCAATCTTTTAGCGCCTTTTTAGAATATGTGGTCGGCTAAGTTCGTCTGTGGGACATAGCTTGGCAATAGGCGTTTGAAAAAAACAAACCTGTGGAGAGCGGCCATGTCTCACCAATTATGGTGGACAATGTGATTTTCATGATCCTGAGTACAGAATTAGTTAGTAGACCAAAAATCAAGTCGCTGTTATTTTCACACTTGATAGGTTAGTTATTCAAATATTACTAAAAATCAACGTTGTCATCTGTCAAGGGACAAACTATCATCAACTTGATTATAGGTCTACTAACTAATTCTGTACTCAGAATCATGTAAATCACATTGTCCACCATAATTGGTGAGACATGGCCGCTCTCTACAAGTTAGTTTTTTTCAAACGCCTATTGCCAAGCTATGTCCCGCAGACGAACTTAGCCGACCACATATTCTTAAAAGGCGCTAAAAGATTGACTTGTATACAAAATTCTAGCTTGATGTTAGTCAGACACTTTTTTGCACGCTATCTCCTGGACTATTAAGTTCCTGAATGACGCCGAGATTTATGAAGCCCCATCCCAAAGTTTGTCTGTCTTCAAGGTTGTTCAAATTCCAAGACAGAAATCCGTTATTTTTTTTAGTTTTTATTACACTATAGTAGGCTCTAGAAAATATTAGTCCTTATTCTCTCCCTGAAATTGTACTAAGGAAAGTGACATATTACTTGTCTCGATATAGTCTCTTAACTTTGTTTTTATTCGTTTTGTATTTATTAGTTAGTTGTTCTTTTGAAAATTAGGACTTTTAATGTATAAAATAATTTGTGTTTTATAACACAAGTTTCTGTTTTTAGAGCGACCATTACTATACAACCTTAACAAATGAAATAATATACTTTTTGAGTAATGAAAAAGTCATTAGTGGGTAGTGGGTATGTTATTATCTCGACGAGCTTTATATGTTTGAGACTTAAAACTTATATTTCCAGTTCTGGACATACTAAATTTTATAGATAACTAAAAATACATATAAAGGCTCTTTTTAATGTATCTTAATAGAGGAAAGCTTAAAGCCTCTCGTAATTATAGATTGTGCCAGACTATAACTCCGTTAGGCTTAGAGACTTTTAAAAATATAGTTAAACCTTCCCCTATTTCTTGCTACCTAGACGCCCGAGCTACCAACATTGAACCGTGCTAAAGCTTTTTTCTCTTCCACACTGATTTATCGTTTACGCTTAATCCTCAGTTGGTTTACCGCCTATTGGTTCAACCAATTCTACTTTACGAGTAGACCACTTGGCAAGCAACCAAGTTTAAAGAAACAAATTCAGGTAATGCAAGCCTTCCTTCGCATTTTATTAGCCGTCTTTAAGTAGAAATTTACTAATTTGTACTGATAGAAACCGACTTTAATTTTGTTTATACTTGAAACTTTCTCAAAATATATGAAATATTATATAAACTCGTAAAGCTTTTCATTTTGGATTTATTTTTTCCATTACACACAAGTTATTTTATTGAATCTTCACGTTTTGAGGTCCTCTGAGTCCAAAAAAGAGGTTTAAAAAATGTCTGTCTGTGGTCTATTGTCTGTCCTGGTTGATTTCAATAAAAATTACACCCCACTGAGAAATCAGAAAACAATTTAGCTTTCAGTTTAAGGTTGCTATCACATAAAAACTTTTAAATGAAGCAATAAATAAAATGCCTCGAGAACAGTCCCAAAGATTTTGATTGAAAATTTAAAATAGAGTGCCAATTTGTTTGGCACATTATGCAACCCATTATTGTCTAATATATTTAACTGTTTTATTTATGTATGTTTGTGTGCAAGGTTGAAACTTATATGGGACCAACAATGGGCTAATTGTGATCTATCATCCAAATTTTATAAAAATCAGACAAGTAGTTTTTAAGATTGTTGGTTTGTAAAAACTGAGCGACAGACAGACCGACGGACCGACAGACAGACACGGAACCAAAAATGTTTCCTGATATCTAAAACAGATTTCTGTCTTGGAATTTTTGAAATCAGAGACATAAAGAAGAATCGCGTAGCTATCATTACCTTATAGACTAGACTAAAACCATAAATAACTTACTAGGTAAAAAGTGTAAAAATTACATTTATTATGAAATATAAAATAAAAATAAAAATATCTCATCTTATATATATATATATATATATATATATATATATATATATATATATATATATATATATATATATATATATATATATATATATATATATATATATATATATATATATATATATATATATATATATATATATATATATATATATATATATATATATATATATATATATATATATATATATATATATATATATGTGTGTGTGTGTGTGAGTGTAGACACGAAATTACTTGATATACCAAGACCAGGGTTTATTTAAAATGGATACATTTTCTCGTTCCATTTATGTAACTGTTGAACGATTTAAAATGTATGTTAATGTTACGATTTATTCCTCAACTTATTCACGTCAGAAAACTATTATGGAAATTATTTATTTTTTACCCTTTTTATAAAAATAATATAACATAAAAAGGAGGACATTTTTTAAAGATCTCGAGTAGCGTTATGTTGTAGCGTATTGTTCTTGTTATTTTTTTCTTTTCACCCGACCTGTCTGACTTTTTTTTCTTTTTTTCGCAACCACTATGCATCTTCTATTATTCTACCCGCAGTATTCCGCAAAAGGATTTTGTGTGCGTTTCTTATTTGCAAAAAGAATAAAATAAGGAAAAGAAAAAGGAGAGTTTTCCTACCTTTTTACTTGTTAGGCTTTAAAGCCTCCACCAATAGTATAGGACGTTAAAGAAATATGTCAAAAGGATGTATTTGTGTGGTGCGTGGTATCAAGAAAAAGGAAGGTTAGGATTGATTTTCGAACTACGCGAATATAAGTGTGGGAAAAGAGCAGACCTTCAGCAAAGTTGTATGAAAAGGGGAAGCGATGTTGTTCACCTTGTCGCCAAACATTCTGTCAAAGTTGTTCTGGGGGGGGGGGTCGGGAGTGAGACGACTCTGTTGAGAAGTCACCCCCCCCCCCCCCCCCCTGGTATTGTATAGAGAATGCTAAACACGTAGGATTACAGTCTCTTGCCATCTACTGTCTTGTCTATGACAGAATTTCACTCCTAACTATAGAATCTCTCTCTTTGTCCTCCTATCAGAGAACAACCAGAACCGAAGCATAACACTTAGATAATTTCAACTGCACAATATCCAGTATCTTAAACTTTGACGAAAATGAACAAGTAATATGCCTTTAAAGTTGAGTACATTTACTTTTTGGTAATAATTTGCATTTTACAATGAACACATTAACTGAGATTTATGTATGAAACGAAGACAAAAGTTATTGTCTTAGTAATGAATTAAAATAATGTGTCATTAGAATCTTTTGATTTATGAGTTCAATTTGTATTTGACTGAAATAAAGTCTAGCATCTAAAATAACTTTACATTTTATTATTATTTGCAGCTAGTAATAAAACTAACTAAATTAGTCTTATAATCTACTAGCTTTCACCCCGCGCTCCGCGCGGGGCTCATGCTAGGTATTAGTGGCTATGTTTCTTACAATCATGTAGGCCTAGCAATTAAATTAAATTCCTAAATAGTTTTGTTTTCAAAGCCTTCTAGGAATAAAATCAGGACTATATTACACATAATTAATTCCATTATTAAGAATATAATACTCTCCAAATCATAGTTTGAATTCTATCTATATATTTTAAAAATAGACAGTAGAAACTAAGTAATACAGTAATAACTAACCATGCTAATTAGACTGAGACTGCTTGGATTGCTTTAATTAGACTGGGAAGTCATTGAACAATCATCAACAATGATGGTGCATTATTTAATTACCAGCCTCTTCATTCAATATGGCAGTTGCACCAGCAAATATTTAATAACTCTAGTTCTACAAACAATTAATAAAAGAATAACTACTCGATTTAAAGAGCATTAGTGTGAGGTTTAAGCACTCCAATCAGAAATTAAATCGGTCAACAATTGCGGACGCCATAAGCGCTCAAAGTGAAATTTCTTTTTTAAAAAATAAAATGTAGCTCTATTTAAGGTAGAACCGTTGAAATTACGACAAAAAGTAATAGCACCAAATTAGTAGATCTTTTAAAAATTAGTTACTGCTGGCGCAATCAGCTTGTCGATACAACTTACCGTTTAGCCACAATAAGCCTCTAAAAAAACTTTAAAGTGCGTCCACCATCTTTAATTTTTTAGGGGGGGGGGGGATATATTTGTTTAACTTTTCAGATTTTTTCAATAGGCTTAGGCCAATTTCCGACCAAACGCAAAAAAACCGCAAGTCTCTGTGGGGTTTGTTTACGGCGGGTCAACCTATTTTTTTAGGTTATGTTTTATATACTTTCTTTTATAAAATTGTTAATAACTTTGGTTCTACTCAATATTTTTAGATGAAACCAAGCCTACAAATTGCGCAACATGTTTGCTCTCACCCCTAAAAAAAAATTAATCGATTTCATTTAGCCAGTTTTGTGCCTATAAAGTCTAACTGGGGCGACAGACACACATACATACCCTCATACATACCCACATATATACACGAAAAAAGTTAAGGCCGGATTCGGTTTTTGGAATGTCTAAAAGGAAAAAATATCCAACAAATTTTCAATTCTGACCAATGTACAGACAAAACTTTAATTTTATATATATATAGATGTGGCAGGTAAGCTACCTTGCGTTCTTTAACGATGTTATGCATTTTACTCAAATAAAAGTATCAATTTAGCAAAAATTAATGAGCGAAGATGATTGAAATTATTACGGGACCATGTGTGGGCTATATTTGACAAACCATCCGAATTTCTTAAAAAAATTAGATAAGTTTTTGGAACAAAGTTCCTTATGGCACGTTACAGCGTCTGGAGCCCGAGAGTGAATCCGAAAAAACACTACCGTCCTGAAATCTAATGATGATGATAACTTGAGTAAAAGATGACCAATTTAGTTGAAATTTGGTACACATGTTTATTTTACCTTTGTCTAAGACATGTTCGTTGGACAAAGATATCCACTCTAGCGTTCACGAGCAATGCTCGCGTAAACGTAAGCTTTAATTGTAAAATTGGAATTTCAGGACGGGAAAAAATTCTAATTTCATCTATTCAATGAAACAAAAGAATTTTAAAAATAACTTTTATTTAGTAAAACCAACACCAACACCGCTACGAAGTGATAAAAATCGCTAATTTTTTAAAGTGGACCCAAACGTTTATAATAGAGAAAAAACGTTTTAACCGATATCTTAAGTTCTAACGTAACGATTTTAATATAACTTCATGCACATTGTCTAAAGTTCAATTGAAGCGGGCTAGTAAAATTTTAACCTGATACCAGCAGAAGTTTTTGCGTAGTGAAGTGAAATTTTTATAATATTTTAAACTGAGGCCGGGTAGTTAGGGAACAGTCCTGTTCCCAAGTGTTAAACCTTTCATGGGACCATCAATGGACTAATGATGAATAACAACTCAAATGCCATTAACCTTGAACGAGTAGTTTTTAATGTATAATATGTATTGGCAAAAATTGGTTGGCAGAAATTGAATGACAGACAGAAGTGGTACTAAAAATGTTTCCTTATATTTATCTAAAACGGATTTATGACTTGAATTTTTTAAAATCAGAAACATAAAATGAATCGAGTAGCTTCCGTTATCTTTAATAACGGAAAAACAAGAAGAAAAATACATGGATTAATCGTAGACGTTACAAAATAGATTAAATAAAAAAATTTCACATTTCATTGCAAAAGTATTTAATTTATTATTTAGTTTAAAAGAAATTTATTAATAGTATATATATATATATATATATATATATATATATATATATATATATATATATATATATATATATATATATATATATATATATATATATAAAAATATTTATATATATATATATATATATATATATATATATATATATATATATATATATATATATATATATTTATATATATATATATATATATATATATATATATATATATATATATATATATATATATATCACATATTTTTTCATTAATGTTATAACTAAATTACTTTTTATTGAATTAGATTAAAATATCACAATGCATTAAAGGTTATTACATTTAATATTGAGAATATTGCGAAGCGAATATTGCTATTTTAAATGTGACGGAATAAATAATAAATGGTAAAAAAAAAGGAGGAAAAATGGCTAACTAACTATTAAAGTTTTTCAGTTTCTTATTTATGATCTATTTGACTAGTGTTATATTATGTTCTAGAAATTTAATTAGGAGACATGATCCATTATGTAATTTGTCTTAAAATGTCAAG
The DNA here is from genome assembly GCA_951217055.1 of Gerris lacustris. Taxonomy (NCBI): domain Eukaryota; kingdom Metazoa; phylum Arthropoda; class Insecta; order Hemiptera; family Gerridae; genus Gerris; species Gerris lacustris. Next base: position 53,841,482 of record OX578284.1, on the reverse strand, counting down.
AGTAGACGAGTCTTCTCATTTCTCTCTCCGAGTCTTCATTTTAATTAAGTAAAGATAAGTTTACCGTAAAATCCTAAAACTATACCAAGAGTTTCTTCGAGTTTGGAAAAGGGATTAATAAATTAGAAGTGTTAAATTTAAGTTGTTTAAATCCTCCTTAAATAGTTTTTGTTTCCGAGCTTACCGAAGGTAATGGACGCTATGTAATGGTTCTAAAAAAGGATAATTATTTGTCTCCAAATTCAAAAGTTCCAAGGTAGGAATCCGTTTCAGACATGAGGGAACATTTTAGGTTCCGTCTGTCTGCCAGTCTGTCACTCAATTTTTTGTAAAAACACATAATATCTTATAAATTACTTGTCTGATTTTAACCCTAGAACGCTAACCTGGAGTCAAAATTACTCCTATATTTTTTTTTTAACTACGAATGCACGGTGTCTGTAAAACACATCTCAGCTATGCTATCTCCCACCCTTGAATGACCCTCCTACACTTCTATCAGTTTCACATTCAGATTCTAAAGAGGACATATCGTTTGTTTATCTTCAGTCACGGAGTCATTTTGACTCCTGTTTAGTCTTACACGTAATTTTTTTGTAGGTCATTTTCACGCAGAATAGTATTAACAGCCTAATCTAATAAGTGTTATTGTTTATTTGGCCTTTTCAAATCTTATAAATTAGGTATTATATAACTTTTAATTGAATAATTATTATAAATTAAAGGTAATATAATTGTAATTTATTCATTTATAAGTATAAATTGTTATATTTTTTTGTCTTTATATGTCTAAATAATATATAAAGTTAATAGAATATCAATATAGTCAAATAATGGATTAAATACAATGATCCAAACGATATTTATCGGTTGATGAAGGAAATGACCGATTCAGATACCGATGATGAAAAAGAGCGCATTCGACAATAATGGTGACGCTTGCGATTTGGACCCTGATTTGAAAAAATAGAAAATAACTTTTTTGATTCCATCAGCGATGATGAGGAAAATTATAAATTAATTAATACAATTTACGAAATAGAAAAACCAAAGAAAACAGATACATAAAAAAAAGTAAATTAAACCACTCTGGTAGATAACAATTCCGGATATGTAATAGCAGTCCAGATTGAAAAACCGGAATTAAAAGGAAAGAATGTTTTTTTTTTTTTGTATGGCAAACAAAGCACCCAAGTGTCTTATCGACTAGCTTAGCGTTCTAGGGTTAATAAAATTTGGGTGGTAGGTCATAATTGCCTATTGTTGGTCCCATATAAGTTTTAACCTTCATTTCTTTCTCTCCCGCATGTGCTCAAACATACATTTATTTACCCCTATATCTTTAAAAGTATTCATCTGAACTAATTAACAGGTTATAGACCACTAATTATGAACTAAGAAGAGGATTGGTCTATAAATATAGAAACACTACAAATACAAGCTTTTGAGCCGTACTTGGCTTTTCATCAGGTATATTGATAAATAATTACAAGATAAAAAGAACTTTTTATATACTAGGTTTTAAAATTTTCTGTCATAAATCATATATTTGAAACCCATCAAAAAGAAGATCGTAAATATGGGTCATGTCAAAAGAACTAAAAAAAAACATGCGGATTTTTTTCGAACTATTTTTCATACAGCAAAATTTGCTGAAAACAAATTAAATTCTTCTGAAAGATGGCTAGAAGTATTAAAATAATGCATTGTCACCGTGTTCTAAGCTATTCTAAAAGTGTCAAATGCCTAGCTACTCGGGAAGTAAGTTGAACATTTGTACTGGACAAACAAACAAACCAACAAACAAACAAGTAAGCAAGCTAATAAAAAGTAGTAAAATTAAAAACACAAAAGCAAGTGAGGTTTTTAAGCTTTTAAACAGGTTGTTAACTCAGGTTATTTGATAGGTAAGGAACAGTGTTGTCGAATTTTGATTTTAAACTTGATATATTTAGTTGTGATTTTTTTTTTTTTTTTTGATTCGACCACAACCTTTTTTTATAGCCCAAAACCTTTATATTTTGTTATAATTTTATAATAAAGGTACATATTGGAAAAGGAAGGAAAGAGAGAGCCTTGATTTGTAAATCTTTCAGCCCATATTTGACAATGCTGTTCATAACGATTTACTATAACTTAAAACCTCACTGTTTATGTATTTTTACTTTTTTTCAATATACCTGATGAAGAATCAAGTAAGGCTCGAAAGCTTATGTTAGTGTTTTTTGTTTGTTTCAACTATAGTAGTCGATACTGGACTGCATTTAACTATAGTGGTTTGACGCTAATCAGATAAATTTCGTGTAAGGAAATTTATTTAGTGTGAAAAGGATTTTTTAATAGATAATAGAATTAGGTGGTTGTGTAAATAGGATCGAGTTCTCTGTCCTTCAGTTCGATTCTCTCCCACACTCCCTATCAGCATGGTTTCCGTCCTTCCACTTTACTACCAACTCATTTATTTTCTTTTCTTTGGATTGTAGAGTAGAGTGTAGGGGTAGAGGTGGGGGTGGGGACAAGGCCAGATCTTACCCGACTCAACCCTCTGCTTCAACCTCCTTTGGTTAACGTCTGTTAAATGTTAGTTTGCTATCCATAATTCTGTTCTTCTACTATTTATCTGATTTATAGTATTCAATAGATTAAAAATTTACGTTCTGCTTTACTTATTTGTGTCACTTGATTAGTTTAATAATTCTATAGCTCTATTAATTTTTACCTCTTCACCCCTTTCTTGACACAGATGTCTTGCACGAACGTTGGCTAAACTAACTAACTATCTGGTTTTCTTATTCTATTTTGTAGTGTATTTTATTGAATTATGATCTGAATACACTGCTTTACAAATTTGAATAGAGTGTTCTGTTTTCCGAGATAGAACGATCGCATAGCACCATGTGCATCCTCCCAGTTTTTCCAGATAACGATCCCCAACGAACTTATCCTGAACATCGATAAAAGGAACACGTACGCCAAATTTCAACCAATTCGGCCAACTTTTACTCAAGTCATCGTGTTGAGTAAACACATTTCATACAATACATTCATACTGTGCTGTAGTTCGATAATTGTAGACTGTAAAAAAAAAAATCATAAATATGAATGTAGTAGCAAATTTCAATGCTCAGGCTAAGTTCGTTAAGGAACATCTGCCAAAGCGTTCTCTTGCAACGCTCGTGCAAACGTGAGCTTAAAATTATTAAACAGGAATTTAGAACGGGAAAATAATCTATATTTATCTATTTGTAGTGGCAAAAATTTGTTACAAATACGCTTTTTTAGTAAAACCAACAGTGAAACTGATAAGAAGTGTCGCTGTTGGTTGCGTAAGATCGCCAAACCTTTTTTATAGTATCTAAACGTTTTAAAAAGAGATAAGAACGTACATAGAAGAAAATTATAATTGCAAACGTAGCAGTAAATTTTTACCTCTACAATATTGATAATAAGTAACTTTTGCTCTCCGATGAATAGGAACAGATATTTAGCCCCAAAAAGAAATCCGAAAATTTGGAGGTTTCTCAAACACCACGGCTAACGCTACACTCGGAAATCAAGGCTCGGAACTCAGATATTCATATCTGAGGCCTACTTCAGTGATTAAAATAGTTTCCAAAACTCCCACCGATTTTCGAAGACACACCTTTTTTTGGAGCTAATTTGATTGGCCTATCTACTTTTCTTAATTTTAAGCATTTCCTCTATTTATATCAGTCATATATTTTTTTAGTCCCAATATATTTTTTTAAGCATATAAAATCATGTCACTCAATCTAATTTTTTTTTTCTCAACCGTTTATTTATAAAAAATGTATTTCGTAAAAAAAAAATTATGTATTTCGTTCTATTTCTTCATAAGTTAGATTTTGTTTTCTACATTGCGTATAGCAGTGTCCTAGTAACGGAAATAGTCGAAGCTTACCGAACTCGATACGAAGTTATCCGAGACAACTACCTCCCATTCACATTTGTATTCTTAAGTCTAGCCCAACCTCGTATCATATATATTTCTCTACACTAACCTATTTTTTTTCTATATACGCCAGTCATATTATGTATATTTTTCAATCTTATTTTCCATCTCTTATCCAATCATATCTGTCTCTTTATTTACATTTATTTCTTCTGCATGAAGACTTGTTTCAGAGAGATGTAAAAAACGAAACGAAAATATTTAAATTTAAAAACAACTTGTTTTTCAGTTTTCCTATGGTATTTAAATCTTTATTATTATTATTAATAAATCTTTTGTTTGGCTTAGTAAAAAATGTATCGCTAAATTTTTAAAATAAAATATCAGATTCCCGTGCTTCACCTCAGATTGGGTTTATTTTTTAGTTTAATTGGTTAATCAAAGCGTAAATACTCCTCATGAATAAAATATCAGTTCCAAAAACATATCCCAAATAATAATTGATTCAAGCTATTAGAGAAGCATTTTTAAATGTCAAATTTCGGGAATATGCAGATTTGTTTTTCTTCTGTACCCCCATGCTGTGGTATCACATCCCTTACACTAATGTTGTAACGGAATTACATTTTTTCGAATTAGATTAATTAATATCTCCATGCATTAAGGTTATAACTTTTTATACTGTCAATATTACAAAGCTCGTAAAAATGTGACGGAATCTATATATATAAAAGTCAACGTATGTGTGTATGTTCTTTATAAAAATCCACAATTTTAGTCCGATCTCTATCAAAAAATGCACACTTGACCTTCAAAGGAAGAAGAAATCACTGACTACATGAATTTTCGAAATTTAAATTTTGGTACACAGGGAACAGGGTACAATAATGAATACGGGGCCAAATGACTGAATACCCTTTATGATGCATATCGTTGAAAAGCTCTTTAAGATTACATTAATTGTTTTTATATACAGTTTTGTCATATGTATTTTAATTTAGGAGGGGGTAATATGGAAAAATATAGCTATATCTTATATAAGAAGAAGAGTGTCTGTATGAGGGTGTCTTTTATACAAATCTACAGTTTTATCCCAATTTGATGAATATTTACTCACTTTCCCTTCAAAGCAAGGGGGAGGTCCCTGTCTACATGAATTTACGTAATTTAAATTTTAGTACAAAGGGGTACGGTGTAAAAGTGTCAAAGTAATGGATTCCCTTCATATGATGCATATAGTTGAAAAGCACCTTAAGAGAAAAGTAATTGTTGTTTTGTACAATTTTATTTAGGAGGGGGTAAAATGGAAATTTATAGCTATATATTATATAAAATTCAACGTATGTGTGTGTATGTTCTTTATACAAATCTACAGTTTTAGTTCGATGTCGATAAAAATTTGCCCACTTGACCTTCAAAGCAAGGGGAAAATGATAGCCTACATGCATTTTCGAAATTTAAATTTGGTACACAGGGGTATGGTACAATAATGAATACGGGGTTAATGTAATAAATACCCTTCATGATGCAAAAGCTCTTTAAGAGTACAGTAATAGTTTTTATGTATAGTTTAGTCATATTTTAATTTAGGGGGGGGGGCGAATTTAGGATATTTGAAAATTAGCTTATCAAAGAAGAGGGGGTATAGAAATAGGTGGGAGAGATAGAATCTAGATATTCTTGCATAGTAAAATAATTTATATGTTTCATTATGGTTGTTTATAAACTTATCTAATTATAATAACACTCCGTAGCGAAGCACGGGCACCCAGCTAGTTAATAATAAATGGTAAAAAAAAAAAAAAAAAAAAAATGGCAACTAAGAAAAACATATTATCCCTAATATTAATTGATTACAGCTATTAGAGAAGCCTTTTTAAATGTCAACTTTCCGGGATATGCAGATTTGTTTTCCTTCTGTATCCCCATGGTGTGTTATCACATCCCTATTATTACAATTGGAATATTCTTTTATTAATAATAGGGGTCTCGACTAGGTGTGAAAACCAGAGACGGAACTAGACCTGCTGAGGCCCGTGTGCAACATTTTTTTTTGAGGCCCCCCCCCCCCTCCAAGATGACCAAATATTTTTGTCACCTCATTTTTCAGGATACACATAAGATTTGTAATAAATTGCAACAAAAAACATTATTTTATAATAAAAAGAAATTAATTAATTAAATTCGTGTTTAAATGGACTAAATTTTAGAATATTTTAATCAAAATCGCGTCAAAACCGTTTTCGAGAAATTTATCACTTTTTTTCGTAGTTTTTAAGGAGTAGTGTCCCCAAATTTGAAGGTAAAATTAATTTCTCCTCGGGGTATGATTTTTCTGAACATATATGCTGAATTTCGTCAAAATCGGCCCAGTAGTTTAGGCTCCAGGTGGCTGCACAGACAGACGACAGACATTTTTTAACAACTAATTTTTGGACTCAGGGGACCTCAAAACGTGTAAATCCATCAAAATCGAATTTTCGCGCCATCACAATACTTTCTCTTTTTATGGAAAGTAAAAAGAGCAAAAAAGTTGCCTGTAATGGTACTTTTTTACTTTAACATCCCCCTATATCCCTTTGTGTTAATAGTTATTTCGCCAAAGGAACATTATACAGAGTAGCATATATTCCTTACTCTAAATTACTGTTATGACGAAGGAATATCACACTTGTGTTTATGATTGTGATCATATCCCTTAGTCTAATCAACTATTAAGATAAAGGAATATTAAATATAGAACTTCCAAAGGAGTCTCAATGTCTCGGGGAAACAAACAAACAAACCTTTTTGCCTTTTGTAGGGCAGACTACTGTTTAGAATCAAGGGGGGTGCTAAAGTAAAAAAGAGCCCTTGTAATTAATACAAAAGTAAAAAGTTCTTATTTTAAGCCATAGAATCTAACTTTAGCCTTTTTTTATATTTTAAGTATTGCTGCAGAGGATTTTAGCGCTCAAAGTGCAGTAGATTCCGGAGATATTGAATGTATCGTGTTAGGTGGCCCCTGTGTAGGCATATTTTACAAGTTAAAAAATTTATGATTAATTTAAAAACTTACTAAAGATAGTTACATTTTGAAGAAACATACATAGGATTATACAAAACATAAAATACCCAAATTTATAAAAATCACGTAATCAATCAATTATTTAAATTAATAATATTATCTTAATAAGCATTTAACATCAATTGTCTCAAAAAATGATAATAATAATAATAATTATTATTATGTGGAAAAGAATATTGATCCCTACCACGCGTAAAATAATATTAATATTAACAATGGTAGTAAATAAAATATAAACTAACTTCACCTTTTTAGTAAAATTATTCTTTATTTTTATTCATTTTTTTTTTATAACTGGCCTAGCGGAAGTGAGGCCCCCCTTACCCCGAGGCCCGTGTGCGGCTGACCCCATGCACACGGCTAGTTCCGGCACTGGTGCCAACTGCTCAATATTGGGATGCTATGCGCCCTTCTTATCAGTATCGGGGCTGCCCTTTGAGGAGATGTAGGGCTTTACATTGAGCTATTTAACTAAAAAAATATATAAAATTATTAACCATTAATTGCACAATTATTTATTTTATCTACTTGCGGTAGCAAAATGAGGCATTATTGAACTGATTTCGGGCAGAGAAATGTGATTTTACTGCCAAGGCGGTAAAATGAGAAAAACTTTTGATGCCTAGGCAGTAAAATTTTTACTTTTATAATGTTGGCAATGACAGTTTATACTATTATCTCTTTCTTATAACATCATATATTATAGTTTAATAAGTAATATTTAACAAATAAACGTTCTAATTATAAAATAATTTGTTTATATTTGTTAATTCAGTTAAATAAGTTCAATGATTAGTAGATCTTTAATTAAAATATTAGTAGAGTCACTGGCTATACTGCAGCGTCATGTAAACATTGAACATCCATATTATTTTTATTATTAAAGTCATTCTAGATTAGACTAGCAACTTTTCTTGATTTATCCTAGTGTCCTAGTTACTTCTTTTCTTTTAAGCAATAGAAGATATCTTTAATACTTTTAGTAATTTGTTAGTAAAAATTTTATATTGCGTGCATTATTCATTCAGAAGTTATGTGTGTTATAAACGTGTGTTTTGTATTTTGTTGTTATAGATTGAGTTTGCTTATCACTTATTGTTATTACATATTCTCAAGTTTCTTATTTGAACATTAATTTTAGTTAATACATATGTTATTATATTTATTAATATGACACATAGTTATTAACTATGTTATATTAATAAAGATAACATTTTTAGCAGCTTCATTTTTCTGCCGCAAGTAGATAAATTGTTGCCTTGTGCAACAAGGCAGCAAAGGAAACATTTCTCCCTTAATAATCATAGCCTGTACTCGCCTTCGGCTCGGAGGCTAATCTAATCACTCGTCAGTAAAATTCTATTCTGCTGCCTAGTTACATAAATAACTATTGCAATGAAAAATAGACTGCCAATTAGTGTGGCACATCCTATCCACGTATTTTATGATTTTATGCTATTAAAAGTCAATCAATCAAATAAAACTTTTATTTAGATAACATTTTTGTTATATTTACCATAGTAGAAAAGTACATCAGGCATGGCTAAAAGCCGTCTGCCGGAATCTGTTTACTAACATCTTTTAATTAAAGGGGGTTCTATTACATGAAAAAAAAAAAAATAAATAAATAAAAATAAAATAATTTTAAATTAACAAATAAATAATATGCATCTGGTTTCTACAAATAATAAGTAATTAAATGTATATATTTTGCTGGAGTGTTGAGCCATATACTAACTTCAGAAGTAATTAAATAATAGTATTGACAAAATAAAATAAATTATGAATGAAATAAAATAACTAATAATTCAGCAAGCCTATATAAATAATATAAGAGATCATTACATTGCCTGTTTCCTCATTATGGACATTGAATGCCTGTTTCTATATTACGAATAGAGAGAGCTTGTCTCACAAATTTAAAAACTAGTAATTATCTAATGCCAACAGCATCAGATAATTTCTCAACTACAAGGTATCCAGAGATAGTTGAATGTCCAAAAATTTGTTCTCTGATATTTGAATAAGCTGGACATTTAAACTACAAGTCATTATTGTCAAATTGGCTTAATTGTTTCCCCCGTTTTTTTTTTAATCTGTCAAAATTGTTTAGATTTTTTACACGAATTAAAGTATCAATTTAGCAAAATTTAAAGAGCGTAGACGGTTCAAAATAATCTGGGGCTATCTGCGGGTTACTTTCGATAAACTGTAAAAGTTTCATACAAATCAGATAAGTACTTTTGAAGCTATGTAAATAATAGCTGTGTAAATAAATGTATGTTTGTGTGCATGTGGAAGAGAAACAAATAGGCCCAGAAGGTTGAAACTTATATGAGACAAACAATGGGCTAATTATGACCTGCTATACAAATTTGAACGTGTAGTTTTTAAGATATGTTGGTTCGCAAAAATTGAACGAGAGACCGACAGACAGACACGGAACCAAAAATGTTCCCTGATGTCTGAAACGGATTTCTGTCTTGGAATTTTTGAAATCGGAGACCTAAACATTTTTCGTTCTTCAGAACGATCACATAGCTTCCTTTACCTTCGGTAAGCTCGGAAGCAAAATATAATTAAAACTAGTTTAATTTTTTTAACAAAAATTAATAATTAACACTTAATACACGTTGATGTTAGACGAGAAAGACGTCCTCTAGACTCTAGACTAAAGTATTCACACGATGTTGTTATTTGACAACATAAATATTTTTGTTCATAATTAATGCAATAGTTAATATCAATGAATATTAATGTTAATATGCAATTCTACATACCTTAATTAATATCCTGTTTACATATATTCACTAATATTGGGTAAACAGTCTTATGTTAGAGCTTCTCTAAAGAATGCCGTTTGGAGGTTACAATAGACCAGGTTAGTTTCATGATGAAATTTCTTTAACAATGACAGTGTTGTCACTAGACAAAAGCAGAATAAATAAAAAATATAAATATTGATAATTGCAATTTAATTTGAGATAATGTTCTAGGCTTTCCTAAAGCTATTGCTTAAGTAAAAATATCTATATCTGTTTATGAATATATTCGAACGCCCAAAGTACATTTAGACATTTGAGCAATTGAAGAGCACTTATTTAGTTGACCTACTTATATATATTCAATACAGAAACGTCATTAAACATATACACTAACGCTAGAGTAAAACTATTAACATCTGTGTGACCAGTTGATATATTTCATGGTCATAATTAAGTTTTTAAAGTAATTCAAACTATCAAGGTTATATTTGGACATTCAAGGTATTAAGGAATACTTGTTTATTCAACCTACTTAAATAGTATTCAATAGAGATAAGTTGCTAAACATATAAACGTGACAAAAGCAGAATAGTTTTCATGTTGAATAAAACAAAAGTTGAAATTTAATAGAGCTGTGGGAGAAGGAACAATTATCAGTATAATGTCTTTTTCTATAAAACTTGACTAAACGTAGTGGTGAATTCAAGATTTTCTAGTAGTGATTATCTAAACAAACGATTTAAACTTGCTCCATTTATCAGAGAATCTGCTTGGGGTTATACACGAGACTATAATTAGAAAAAGCACTGTTTTCCCAATTAATTTTATCTGCATCTTATCTATCCATTATCGTTTCTTTAAACAAATAAGTTTGTTTTATATTTACTTTCTTTTATGCGTAGCATGTATAGAAAGGAAGTTGTGATTACGGAAAAATTCTATTTTGATATTGTTGTTGATTTACACATATTGACCACACAAGTGGAGGTGGTCTTCTACAAGGTAATTGAACGAGCGTAAGTGAGTTCTTCATTTTAGAGACTTATCTTTGTTATTTCGTTTGTCTGATGATAACTGGCGTAAAAATTGATCGATTTAAACGAAATTTGGCATACAGGTGCATCTCAGTATTTGTGGCAACTGTGTAGTTCAAGAAAATTTTATGTTTGATATTTTCAAGATGGTGGCCAATATGGAAGACGACTAAAAAAAAGTTTTAGTCAGCATGACAAGTAATTGATCGTTGTGAAAAGAGCTTTATGATTATGAAAAATGAATAAGTTGTTGTTTAAATTTCACGCTTAATATTATCAAAAAGTTTTTGTCTGTATGGCATGTTATTCATTGTTTGAAAGGTCTGCAAAACTATTTAATGAGAATGAGTGTTGAAAAACAATGAGCTAATACGGTATGTTTTATATAAATGACTATACATATTATGACATCATTTTCCAAATGGCTGCCACAAATAACTAAAAACCCAAATATGTGGTCGGAGACTAAGGTGGCTTTCACACCGAAGTAGCAAGTCATAGGTTGCATGCGTCCTAGTAGTATGATGCAAGCAACTTAAACACCGGACTATGTAATTGAACGAGAGCCTACACACCGAGGATGCAAGGGCGACGCGAATCCTGAAAGCAAGTGGCAAGAGCGATTCGAGAAGTAGCCGGCTTGTGTTTTATCAAAGTGCCTCGTTGTTGTGCGGGTCTCATACACACACAATCTCAGAATATGTGATTCACAGAACTTTTGCTTCACAGAACCCCTCTTGTTCATGTTTTTTAGCTAATCGCCACTTGTTATCAGTATACAAATCCGATCATTTGAATCCTGACGACTCAGCGACGGTTTCATGAGATCCAATATCTTTGAGCTACTACAGCAGGGCTACGTTTTCCAGCATTGTTTCAGTATGGATGTTGCCATGAACGAATATTTTGTTGTCTTCGTCTTCTTCTGACTGCACAAGCCAAAATAATAGTTTCGTCGTCTGAAGTTTATGGATGATTGATTATTCATCATTCAAAACCTAAATGCTCTAAACGAACTGAGGAATTCTAACATCAGAGTATGATGATGCAAGTGGCACGTGCCATGTAGGTTTGCAAGCTCGTGTCATTAGGATGCAGGACGCACATGTCACTTGTGACCAGGACGCAAAGTGCATCTTTGGTGTGAAAGCCGCCTAACGTTAGACTAGGGTGGATTCTTACGTTAGTCTCTGACATTGCCTACGATAGAACTACATTTTTTCTTTTATAATGTAACTGTAGGTCTACCAAAATAGGCACTGGTGATGGCTTTATAAAAGCCGAGAGCTGCTTTGATAAATAAACAAGTATTATCTTCCATGGAGAGACTGTTACTTTTTACTTATTAATATGAATATGAACCCCATCGGCATTATTATTATTAAAATATGAACGGTTTTTAAGTGATCTGACAGGTTTTATATCATATTATTAGCATGTTAATTAGCCAACAGATTGTGCTTTCACTATTTAATTCGTAAATATCACTATTTTATCGTAATTATCTAAGTGATTATTCATTTATTAATTTATTTAGGGATTATAAAATTCAGATTCATTTGGAAAAACCGGTTCGATATCAAATGCTTCTGCAACATATTGCTGATCTGAAATCTAAATCATGGAAATAACAATTTTTCGCTGATTTTCAACGTATTTTCAATTTGTATTATAATCGGTTTGTATCATTGTATGTTAATATGGATTATCATTCACTTGTATAGTTTGGATATTTGTTATTGGATTATAACATTTTAACATTATATTCTCTTGGATATTATCTTCATGTTCAAGAGATTATCGATATTGGAGATTGTTATACGCTTCGATTTAATCCATCTTCGTCAAAGTTTTTTTTCAGCTCGTTTCAGCTTATCTTAATTGCTTGGATTTTACTTTCACTTTAATCTTTTCTCTTGTTAAAATCTCTTCTCAATAATATACATTTTCAGAAAGTAATTTATAATAAAACTTTATTTATCTTTCTTCTCTTAAAAATGAATTCTCTAAAAATGAAAAATTTACTGTTCCGCGCAGCCAAGATGATAAAGGTTGTGGAATACAATCAAATCCATATTATAAACATTCATTTTCAAGTTATATTAAAGAATATAACACACTGGCTGGTTCGTTTTTATTTAATTGAAGTCAATGAAAATACATATAAAATCTAGTATAGGATCCGTCTTAGGTCGCTCCCTGACTTGTCGGTACGGTATCGGTAAGCTAGTATGCCGATGCGGTAAGATTCTTTATCTACGATTGATACGAAATATAAACATTATATCTCTGTTTAGATGCGTAGAAAGTGACTATTTACGTACTTGTATTCATTGCGCATGCGCGTCTCATAGTTCTGAAGAATTCCTCAGAAGAAGAAGAGGCATTCTTCAGCTTTAAGCACGATTAGCGAGTTTGTTTACATTTAACAAAACTAATTTGCTGTTCTTTTATTAAAGTAACTGTTTATATCGAGTTTTTAGTGACAAATAATGAGTGAATCAAGTGACTTTGACGAAAATGTGGAGAATAATACTCCTCCAGAAATAATGAATTCGGCAAAAAATACAACTCAAGAATTAATGCCATCTTTATCAAGAGAGAGATACGAACTTACATAGAGCAAGTTTATTTTTTTCTTTATTTATTATTTTAATCTAACAATCGTAGATAAAGTACGGTACGCAACTCCTGCGAAAACGGCATTTTGCATTGCTCGTGTGGTTTTACTACCCTCGCTTTCGCTCGGGTGCAAACTCCTCACTCGCATGCAAAATGCTACTTTCTGCACTCGACGCGTAATGTACTATTTCAAGTTATATTTAAGAATATAACACACCGGCTTTAATTGCTTTAATTGACGTTAATGAAAATATATATAAAATCTAGTATAGGATCCGTCTTAGATTCATTAAATAATAATTATTTCAAATCTACTTGCACAAGTATTTAAAATAAAGCTATTTATAACCTGTATGTGATATATGTGATATGAAATATCATATATCATACATTAATTGTGCGTTATTCTTTTAATTTAAAATAAATTAAATTCCTTAATTTATTACAATGAACTTATGAAGTTAATAATTAAATGAAAATTAACTTTAAAATACTTAATCATAAAAAAAGTTGAAATTACTTAAATAACAATAAATTTAAGCTTGTCTGGATAAATGGTAAAACTTCAGTTTTACTAGCTGTAATAATTTTTAAACTACACATTTATTTTTGATAAAATTATAATAATTTAATTTAAGTTAAAAATTGAGATAATTATTTTTGAAAACATTTCATATTTCAAGGGTATAAGGTTAAGTATAGCATTAGCTTTCTATTGTGGCTTATAGCAATGGTATATAGAAGCATACATTACTCCAAATTCTCAATGTATTAAGGGTTTAAGGCTAAATATAGCATTAGTGTTCTCTTGTGGCTTGTATTGTTGCCAACAATTAATAATTAATAAAGTAGTATAAATCACAAAATTAAAATCATAAGATAATACAATAATACACACACAGTAGCACTATAAAATAATATAGTATTGTCAAGGATATAATGAATTAACAAGTAAATCGTCAACTTATAAAACTAGACACTAAATAATATAAACATAACAATTAAGAATAAATGGTGGTTAAGGATGCAAAATGAGTCCAACATTTTATTTTCTGAAAGTAGTCTTAAAAAATGTTGGTCCGTACCGATCTCGTCAAAGAATTTTTTGGTAATAGCTGGTATAGTCCATCTTGTTCTTGTTCCAAACCACAATCCATATACTCGTACTTTATAATCTCTATCACCATGAGAAGCTAGAAACCTATCTTTTTAAGACTCAATGCACTTCTCATAGATGATCTTCTTCTCCTCGTGCACTTTATTGGCTTGGTCTATGTCATTAGTTTCATATCTGACGGTGGGGTCAATAATAAGGCCAGTCTTGTTGTCCGGGTGGAATGCTATTATATCAGAAAATCTGGAAGCGTAGAATACCCTGGTATCGTAGATCTGTCACCAGATCTTCAAGTTATACTAAATCAAACCCGAAGGTCATACAAGATCACTTTATTGTAACAAAATACATAGTTTAAAATGTATTGAGGTACGTTAGTCAGCGTTGGAAATCTTAAGCGGGTGATTGTTTGTAAGATAATATCTATTTGCTCCCTATGAATGAAAAAAAAAAAAAAAAAAAAAAAAAAATCGGGTACAGGGTACCTCGGAACTTTTCCTCACTTCAGAGGCCTCTAAAGTGGCCTCTCCTGCTGCTTCGCAGGAGGAAGAAGCAGCATTGGACATGGTCAGTACTTGGATGGGTGACCGTTCTGAACAAACTGATTTATTATCATTCTTCAAAAAACCTTATTTTTAATACCTATATTTTAAGTTTGGCGGTATTTTGACAGATGTAAACAAACTTTGACGTCATCAAAATTATCGCAGTAATAAATAATTATATTCACTTATAACTTTTGAACTAATTAATAGACTTTCATGGGGGTTCTTTATATTTGTTCCTTAATTTTTTCCGGTTCCAACGATATGCTATATATGTCAAAAACTTCGGTATTATTAACCGTCAAAGGTTAAAAGTTCAAAAATTGATAACTTCAAAATGGCGGCCAATATCAAAATGAAATTTGGTGGGCTTGTTTGTCATACAGAGAGGTATATTCGTGCCAAATTTAAACTCGATCAGGACCATTGTCGATTTATTACTGATTTTTTAAAAATCTTTTGCTGACTCAACAAACTGGGTTCAAGATGGCAGAAAAAAAATTGTTGGTGAAAACAGTACTTTTCCTACTATTAGTAGTGAGGAAAAGTAATAATAATACACAAAAATGTTGTATTTCCTTCCAAGAAATAATGTTTTCATACCACAATAGAAATTTTCAAGATACCCTAAATATTTATATCTCTATAGTTTTCCCTTGGAATTTGGCAAGCACTTGAATTTGGATAAAGGTAGCTTCAGGTATGTTTGGACCGAGACATGTCCGGTATTCTTGTGTTAAAATCCATTCCCATGTAGACTCCCTACTTCCTTTTCTGATTCTATTCAAGAGGTAAACATATGTTTTCTTATAGAAATCTTGACATGTAAGATTCGTATGTATTATGATATAAGAGTTTACTCTATAAGAATACTCTTGAAGTTCCCTTTTAGATCTATAACGTTGTCTTCTATTAGTGTGGGTCATAGAGGTTTAAACATTTTTTGGTAACAACTAGATAATTATTATCTGGCCAATTTCGACCATCTTCTGGTCATATTCATACCTAAAATATCGATAAATTGACTTAAAACGTGTTTCTACAATTTTCTTACAATATAATTCATTATTTACATTTATAATTAGATTATTTTTATAAAACCGAGTTTACAATATATTAAAATTAACATGGATTATATTGTTTGGAACTTCTTTAGATTGTTACTCCCCTATATTTTTTTACTTTTGCTCACTACCTATGGAAGGAAAAGTATTGTTTTCACCCAATAACATTTTTTCGAGACTTCAACGGAATTATCCGTTTTGAGTGTTTTTAAGACCTCCTGAGTGGTTTACAGCGTGACGTCTGTATGTAGTATATGTGTGTGTGTATATGTATGTATGTATGTTATCATCGTAGCGCCGAAGGTATTTAACCTAGAGAGTTGAAACTTGGCAGAAAAATCAGTCGGAAAATCAACTTTTTCCGCCATCTTGAACCCAGTTTGCTGTGTCAGCAAAAATTTAAAAACATTGTAAAAAAAATGGTTCTGTTCGAGTTGAAATTTGGCACGAATGTACCTCTCCGCGTATCACAAACAAGCCAACCAAATTTCATTTTGATATGGGCCGCCATTTTGAAGTTATCACTTTTAGAATGTTGAAACTTTGATGGTTAATAATACCGAAAGTATAAAGACGTTTTTGACATATAGCATATCGTTGGAACCGGAAAAAAATAACGAACAAATATAAAAAAAACCCCATGAAATTTCATTAATTAGTTTAAAAGTTATAAGCGAATATAATTATTTATTAGTGCGATAATTTTGATGACGTCAAAGTTTGTTTACATACCTGTCAAAATACCGCCAAAATTCAATTAATTGAATAAATGAAATAATAAAAATAAAAATAATGTATATAAATTATTTAAAGATGCCACTTTAGTGGCCTCCGAAGTGAGGATAAATGTTCCGAGGTACCCCGTACCCGATTTTTTTTATAATATACTCGTAAATGACTGTGACTAAATAACTATTAAGACAAAGGTATGTTTAGTCCAATGTACTTTGGGACAAAGGAATATCCCACTACTGTTTTTATAAGGGAAGTAACAGTCTAAAGAAGAACATTCCGTTCACTTTCTTTAGATTGTTACTCCCCCTTGAATTTGTATAAGAAGAGGAACAATATAACGAAGTGCCAAGTTTTTTTCATTGGCTAATTTACACTTAAAGAGAAGACCAAAGCATAACTTGTGTCAGGGAACTTCCCCAGGAATGTTGCCTGGGGAATGTTTTTCCAAGGGCAACATTCCCCTTGGAATGTTGCCTAGTAAATTTGTTAACTGGTTTAATTGGGTAAGTGCTTGTAGTTTGAAGTTATCATTTTAAAGTTCATTCTAAAAGGTCATTATTCTCATTATCAGTTTGTAGTTGTCATAAAACAACTTTAATGAGATAGAATTTAAAATTTATATTTCAATTCTTGTTGTCTCTATCCGTGTTAAACATAAAGGAAAAAACCTAAACTTGAAACTAAATAATACAATATTGTTAATAACAATAACAAATATTTTAGTTGACTGAGCCATTATCAGTTAAATGATAATGTAACTAAAGTGGTGAACACCTAAACATCATCTTTAATAAAAACCCTTATTACAAGAATTATGCCCTTTAGGTTTTATTCACAATGAGAATTAGCTAGCCATTAATTCTTGTAACGACCTGATTCTTAAGAAAAAGAGGAGAAAAACCAGACTGCAAAAAAAGTAAAATTTAATTAAAATAAAATTTTGGTCATTTATTCTATTCATTTTTTTTCAAATGCTCTCTTCTTTCCTTATATTAGATTTCCTTTTTATTTTTTACTTTTATTATATATTTTTATATTATTCTCTATTGTACATATATATATATATATATATATATATATATATATATATATATATATATATATATATATATATATATATATATATATATATATATATATATATATATATATATAAACCAAATTTACCCCAATTTCGCTTTCCATTCCAACTTGTGAATTCAATTTTATCCTGGATATTTTTTCTTCTTTTCATTTTGTATAATGATTTTTTTTCACTTTCTTTCTTCTCCTGGGGGTGTTAAAGAAAAAAAACCTAATGATTTTAAACCTTTATCCCGAAATGTCCTGAAACATAAGGAGCGAAGAAATCTGAATTTAAATTTAGAATTATATATAGTTATGTATATATATATATATATATATATATATATATATATATATATATATATATATATATATATATATATATATATATATATATATATATATATATATGCAACTATACATATGCGTAATTGCGAAAAAGAAATAACACGAGAAAAGACAATTTTATTCCTGACTGCTTTTTAGAGCATATTGTTGAAACTTCTTATTTTCAGGCTTTTGAGCACGATGTATGTATATTTATGTATTAACCTTTTCATGCAGTGGTTTTATTTACCTAGGGTGAAATAGGATAGTAATCGTACGATATGCTACATAACTCTGGGTATTTTATGATGTAGTGTTTAGGTTTATGCTAGGTTATTTTAAATTTATAGTAAACTTTATATTTTAGGTACATTATTATTAAATGTTTGTGTGAATGTCCTTATACTTATATAATGTAATGATTTAAAGAATTATTGATAAAACAAAGAATTTTTTTATTTTCATTGTGTGGTTACTCTACAAAAAGAAAATATATATACTAGTGCACTTATAGTAGATTTATAAAGTTAAAATATTGCTATATAAGTACTTATAATGTGGCTAAAATAACATCAGTGTTACTTAGTCAGGGAAATCCAAAAGGCCATATAAAGATAGATTTTCGACAAAAGTGTAATACTTCCCCTTAATATTCCACAGAAGAACTAAGTTTTTGACGGGACTAGTAGATCATTTTCTTTTAAATGTTACATAACATCAAAGAACATCCATATAGTATTAAAACCATATTTATTTCTATTATTAAATTTTAAAAATGATTAACCATTAAAGTTATTGACAAAAACTAAAATGATTTATTCCATTAAGAACAAAGTTATAATGGAAATAGTGGGACATCTCTTCTATGTATCTTCATTCCTTTTTTAGTTACACTCTCAGTTATATTGTCCAACATTGTTTTTTAATATAAAATATTTAAATATATAATATTTAAAATATTTACATATTTAAACTAGGAAACAATATAATCAAAACTAAATTGATTTTTACAAGCTTCTATTTAACTTGCAATGTTTGTATGTATGTATGTAAGTATGTATGTTCGGATCAAATCTTGCAACTGAATTTTGAAGCAGTTATTCTCAACCGAGTGAATTGAAATTTTGCATACACTTTTAGTTTGGATGACAATGCATGGTTTGCTAAGTGACGACATTCTAAATATAATATGGCGGACAGCCCAAGATGGCGGAATAGTTATTTTTTAAGCATGCCCATGATATGGGTATCAAATGAAAGGGTTTACTGAGATGAATACGAAAAATAAAATTCCTTCACTGTAAATTCAATATGGCAGATGGCCCAAGATAAAAGCTTGATTTTAAAAATGTTTTTTTACTATTAATTTATTACAAGCTTTTTAAAAGCCTTTATTTAACTTGCAATGTTTGTATGTATGTATGTATGAATGTATGTTCGGGTCAAATCTTGCAACTGAATTTTAAAGCAGTTATCCTCAACCGATTGAATTGAAATTTTGCATACACTTTTAGTTTGGATGACAATGGGCAGATCAAGATGGTGGACTAGTTATTTTTAAGCACGCCCATGACATGGGGATCAAATGAAAGGGTTTGCCGAAAAGAATACGAATAAAAGCTTGTTTTTTTTTCAAAAAAAAAAAAATTATAATCAACTTATTAACATTAATATTTTTTTAGCTCCGGGGTACAGAAGAAATTTCCGTCACTCAAAAAACGACGCAAAATGTGACGCTCTTAAATATCATGCCAGGAAGTTGGAATATAATAGGAGGTAGATCGGTTTTTAATTGTATTCATTGTAGTACTATATTTCACCGATAGAAGTTCTAAATTTTGTATAAAATGATATCAGAGCTCCTAGCGGACCAAATAGTAATCAAAACGGATTAATGATTCATAATTTCACACCTCCATCTACTATATTAATTAGTCAATTGTACACTGGTTTTCTCCAAATCATTGAAAAGCATTGAAATGTCGATATGTGGATTCAATATACCCAAAAACGTATCCAAGATTCAAATGTTTTTCAATGTTGTTATGGAGAAAATTAGTATTTTTATTTAAACAAGGGTTTTTTTGGAAGTTAAGGAAATACATTTCTATAGTATCTGGAGGAGATTTCTTTTAGATAGATTGGTTTTTCTTAATTCAACCTATTTATTTTTCTTTCTAGAAAGAAGTTTTGTTTGTTTTCGAATAACTACTTACGTGCTCGTTGAATGCGATGAGATTTTTGTTAAAACTCTGATCCCCATTTATTTTATTTGTGGATTTTGTATCCATTGAGCTTCTACTGTTTTACTTTTAACTAAATTTAACTCCTTCTTTAATTCCGAATGGTATTCAGCAGTTTTCAATTAATTGCTTCTTCAAACGGTCTGAACCAAAGTTCAATTCTCAATTTACTTTTATTTATACGGATAATAGATAAAATAAATTTAAATTCATTTAAATATCTTTGTAGTTAAACTGCTGACATTAGGCTTTTGTTTTAAGGCAAACCTGTATAAATCTTGAGCGGTTTAAAACGTTACCCTTTAGAGGTATCACCTTAAGGGATGTAAACGAGCTTGGCTTTAACCGGACGTACTCTTCCATTTCACAGCGTAAAACGTTATAAAGAATTTACAATTACAAGGGGAGTGGTTTAAACATGGACCGAGGCTAAGCCCATCCTTCCTGTTATTCTCAACTTATTTATTAAACCTGAGCTTGAGACTTGATAAGAAAAACCCCTTTCCCTTCTAGCAACACATCTCAGCTAATGCACCTCCATTTACTTTAATAACATATCTCTCTCTTACGTGTATTTTTGTGCACGGGTATATAAATATACACTGAAAAGATAGTTTTTATCTGCTATACTACTTAAACAAAACATTAATTTCTAAGAAGGAGGTCTCTGTAAAAACCAAAATGTTAGTATACAAAAATACCTTTGTCCCCATACTTACATAGGGACAAGAAAGCTGGGCTGTTATTCAGAAAGAGGCTGCTACTCTTCAAACTGCTGAGATGATATATTTGAGGAGAGTGGACAGTAAAAGTAGAAGAGACCTTATATTATAAGAAACCAAACTTTCAGAGACAACCTTTAAATTATCTCTGTAAAAGTCTCGTTTCACACTTATAGGGTTTGATTCGGTTCGTTTTCGGTAGCCGCCAGAAACAAATGAAAACTCTTCACACACTCTCGGTTAGTATCAGGCTTGATTTCACCAACCGTATCCGAATCATCGAATTCCCAGTCGCCCACTATAGTTAGTATGCCCACTATGCCCACAATGCTCACAATGGAGAAAAAAAAGACAAATTTTTGTCTTGTTGCTTCTCTTCAGAAAAATGAAAAAAACGAGGAATAATCTACTTCAATGGGTGCACCCACCTTATCATCCCCACCAAACGGATGGAGTTTGATGCATTGTATACAATTTTCCTTCTTCATTTATACAAAGTTAAGGGAGCACGAAGACAAATTTTCAAATTTGTAAAGAACAAAATTTAACAATTGTAGTTTTAACCTTGAAAATGAATAATATTTTCGCTTGCCGGAGACGTAACCGAACCGAAAACCGTATATGGGTATACGACCAATTGCTTTTGTGGACCTTGGACCCGAATATAAATTGGATGAAACCGATTCGTGTCAAGGGGGCTTTCGGTGCTATCAGGCGTCTATTAGGCACCAACCACACGCCATATACACTGGTTCACACTTGTCAGACGCGACCAAAAACGAACCGAATACGCACCGAACCGAATTGAACCGTATAAGTGTGAAAGGAGCCTAAGAAACATGGTGAGTGCCAAGCAACTCCAATTGTTCAGATATGTGATAAGGTTGGGAAATTAGCTGTATCCAAATCTAGCCTATGATGCAAGACCCCAAGAGAAAAGACCATGAGGCAGAAGAAGTTCATTCCAGAAGCGAAGAGTAGACTGGAACTAAGCACGATTGCTAACTGACGTTTGAAATCAATTCTTCAAACCTCGTTCCTTCACTACTTCACGGTAAAAGAGGACGGGATTGAGCTTTAGGTTTGTTCTGCGCACACCATCGGGAGTTGAAGGATGTAACGTACCATTTTGGATTAGCCAATAACTTTTCATTTCGTGAAATTTTCAGTATAAGAAAAGAATTTGGACCGTTCTTCTCTTTAGGTGTAATATCCTTAACCTCAGCAAAAACCTAACCGTGAAAAAAGGGCCAAGTCCAGACCCCCTCCCAAAAAAGTCAGCCTATTAAAGTAGTGATATCTACTTGGACAATGATATCAAGGCTGCTCTTTCTTTAGTGTATAACCTCACTTCACTCCTACTTTTCTTCTTTTCTTCTGAGTTCTTTCCTTCTAATTTCCCACGCAACTCCTATGTAACTACTCATGATTCTGATGTTTTATGCTTCATTCAGTAACGGGCCAAGTGTTAAGCAATAAAAATAAAAGAGTAGTCTTGCTCAATAGTTATGGACTAAAGAAAGAGCGGACTTGGCCACAATGTAGATATCACAACTTTGGTATGCTGACTTCTTTGGGTGGAGGTCTTGGAACTTGGCTCTTTTAGGCTAATGGCACACTTCACCACCCGGGTAGCACCACCTGGGTAGCGCCACCTGGTTGACACCACTTGCTTCCGCCACCTGTCTTTCGCCACCCGAGTTTTTACTTTTTTCGGCCAGTAGAGAAATGGACCTGGAGGAGATAGCTGTTCTTGCTTATCATTATGTTCGTTAAAGAAGGAAAAAAGGCGTTTTTGGATTCATCCAATCATTTCAGACAAAAATAATACTAGTATATTTTCATACAGTGTACCCCGTATCAAAGAGGACAGTAACATTTTTTAAATTTTTGCCGAATGTCGCGTGGAACTTTCAACAATTTGCTTAGAATATTGAAGGACAGTTTGGACCTGTAAAACACTTATATGAGGGATGCAGTTGGCCCCTGATTTGATTTCCCCTAGATTTGATTGAAGGAGTGGGGGCTAAGTGGCAGAGACTTGGGTGGCACCGTGTGACGGGCTCAATTAAGAACAATGGGCTGACCGGGTGGCGCCACCTGTAGGTGGCGGCTAGTTCCGCCCGGTGGGTGGCGCTACCTCGTGTGGCAGGTTCCATTCTATTCTCATTGACAACCGGGTAGCGCCACCCGGGTGGCGAAGTGTGTCACTACCCTATACTTTTAGAGATATTCGACTTCATTGGTTAAACATGAATAGTGACCATCTTCAGAATCGATGACTACTGACCAACTTCAGAATTGATAAGACGAATGAGAAAGAGTATAAGAATTTATTCAGAGGTTTTTATCTGACTCTATTGATTGAAGATGACCCACAGTGATTCACATACTAGCAATGAATTATAAAGTTAATTTTTATTAGATATCTTTCTTTATTCTTAAATAAAATAGCTTAAATTAATTAATCATTTGATTTGTTAGCTTAAGTGTTAAAAAGTTCAATTAAATAATTATACGACATTTAATAAAATTGTATTATCAATATTACAAAAAATGAAAATATATTTTTATAAATTCTGTTATACATTGATTTTCACTCTAAGAATATAAAAGATTGAAAAATAAATGTATCATTAAACTGCATGCACTTTCTAAGGATAAAGCATCAAAAACAAAAACAAATTTTACTTTTGTATTTTTTTCTAATAAAAGAAATCGAGTTTTAAGTATGGTAGAAGCTTTTAAGGATTCTTTTGAATACAAGAAAAATCCATTAATATTCGTGTAATAATGTAATATTTATGTAAGTAACTTTTATAGTACATTATTTGTCATCTTAGTTTCATATTTTGCATGTGGCGCAACAATTTTTATATAATTATCTTATATGGTCTTATATGTATTCCTGAGTTTTTAACTTCTACCTTCAATTACATTTTTTAAATACATAAGTAGATAAATAAAATGTGTTGTAATAAAGATTAACTGAATTCAGGTATTGCGAGTAAGGCGGTATCATTTGAAAATAAGATTTTTTACGGGAAACAGACACTCCAAAAAAAATATACTCCAGCGCCGGGATTTTTCACTGTCTGTTTCCCGTTGTAAATAATAATTATTATTTGATTTAAATTAAAATTTAAACTTTCCGTAGTATGAAAACTACCAAAAACTTAAAAATTGAATAAGATTTAAAAAAAAAAAAATGTAACTATCACAATATTATCATTGAGTTTGTCAGTCAGCTAGAGATTCTTCAAAGTGGCGTCGAGTTATCTCAAATGTGAGGACTTTAATATATTAACTGACCCAACTACTCTATAACCAGGCATCACGGGGCCCTTTTTGTGAAGCGAGCGTAATGTAATAAAAATTGAATATTATGAAAATAGTTAACCATGATCAGATGACAGTTAAAAAGGGTGACTGTAGTAAAGAACCGTGTAGTGAGGCAACAGGACTATTCCTTAACCCTTAGGCTACGGCCACAACGGAGCTTCCTGGCTTTGAGCCTAGTGGCTTGGTGAGTCGCCATGTAGAACAGAATGGACTGTTCGTCTAGCGACTCGCTAGGTAACTCGCCTAGTAACCAAGCTCGCGATGTGGCCGGTCTTGTATGTTCTAGAAGGTTGGTTCACATGGATTACACACCTGGCGACTCACCAAGCCACTAGGCTCCAAGCGAGGTAGCTCCGGCCACAGCCTTACACATCCCAGACGTCTCCATTTAAACTATTATAAAATGTATCACTTCAGTACAAAAAAAAACTTCTGCTTGTATCAGGTAGACATTTTTCTACATTAGATTATTTTAAAAAAGTTTTATTATAATCGATACGTTAGAACGTTAGATATTGGTAAAACTTTGATTTCTTTATTATAAACGTTTAAGCCCTCTTAGTTTCAGCGATCCTTAACACTTCATGGTGGCTGCGCTGTTAGTTTTACTAAGAAAAATCGGTCCGAGACAACTCAGACAAACTTTCTCATATACGAGTTCATAATTAATTAGCCCAGAGCATGTCATTAAAATTTATCATAAAAATAACTTCTCCCGGGCGGGGAATCGAACCCGGGCTCTCTCGGTCCGCGTTTTAAGCTTTTTTCTCAGGAACTAGATTTTTCCCGGGAAAACGGCTTATATCGTTAGATTCGTATTTAAATGGACTATATTTTAGAATTTTTCAATCAAAATTGTCAGAACCGTTTTCGAGAAATAATTTTTTTTCACGTTTTTTCAGAGTTTTTGGGGGTTAGCGCCCCTAAATTTGGAGCTAAAATTTATTTCTCGATTTTGCCTCGGGGTATGATTTTTCTGAACATGTATGCCAAATTTCTTCAAAATCGGCCCAGTAGTTTAGGCTCCAGGCGTCTGCACAGACGACAGACACACATTTTTTAAAAACCACTTTTTTGGACTCAGGGGACCTCAAAACGTGTAAATCCATCAAAATCTCAAAATCGAATTTTCGCGCCATCACAATAGGTACTTTCTCTTTATATCAAAAAATAAAAACAAATGTTTGTCTCTTATAAGGTGGCCACAGACTTCGTTCTTTTTTTTGGCAGTTTTAACCGTACGGGTAAACAAAAACAACGAAGAATCCATAAAACCCGTCCTTTTTGACTGCGTCCCACACACGAGCCGATTTGAACGACATGTTCAAAACGGACGGTTAAAATCAAGCTGCAGCAGATATTTTTGAACGCCGGCAAGAAGGACGGTTTTTTTGCCACACACCACACACCGACCGTTTTACCCCTACGGTTTTACCCGTACGGTTAAAACTGCCAACAAAGAACGACATCTGTGGCCACCTTTATAGAATAGATTTTTTTACTTTTCCGTCAAATATTCAAATTTCACCAAAATTGGTCTACTTTTGTATGTCTTCGATTTCAAACAATCTAAGACAGACATCCGTTTCATAACTCAGGGAATATTTTTGGTCCTTTGTCTGTCTCTCGGTTTGTCAGTCTTTCGGTATGCCTATCATTCAATTTTTGCAAACCAACATATCTTAGAAATCTATTCGTCCAATTTTATTGCAATTGGTTATAATTAGCTGATTGTTGGATCCAAATTAATTTCAACCTTCTGCACCTATTTGTTTATCTTCCACATGCGCACAAACACACCTTTATTTACACCCATATCTTCAAAAGTACTTGATTTTTGGGGTAAAGGATTAATGGGTTGTAAAGGAATATCATCATTAATTTACGTGATAGTATGTGAGGAAGTATGTGCCACACTAATTGGTAGATTTTTTTTGTATTAAATAAATAAATTTATCTTTAATTCAGACATTAGCGATTACATTTACAGTTATATCATCTCACTGATTCATTTATTCTTTCAGTTTCTGATCTCCAACTTGGAGTACGTCGTCCTGTTGGAATGGACCTTTTCAAACTTGCTCATATTTACTTGGCTAAACTTTTATATTTACTTAGCTCAGAAGATAGAGGTAGAGCTCGACTCCTTGTGAGTCTTGGTAAATTGAACTATACACTGCTTCTCTGTGATCTACCATTCAAAGGGATCTTAAACTTCGTACATTCAAGAATTAAGTATTAATACCACCGTGCCAGAACAACTTACCCGGAAGTGTAAGTTGTTCTATTTATACACTACTCTTAAGAAAGTTTATTCAACGTTTTTTAGATAAAATTTGCCGCTGTAATGGAATCAAAGAAACTATCCCTGTAAAATAAAATAAACTTTGTTTATCTACGATTGATACGAAATATAAACATTGTATCTCTGTTTAGATGCGTAGAAAGTGGTTATTTACGTACTTGTATTCATTGCGCATGCGCGTCTCATAGTTCTGAACAATTCCTCTTCTTTACCACGCTAGCGCGGTAAAGAAGAGGAATTCTTCAGCTTTACGCACGATTAGCGAGTTTGTTTACATTGAAAAACAATGAATGAATCAGGTGGCTTTGACGAAAATGTAGAGAATAATACTCCTCCAGAAATAATTAATTCGGCAAAAAATACAACTCAAGATTAATGCCATCTTTATCAAGAGAAGAGATACGAACTTACATACAGCAATTTATTTTTTTCTGTATTTATTATTTAAATCTAACAATCGTAGATAAAGTACGGTACGCAACTCGTGCGAAAACGGCATTTTGCATTGCTCGTGTGGTTTTACTACCCTCGCTGTCGCTCGGGTGCAAACTCCACACTCGCATGCGAAATGCTACTTTCCGCACTCAACGCGTAATGTACGATTACATATCAAAGCAGTAAAGAATCCAATAAAGGGTACGCATCAGGGTTTCTTGCATTATCATTAAACATCTCTAAATAGTCGTGTTTATTGCTTATGAGCTTACCGAAGGTATCGGAAGCAATGTGATCGTTCTGAAGAATGAAGCATTTGTATGTCTACGATATAAAAAATTCCATGACAGAAATCCGTTTCAGACATCAGGGAACAATTTTGGTCTCGTGTCTGTCTGTCTGTCTGTCTATGTGTCCGCGTTCCCTGAAACGTGTGACGATAACTTGAGTAAAAGTAGACCGATTTGGTTAAAATAGACGAGGGGAATAGGAGGTGGCTTGGTTCCTCCACCTCTCTATTTGACCTACCTCTTCAATAGCACAGTGAGCCTATGGACCTCGAGACCAAGCGACTAGGCTTTATTTCGGAGGAAATTAAATAAATTAGACAATAATGGATTTTAAAAGCCTAAAATCATTCAAGTACACTGAAAAAAATCGTGCATATTTCTGTGGGTGTAATTCGGAATTATACTTTATTGTATGACCAATACGGATATTTGGATGAAACAGCTTAAAATGTTTGAACGATATGTCCTAATTATATATTAAATATTTTTTGATAAATATAATTCTGAAATAACTTTTTTATTATAAATCAAATGTTTGATAGACAAATAATACATCAAAAGATATAATGTCAATGGGAGATATTAAATAAAGTATGAATTATAAAAATAAGAAATATGAAAACAAAACATATATTGGATAAGTAAGAATTATTCCTTGACGAATATTTTATATAAAATATAGACTATAAACGCAGATCTTTTTAAACATATCAGTAAAGGTATGTTTCATGATGTATTACTTCTTTCAGTCTTATGATTCATGCCTGATTAAATATCCTGCTTTAACACCTTCCAATCGAACATATATAATATATTTTTAAATCCATGTATGTATGTATCGTTAGTAGAGGTAAATGCTCTTGGAACTACTTCTATCAGTGTTTCTCTAGCTTCTTTAGAGTGTACATGTGCTAACTGGCCTTAGGCTCCACTCGTGATGTATTGAATTTTTGAGTAAATCGCCCCTGCTTTTTCCTTACTCACCTGACGCTTCAGTTTGATTTTTACGTCCTTTCAAGGTAAGATAATACTTAATTATAATACTTTTTCTGAATATATATATATATATATATATATATATATATATATATATATATATATATATATATATATATATATATGTGTGTGTGTGTGTGTGTGTGTGTGTGTGTGTGTGTGTAGACGCTTCTTATGTAAATACACAATGTAAATATAATTACATGAACGGATTTTTTTGTATAGATGGACAGACCGAGTTTCCCCAAAAGAGATACGATATACTGAGGAAGAGGATATTCTTTGAATATTTGTTGAGCCCAACAAATATTAAAATATTGTAGCACTTATTTTATATTAGTCAATTGTTCTTCACTTCAAAATGAACAGTGTTCTTTACTTGTCAAATTTCTTTCACTTTCCTAATTATGTTATGATATTTTGATAATATAGGTATTTTTTTTTTGTAGCTATTTCTTTATATATTTTAATTGTAAGTTCTTTCACTTTATATATTATGTTGCGATATTATGATAATTTAGGTAATTGTTCGTAGCTATTTCTTAATATAATTTAATTGTAAGTTCAATCCAAAGTATAAAAGTGTAAATAAATAATTGTACAATTTTATTATTGTTATCGCATTTTTCATTTAATTAAATATATTTAAAGTTTATTTAAACAAATGTTCTAATTTCTTCTTCAAGTAATAATACCCTCTAAAACACCTTTCCTATAATCCAAACATACCTACATTATTGTACAATACCCCCTGTATTTTTTCAATCATATATCCCCCTGAATGTATAATCTGAGTCAGTATATACGCCCTTCTGTATGTTAACGCTATTATGTAGTGTAGTCATTTTTTAATGTTTTCAAGAAAATGAACTCCCTGTACACAAATTCAAGTAATTATTATCACTTTTAGAGGTTATAGAACAAGCAGGAGTTTTCATGAAGAATGACTTGTTCAAATACCCAAAAGTAAGAAAATATCTACTCTCGGATACACTATCTTGGAACACAATGTATTTATCATACAATAACCAGCATAAAATATAACTTAGTAAGCATTTTGCATGCGAAATATTTAGTAATGCATACACTATATAGCGTTAAACATACAGAAATATAAAGTGCTTACTGACTCAGATGAAACATTCAAGGGATATATGATTGAAAAAACACAGGGGATATACAACCCGTAGGTAGGGTAGTACTCTACCAAATGCGGTATGTTTCATAAAGACAAGCGTATCATTAGAACTGAAGATATATAGGGCGTTGCATATTTCAATCTAAGTCAAATATAATTCTTACCTATAATGGTATAACGTTATAATGAATGATACCAATTAATAGACGTTACATAGTGAATCCAATATTTAAACTACTTATAGAAAGTATGTTTTAAGCATTGCATTTAATTTATCGTACAGACCACAGCATGAACCGTACATGAAGAAGTATAAAGATGTTTTCTTTCATACTTTATTCAGTATTATGCATACATTCCACCCTGTATAAGTTATCTTTATAACAGGATAATTCTTGTTTTATATTTTAACCCATTATATGATTCACACTAGTGATATAATTTCAACATTATATTATAGGATTTATATGAAACATAAAATCGGCTACTGAATGCCAAAATGCAGGTTTTAAAGTATATTTCAGACCTTATTTTAGTGATTTTGGCACAAAATTTTTTTCAGTGTATACGTGATAGGACGCGAGGAAGCTATGTGCCAATCTAATTGGCACTGTATTTTTAATTATATAGGTACATGTAATTTTTATACCAATATTTCTCAATATATCTTTAAAACAGCAATAATTTATTTTTATGGGGCTAAAGGAAGAAAATTGATTGATGAATTTATAATTTGTATAATATGTAGGTAGCTTATATATTATCTATAACAAAATTACGTGCATACATTCTTTTTCTTTCATATAGTCTTTCTTAAAATATCTCTATTTCTCTCTAATTGGTTAGTTGACTTGTGAAAATCAATTTAACTGATGTGTATTTGAAGGTAATCCATTTCATGGTTAAGATCATGTGTATTATTGAAAGGTGAAACGTATATTTAGTTTACCTTATCATATTATTTTTAGACATTGATAATACACTTGCTTCAATTACAGTAATCTTACAGTCTTAACATTAAGTCCAATTGTATAGAAGAGTCCTAGAAACCTAATCCTTTAAAATCTTAGACAAATACACACTTAAAATACTTAAAGTGGATAGAGACCATTTATATCTTATACAAGTGATTTTAATTATTAACTGTTTAATTAGTGTACAATAAGTGAATGTAAATGTTTTAGCTGGTGAATGACAAGTGAACTGCCTCAGTCAGTTAAAGATTAACATATTTGATCTCTCAATTAAGTCCAAACATTTCCAAGGTAATTGACAAAAAGCAATTAGCCCTGCGAAAGTTAGTCGCTTAACGGATTATCTGAGAAACAAAGATGTACTGCAGCAAAGCTCTGCATAACTTCAGCAAAACTTTCTCATTAAATATAACATCAATCCTTAATTTATTAATTAATGTAAACTGGTGATTGTTTACATTTTGTTATGAATTTTCAGCTAAAATATGAAAAAATATATGCCCTCGAAACATTTTAAAATACACTTCCTATTAGTGTGGCACATAGCTTCTTCGTGTCCTATTTCGTTAAATTTAAAGGATTTATGCTTATAAAACCTATAAATCTATGCCTATTATAACTCATATAATCAAATTTATTTAATTTTTCCCCTATTTTTTTACTTTCTCATATAAAGAGAAAGTATTGTGATGGCGCGAAAATTCGATTTTGAGATTTTGATGGATTTACACGTTTTGAGGTCCCCTGAGTCCAAAAAAGTGGTTTTTAAAAAATGTCTGTCTGTCGTCTGTGCAGACGCCTGGAGCCTAAACTACTAGGCCGATTTTGCCCAAATTTGGCATACATGTTCAGAAAAATCATACCCCGAGGCGAAATCGAGAAATGATTTTTAGCTCTAAATTTGGGGGCGCTACCCCCCAAAAACACTGAAAAAACATGAAAAAAAATTATTTCTCGAAAACGGTTCCGACGATTTTGATTAAAAAATTCTAAAATGTAGTCCATTTGAATACGAATCCAACGATATAAGCCGTTTTCCCGGGAAAAATCTAGTTCCTGAGATATTAGCTTAAAACGCGGACAGGGAGAGCCCGGGTTCGATTCCCCGCCCAGGAAAGGTTATTTTTATGATACATTTTGATGAAATGTTCAATCATATTTAAATGTAAATTTGAAAACTAATAAATGGAAACACTGGGCTAAGTAATTATAAACTCGTATATGAGAAAGTTTGTCTGAGTTACCTCGGACCGATTTTTAAATGTGTCACAATAATTGTTTTGATTTTTTTTACATGAATTAATACATCAACTTTGCAAAATTTATACAACGCAGATGGTTGAAATTAATCTGGGGCTATCTGAGGGCTACTGGGGCTAACAGATAAGTACTTTTAACCCTCCAATGGTCGCGCGGGTGACAGGTGTCACCCGGGTGCAGTATTTAGCTTAGATCTCCCCCACCCTTCGGATTATTTACCCCGAACAAGCTAGTACCTTTCTATGCATGTTCGTAGATGAGTCTAAGACCGTCAGAGTCAGTGTTATTCTTCACGCGAAACAGATAACTTCTTTCAATGTTTACTGGGTGACACCAGTCCCCCCACGCGACCTTTCCCGTCATTATTTCGTAGAAGTGTTATATCGTCACTTCATCATGATGATAATATTGATGATGAAACAGGAAGTCTTAAAAAACCAGAAATTATAACAATTTATAATAATACTAAAATTGGCGTTGACTTACTTGACCAAATTACACAAAACTACGATATTGCCCGTAACACCCGAAGATGGCCCTTAGTGCATTTTTTTAATTTATTAAACATGGCTGGTCTAAATGCAGCAATAATTTTATGATGTAACACACAAAAAACAATTCCAAGAAATGATTTGTTAGTTGATTTGGCTTGGAATATGGTAAAACCTCAAATTCAATACCGTGAAACAATTCCACAAATCCCGATTGAATTGAGACGCAGGGCGAGGATACTTTTGGACATTCAGTGGACAGATCCTCCATCAACTATGGGAAGAGAAGGCTCCCGTGGTCGATGCTATGCTTGTGGACGTCAAAGGGATAAATCAACGAGGAAATGGAGTGAAAATTGCTACAAGTGGATTTGCAATGAACACTTGAAAAATGTATGCCATGATTGCTTATGAATTCTAATGTATACTATTTTTTATTGTAATATTTCCATAATAAAATTATTTTCATTAATTATTTCTTTTTATAGACCCAACTACTATTTAAATAACCTCTTTAGGTGCCAAAAATGTAAATATATTTTTTTAAAAAAGAAGAAATGACTGGGTGACATGTGTCACCCACGCGACTTATCATGTAACATTCAGGCATGCGACCACTGCAGGGTTAAATATATAGGTGTAAAAAAAATTGTATGTTTGTGCGCATGTAGATGAGAAACAAATGGGCGCAGAAGGTTGAAACTTATATTAGACGCACAATGAGCTATGTTATTTTGGTTCACAAAAATTGAGCGACAGACTGACAGACTGGCACGAAACCAAAAATGTTCCTTGATGTCTGAAACGGATTTATGTCTTAGAATTTTTTAAATCAATATTTTCGGTTTTAGAACGATCACATAGCTTTCGATACCCTCGGTGAGCTCGGAAGCAAAAATGTTGCACTTTTGTGTTTTTATTTGCTGAGGGATGGTGAAAAAGAACAATACTGTTACTAGATCAAAAAGGATTAAAAATTGGGTTCAAGGTAGAAAACAATTTGGACATCTGCCTTTGCATCGCGAACTACGTTAGAACGAAACAAGTGATTTTATCTTAACTTTTTGTCCAAAGGCATTACTTAAATTTTTGCTTTAATGCCATTAAACTTTGCCATTGATATTCTTATTTTTATGGGATTTTAAAAAACTAATATCTCACTATACTCTTTATTGTTTAAAAATGTTTTGTCTCAAATAGTCCATAAGCATGGTGTTTTGCTTCCAAGCTTACCGAAGGTAGCAGAAGCTATGTGATCCTTTGAAGAACAATAATATTTTTATATATCCGATTTCAAAAATGCCAAGACAGAAATCCGTTTCAGAAATTAGCAAACACGTTTAGTTCCGTGTCTGTCTGTTGGTCTCTTTGTCGCTCAAGTTTTGTGAGCTAACATACTGCCATTATATCTACACGTCCGATTTTAATGAACTATAGATGATAGATCATGATTAGCTAATTGTTGGTTTCATATAAGTTTTAACTTTCTGCGACCATTTGTTTCTCTTCCAAATGCTCACAAATATACTTCATTTATTTACGCCTATATCTAAGTATCTATTTGATTTTTATGAAATTTGGATGGTTTTTCGATAGTAGCCCGCGAATAGCCCCAGATTAATTTCAACCGTCTGCGCTCTTTGACTTTTGCTAATTGATATCTTAATCCATGTGAAAAATCCAAAAATGTTTGAAATATTTAAAAACCGCTGAAGAAATTAAATTAATAATACAATAATGGGTTGTATAAGCATAACATTAGTAAAGTAGGTGTTAAGATGTGAAGAAGCGATGTGTCACAACTCATTGGTAGACTAGGCATCGCGTGGCTCTATCATTGAAGCGAGCGTATTGCAATAAAATACTGAATATTGAAATTTATTAATCATGATGAATGTCATAGTTAAAGATAAGTGGAAGAGGGTAGTGAGAGGTAGAGTGGGGGTACTCGGTACAAAGCTTTACTTCCTAAACAAACCTATATACACTATAAGAATCTTTAACCACCCGTAATAGCTTTTATATTATTATAAATGTATCACTTCATTACTCAAATACTACTGCTTGTATCACGTTGAAATTTTACATACTTGTTTCAATTGTACGTTAGACGATGTACATGAAGTTTTATTAAAATCGTTACGTTAGAACGTAAGATATTGGTAAAAAGGTTTTCTCTATTTTAAACGTTTAGGTCCGCTTTAATAGTTGAGGCGATCTTTATTAATTCATAGCAGTGGTGTTGTTGGTTTTACTAAAAAATGTTATTTAAAATTCCCGTCCTGAAATTCCAATTTTAAATTTGAAGGTCACGTTTGCGCGAGCATTGCGCGTGAACTCTTGGACGGTTCACGCTGTCCAAAATTAGTAAAAGGAAGATGTATACCAAATTTCAACTAAATCGGTCAACTTTTACTCAAGTTATCGTCGGACACGTAAACGTTACACACAGACAGACAGACAGACAGACAAGATGCATATTTCGTTGAATGTAAGAAGCTCGCTTACGCTCGCTTCAACTATTTTTCATACATTTTAAGACATTCTGACAAAACATCTTTTGTCCATTCTATTATAATTTTTAATTATAAATAAATCAATTTTATTTAAGTAAATTAAATGTTAAACAATTTCTCTCTGTTATAACAGTAAACGGCGACTAACATGAATAACATTCCCTTCAGAGAAACAAACTGTCATGAGGCCAGATGTTTCATGCATCCAGCACGTGGGGCAGCACTAACTAACGTACCTATGAGGAGTGGATGATTTGATCGGTGAACAAATCTCTCTAAATCCCCTTTGTGTATGCCTACCTATTAATTACTACTGTTTCAACTAAATCAACCTTGCAACTGTATTTATGAGTACAAGAGAGATTATTATTATATGATAGAGGAAAATTGAAAAAAAAAAAAAAAAAAAAAAAAAGTAAAAGTAAAAGCATTTTAAAACACGATTTTTTTAATAATTCCTATAATATTAAAAAATAAGAAATGTAAAAGGTTAAATAAGAGCATATTTTGTTTTCACATAACTCACGTTACCATATATATTACGTCTAGGTAATACCAAGTTGTACGATTGAAGTAAAATAAACACAAAAACGAATAACTCACGGGAAATAATCGTTTCGCGTGACTGATCACCATCATTCAGGCCACAAACAGAGAAATATCAAATAATAATTATTGACTTTATTTAATACAAAAAACATTTTAATTTATGTATTTTATTGTATACCTATAGTATTGTTATTTTATACTCTTGCAATTAAATGTTACTTATCTGTTAGTTATTTTTTTTGTTAATGTGTTATTATTTTGTTTAATTTTTTTCTTTATTTGCATATTTTTTAATTAAAAATAAAAAAAAAAAATAAATAAATAAATAAATAAAAAATAAATATATATATATATCATATAGTTTAGAGTTTTAATCTTTCAACCAAATCTTATATTTTTATATATATTCGTATTTAAAAAAATATTAATTTTTTTTAATATGAAATGTTTTATTTCGTTCTTATGAGATTAAACAGTTATCAAAATTTACAAAAAAGTGAAACTAACATATAAAACGTAGGTACGTGAGTTTTTCTAACTTATCTAAAAGATTAATCTTAATTTAACAAGCCAATGCGCATAAAATAATGTAAAACCTGTATCCTTCTTTGAACTTTAGTTATAGATTTTATCGTTTTTATCTTTCTCATAAAATAAGAGGAAGTATTGTGTTGGCACGAAAATTCTATATTGGGATTTTAATGGATTTACATATTTTGAGTCCCTCTGAGTCCAAAAAGTTGGTTTTTAAATTAAAGTCTGTCTGTCGTCTGTGTAGAAATTTGGCATTAAATTTCGGAAAATCCTACTCCAAGGGGACATCGAAAAATTAATTTTAGCTTTTAATTTGGGGGCGATACTCCCCTAAAAAATATTATTCCTCGTCAACTGTTCCGATGATTTTTATTTAAAAAAATCTAAAATTTAGTCTATTTAAATATGAATCTAACGATATAAATCGTTTTCCCGTGAAAAATATAGTCCCTAAGAAAATAGCTTTAAACGTGGATGGAGAGAGGCCGGGTTAGATTCTCCACCGAGGAGAAGTTATTTTTATGATGAATTTTGATAATATGTTCAATAATAATTAAATGTACCTACGAAAACTCGAAAACTAATAAATGATAAACACTGGGCTAAGTAATTATGGACTCGTTTATAAGAAAGTTTGTCTCAGTTGTCCTGACTATTTTATTTTATGTACCCTTATTTAGTTTTAAATTTAATTCACACACACACTATATTATACTTATTATTACATTCGTTTTATGAGAGTAAACAATTATCAAAATTTACAATAAAAGGAAAAGTAACATATGTAGTTGCGTGAGTTTTTTCTAACTCATCTAAATGATTAATCTTAATCTACCACGTCAATACACATAAAATAATTAATCATTTGTATCCTTCTTTGACCTTCAGTTATAGATTATATCGTTATTTATACTTAATTTCAAAAGGTCTTCGATTAACAAAGTGTGCTGTGAATTTGTTTATCGTTATTGAGATGGGACTAAATGATGGATAAGGTTTGCGTGTTGAATTCATTTTACAA
Source organism: Gerris lacustris (assembly GCA_951217055.1). NCBI lineage: Eukaryota > Metazoa > Arthropoda > Insecta > Hemiptera > Gerridae > Gerris > Gerris lacustris. Next base: position 53,804,415 of record OX578284.1, on the reverse strand, counting down.
TTTCCCTCCCCTAATTACAACCTGTTAGTTAAACACCGTAAATCTTTAAATAAAATTAATCTCTTTTAAATTATCTACTACTTAATCGTTTCTTATTTAATAATGTTGTTTAAAGTTTGTTTGCTTCCGAGTTTACAGAGGGCAATTGAAGGGTTATGATCACTCTCAAGATCGACTTTTATTGTCTCTCAATTCTAAAATTGTCAGATAGAAATCGATTTCAAACGCATGGAGACTTTTCTGTCGTTTTGACCATCAAAGTTGCATATTTAATAAAATAAATAATCGGTAAATGCCGAGTTACATATTTACACTTATTAATAAAAAAAAAAAAAAAAGTAGAGCGCACTTCACGTAAGTACGTGAGGCGATAATCGCCGGTTTCTGTACAATTAAGTTAAAATTGTTAAGTGTAAAAGTTTAATATTTGCATATTCTTTTTCTACACTTCAATACCTTTAAATTGATGTACAACATGTCATAGTACCTAAAAACGTTTGTTTAGTCGCCCGCCATCTTGGAAACAGATGTCAAAAATGCCGAGATGCACCTGTGTGCCGAATTTCATATTCCTAGCTATAGTAGTTTATGAATTGATCCATGCCAACGGACAAACAGACAGTCAGAGCCGTTATATAAGGTTTCATTTCGTACTTCGTACAGAACCTTAAAAAATAATAACCACACTTTTAATGCCCGGTGGGATTACATTACTTTGTACTCATGATTCCATTCGTCTATTAGGACGCCACGTGAGGAAGCTATGTGTTACACTATGAATATTTTATATTTTGATATGTTGTTCTATATTTCCAATAGAACAAATATGCTAAAAGGAGTGAGATACAACCGATTTATAATAAATTATAATTAATAGTTTCACATTTAAAAGCTAATCGCTATAAAGACTAGTTACTTCTAATCTCTTGATCTTTAACATCTAGTACCACTAAGTTCTAATAGTTTTATCAACCATAATAATAATTAGTCCTCTGCATATACAACTTTGAACATATGTTCATGTGTTAATATATCTTCATTTATGTACAGGGTGGCACAAAAGTATGGAAACCCCTTAAATATCTCGTCAGAAATGTTTTTTTTTGAAAAAAGTTAAATACAAAAGTTTCACGATTTTTCCTTAGCTATTCAATGGTTACCTTGGATTTGACCTTAACCTTGCCCTTAAGGGTTATTTGAAGGTCAACTTTGTTATTTTAAATGGGAACCCCCATTTTTTATTGTGGATTTGAAAAGAGCAGGAAATTTTATGTAAAATATGACCTTGACCATGTCCTTGAGCATGACCCTTAAGGTCATTCCAAGGTCAAAAATGCTTTTCCAATGAGAAACCTTAATTTGTATTGTGGATTTTGAAATAACCAAATTTTTCCCTTCAACAGCAGCCTTGACCACTGACCACGGCCTACACCATGTCCTTGACTACGACCTTCAAGGTCATTTCAACCCTTCCCCCCACCCCTTTTTTATTAATTTATTTGTTTAAGTACTTTTATTTAATTTTTTTTTCTTGAAGGTCGACCACATCCTTGACCATGACCAGAAAAAAAAATTAAATAAAAGTACTTAAACAAATAAATTAGTAAAAAAAGGGGAGGGGGAAGGGTTGAAATGACCTTTAAGGTCATAGTCAAGAACGCGGTGTAGGCCACGGTCAAGGCCACAGTTAAAGGGAAAAATTTAGTTATTTCGCAATCCGCAATAAAAATTAGAGTTTTCCATTGGAAAAACAATTTTGACCCTGGAATGACCTAAAAGGTCATGGTCAAGGTCATATTTTTCGTAAAATTTCCTCCTCTTTTCAAATCCGCAATATGGGGGTTCCCATTTAAAATAACAAAGTTGACCTTTAAATGACCCTGAAGGGCCAGGTTAAGGTCAAATCCAGGGTCACCATTGAATAGCTAAGGAAAAATCGTGAAACTTTTGTATTTAACTTTTTTATAAAAAAATACATTTCTGACGAGTTATTCAGGGGTTTCCATACTTTTGTGCCACCCTGTATATATATATATATATATATATATATATATATATATATATATATATATATATATATATATATATATATATATATACATATATATATATATATATATATATATATATATATATATATATATATATATATATATATATTTATATGTATATAGAAGTAAGTAAGTAGGGGTGGTGGGGAGTAAGGGTACATTTCCCTTCTCCCAGCCTAGCCCTCTCGACCTTTTCAAGCAGTAATGTTTTAGCTATCATCTAGGCATATACTAACTGTTGCACCATTACCATTACATGTACCTTTTAAATAAACCCTACCTTACATTGATCCAGCTACCAAGGAATCATTATTAACCACCACCCCACAACATAATATGTTTTATGGAGAATAGGACTAGTTAAAATTGAAGCGTTTTCGTAAACAAATATTTGCAAACGGATTGGGAGTAGAGCTGTCAAATAATACATCTTAGCCAAGAGGATGTGAAATCAATTAGGTTAAAAATGTTAAGCAAAAGGTGCCTAGATTTTGTGGCATTTGATGTAAAAGTTCAGGGGATGCTGTGACATTACACCCTTGTAAACTTTTTGTAAAAAAATTGACCAATGCCAAGCGATAAACTATTCGTTGTTGAGTTATCGATTGCGAATTAATTTTTAAGTTAATTAATTTCGATGTAAATTGAAATTGCATAAAAACGAATAAATTATTCTTATTTTGATGTATTTCTTTTTTATAATATATAATTAAGCTTGAAGAAAGGTTAACAATAAATTACAGCGTTCAGATACATTTTAATTACTGTGAAACGTATAAATACATATTTATATACTAAATATCTATTTCTGATAATTTTATTGTGTTTTTTTTTTTTTTTTTTTTTTTTTTTTTACATATTAATGCAAACTTCGTCAAAATTACTACGTTTTTATTAGCTTGCATTCTTGTTTGTTAGTCCGGTACAAATCTGGCAATCGATTTCAAACTAACTTCCCGAATAGCTAGGCATTTGAAAACTTTTAGTATAGCTCAGAACACGATGACAATGCATTATTTTAATACTTTTAGCCATCTTTCAGCAGAATTTAATTAGTTTTCAGCCAATTTTGCTGTGCGTAAAGTTAGTTCGGAAAAAATCCGCAAGTTATTTTATTTGTTTTGCCATATCCAATATTTACGCAATCTTCATTTTGAGGGGACTCAAATTTGTGATAGATAAACATTGAATGACAGCAAAACAAGAAATATCGATTATATTATTTCAAATATATCGATGGCACGGTTTAGATTTGGTGTTGGGGAGATCCGTTGTACAAAGATTTGTCCTTTTATAGGTTTTAGATCAGCTCTCTATGGTTGTCATTTATGTGAAGTAAATAAATTCGGAACTATTTTTTTTCACTAACAATTATAACAATAATAATTATATTATCAACATTACATACGATTCAACAGAAAATTTAAAAACGTAGTATTTAAAAAGTTATTTTTATCTTGAAATTATTTTACACTTATTTATTAAATAATTAAAAAAAAAAAAAAAAAAAAAAAAACTGTTCTAATTTCATATATAAATTTTAAAAAGTGAGTAAATTTTCTGGCGTCTTAAATTTTTTTTAACCCAACCCACGCCAACTTGTCAGAACTAAATTATCAGCAATAAAGTATCCTTTGCTTTAGTAATTCGTGAAATTGTTTTCTGTTATTTTTTTTAGAAAAGATTTAAGTTTCAAAAGTCAACTACTTGAAAATAAACTTAAATACTCTATGATGGAAAACAAATTGAATAAGAGCAATGCTACTGCGGACGACAGTTTTGAGTTTTGAATGAGCCATGAGTAACAATTTTTTGTTTATATGCAATGCAATTTAATTACAAGAGAACCTGTGTTGACCTTGGAACTCAAAACATTTTAAAGCCAGTGTTTCATGAGGTTTGCAAACCAAATTGAGTTGTTGAAACGTTATTAACCTTCCATTGTGTAGGAACAAGTTCATATTTTTTCTCGTTTTGATCCAAGTCATATTGAATAATTTCTTGGGTTTATTTTATATTAAAATGTATTCTATTCTTTGTTTTATAGGCTATGCGATCACTTGCGATTTCTTATCGCTGCCACTTAAAACATCGTAATTGCAAAGGTTTTATGTGGCGTAATAAATCGATTGCTTTATTTAGTTCCACTATGGGTTTTATTGAAACTGCTACTGTGGTCGGTGTTTTGCTCCTCACAAGAGTGAAGAAACGCTTTTGCATTCATCCTTTTTCAAGCCTTAGATTAATGAAAGGTCTTAGAAAAAAAAAAAAAAAAAAACTTCTTGCATACGAGTCCGCAAGACAGTGAAACATTTTCATGTTTTGGCTCTGCGTAAACTACTGACATAAAATTAAATATAATCGGTAATTTATTCAAGTAATTGATAAAAGTAGATAGAAGATAATTTTTATTCTTATCTCCACATCGGCACTGCCGCGGCTTGATTACAAACGACTGAATTCAAAGGCGCCGGCTCGCCTTCTACGAATTGTTAATATGCCTTCATACTAGGTAGGCCGAGAGGGCTGAGAGTTGGTTGGATGGCAACCTACTGTACTTTACTAAATTCCTGTCACACTTATAAATCTTTTCGACTTTCTTCGGCCCTACGAAGCGCGGTAGGGGAAGGGCACTACAGCTGGAGACTGGATTACACACCTCCTATAAATTTCTAACTCCCTGTTATACTTTTCTGAGTTTTTAAGCTAAAAGTAACGTAACGTATTTGACTTATGTTCCATAGCCTAAACATGAAAATGTCAAAAAGAATAAAGCAAAACAGCTGTTCTTTTTTCAATTTTTTATAATCAGTCTGTCCGTATAAATTTCACTGTTTATGACAGCATCGCCATAAGATTCGTCAGTGAGGTTGTTAGACATTGCATATTACGGGATAAAAACGAAAAGAGAAATACACAACATAGATAGGCTGGCAAGATCACTTCTAAAGAGTGACTGAATAGTTGCTAGTTCGTGCAGGACATTGCCTGTGAAAGTTACCTACTCATTCTGAAATGCGAAAATCGCCCTGCAATATACATTTTTTGTGTAATTTGCGATTACAAATCGAAAGTACGCGCCATACCTTAGAGCTTATATTATAAACTAATTGCTGTATAAAATAATTGCTCTTTAGAAATTATTACAACTCCACAATATACATATTAAATATTTTATAATATTTCTAATTTAACATACTATCAATTTGCGGGCACTTCTTTAGATTGTTACTTTTCTTATAAAAAACGGAAGAGAGTAACAATCTAAAGAAGGTGTACCGAATGTTCTTTAGACTGCTACTCTCCTTATAAAAACTGAAATACATGATATTCCTTATTCCTTTGTCCTTAAGTACATTGGCCTAAACATCCCTTTGTCTTAATAGTTATTTTGACCAAGGATTATAAAACTTTATCCATTCATATTCTAAATAAACGGAGTAACAATCTATACTAAAGACATACCAATTTTCTTTCTATATTTTAATGTGTTTCATCTTTTTTCCATTATTTTTTTGTAGCTTGAATAAAAGTTTATTCTGTAAGAAAAACTATTATAGCCCTGGAGAGAGCAAAAAAGTGTCTCCCTAACACCAAACTAGAATTTTGTGTATAAGTAAATTCTTTTGTGCCTTTTAAGAATATGTGGTCGGCTAAGTTCGTCTGCGGGACATAGCTTGGCAATACCCATTTGAAAAAAAAAAATTGTGGAGAGCGGCAATGTCCCGCCCTTTTTTGTGAACTTAGGGATTGACATGATCCTAAATAATGGTACGATATTAGTTATTAGACAAAAATCAAGATGAATAGTTTGCCACTTAATAGGTGACCACTTTGATTTCAAGTAATATTTGACTAACTAACCTATTTTAAGTGACTAACTACCATAACTTGATTATTGGTCTACTAACTAAGTTCATACTTAGGATCATGAAAATCACACTGTCCACCATAATGAGTGGGACATGGTCGGTCTCCACCGGTTTGTTTTCTTCAAATGCCAATTGCCAAACTATGTCCCGCAGACGAACTTAGCCAAACACTTATTCTTAAAAGGCACCAAAAGATTTATTTATATACAAAATGCTAGCTTGATGTTACCAGACACTTTTTTGCACGCTAAGTAATATTGGCCAAAGTTCATGAGTCATTAGAAAGTCATTTTACTTTTCACTTACAATATCACCCTGGGGAACAACAGGGGGTTTGAGAGTAGAGGAAAAACTCAACCTACATGTAACCGATATGACGTCATAAGAGGCCACTCTGCTCGCAGATAATGCAACTAAAATATATTATATACACAATATGTATATGTATATATATATATATATATATATATATATATATATATATATATATATATATATATATATATATATATATATATATATATATATATATATATATATATATATATATATATATATAATGATATTCACTAAGCAAAAAAATCACACTTTTAGTAAAAAAAAAAAAAAGATTTAAGGATACATGAGAATTTCCTTTTTTCTAAATAGCCTTAGGAGGATATAAGGTTTCAGTACAAAATGATTTATTATCAGGGAGCGTGAAACTTGCTATAATTCACCGCCCAAAAGAAGAAGAGATACCAGAGTGGGGCCTCTTTATCATTGTACCCAGGCATTTATCCACAATTTTATTTTTTATACTTTTTTCCTTTTTTTTACAAACTAAAAGACGTGTAAGGATATATGTTACTTATGGTAATCTTGAATTTAAGAGGGGAGGGGGGGATAAAAATCCCTTCTTATGAAATTATAATGTAACAAATCTTTTTTATTTTTTTTTAAATATAAAATAAAAATAAGCCAAGGAATGAGGAGAAGAAATGAAATATGGTTGAATTTGGAAGAAAGAAAACAAAACAAAAACAATATGATGAATATTTTGTTTTTTTTGTTAAATTATAAAATTGTTTTTGAGGTTGTCATAATTGAATACAAACGCATTCTTTCATCCTTTATTTTTTTATCAATTTATTATATTTCTTCTTCTTGTAAGAAGAAAATTGAAGAGGAAAGGAAGGGATTTTATTATTTAATTTATTTTCACTGTGGTCTTTCTGTCTACTTATTTTTATCCTTACCTTTATTGACTGTTTTAAAACAATGTTTATAACCTGTATGGACTATTAAAAATTGAGGGAAATTAGAAGAACAAAAGCATTTAAATTCATACTAAGAAGGTTGGTTTTTCTTTGATGTTGTGGCGTTTTATCAAATGGACAATAAGTATAATTCGCCCCCGGTGGGTAATCGAACCTGTAGGAAAAAAAAAAAATACGTGTGGTGTCGCGGGACACCCTTCCTACCGGGTGTCCCGCGACACCACACAAAACTCTTTACATCTTTCATTAAACATAAATTATAAAATCACAGTGCTAAGTACGTATACATTGCTAACAACTTATCATGGCGGAGTTAGAAAAGAGACAAAATTAAAAGTAACGAACTGTTTGTACCTGGCAAGAGTTAAGGCAAAATCAGAAGGAAATAATTATTTGTATAATTAAAGCAAGCGTCTTACTATAAATATATAGTGAATATAAGAAAAAAGTTGATCATGATGAGTTTATAGTTAAAGAGTATGTATCTTAAAGGATGTTGGATTGAAATAGGACTGTTTTCTACCTAGCCGGCCTATCAATTTAAAATATATCTCTTCCCTACTCTAAAGCTTCTGCTTGAATCCGGTTGAAATTTTAGATGCCTGTTTCAATTGTACTTTAGACAATGTGTAAGAAGTTTTATTAAAATCGTTATACGTTAGAACGGAAGATATCGGTAAAAACGTTGTTTTCTTTATTTTGAACGTTTGGGTCCACTTTAATAAATTTAGCGATCTTTATCACTTCATAACAGTGTCGGTGTTCGTTTTACTAAAAAAAATATTTAAAAAAGTTGTTTGTCTCATTAAATAGATGAAGTTAGAATTTTATCTTGGATTAACTACGTAGTATTATAATAATATACCTAATATATTTAAATAAGCACAGATCAATTTTACTTTTAACAAGACCGTGATTATATTTTCGATATTTACAAAACTAAGTGACATCTTGACATATAACAAAAATAAACAATTCAAGTAACAGGCTTCCATAATAACATTTTTCCCCGTCTTTTTGAAGCTTGCGTTTACGCGAGCGTTGCGCGTGAACGCTTGAGCGGATAACGTTTTCTAACGAACTCAGCCTGGGCATTGGTAAATTGAACATGTGCACCAACTTTCAACTAACTCGGTGATCTTTTACTCAAGTTATCGTCATTGGTAGATTTCGTGACGGTTTTTGCGTGACGGTGATTTTTTGGAGGTTATTTTGTGACGGTGATTTTGGTCGTTTTTTGGATTCACTCCCGGGCTCCAGAACGTGCCATAAGGAACTTCGTTCCAAAAAAGTGTCAATATATTTTACTTCTAAAAATATTGCGACAGGTTTGTCAACTCTAGGACTAGTTAAAAGGCAGACTGTCCCTAATATGTTATTTAGATTCTTCGGACTGGAGAAATGTCTATTTATAACTTGATGAATATTCAGAATATTTCTGGTTCTGATAGCTCAGAGTCCGGATCTTGGTATTCTAGAGTCCAACCATAGTTCACCATCACTTTTTATCTGTGAGATTTCAGTATATGCTAATAGTCAAACGAACTGAGTGCTGTCTTAGTTCATCATAAGTAGCTTTTTAAGGCGCGTCCACACTATACCGCGCAATGCCAGTTGGCAAGGCCAAGCGGCAAAGCCAGATGGCACCACGAAAAAATTCATCCCTCCACACTGCAACTGGCAAAGCCAGTCGAGATTGTGACGTATGACGAAAAAATAAAAAATAAAAATAAATATAGGTGTCACAAAAGATAAGAAGGACGGAGTAAAAAAGTTGGAGTGGTGTAAGAAGGGGCTCGACGCTGGATGCCAAGTGCAATGGTGCCGGGTGGCATGTCCACACCTTGCCTTTTTGCTATCTGGCTTTCTTTGATCCAGACCGACAATCGTCGGGTTCGGCTTGGCATGTCAAGTGACACGTTTTGTGCCAAGCTTGGCAAAATAGCAAATGCCAAGGGAGACGTCCACATTACACTTGGCAATGCCATTTGGCCTTGCCATTCCTTGCCACTTGGCATAGTGTGGACGCGCCTTTACAGTTTTTGTTTCCAAGATTACCGAAGATAATGAAAGCAGTGTGGGTCAATTTATAAAATTCATTTATATTTCTCTTAATACAAAATTTCCTTGACAGAAAGGTGTATTAGACATCAGGGATAAGTCCGAGCGCACATTGAGACGCAGTTGGCGCAGGGCAGGGCAGCACAGTTTTTTTTTCAACTACTGAAATATACGATGCAGTACTAATTGAGGCGTTAGATCCACTAGTATTGGGTAGGCCACGTGCTGCAGTAGTACTGCCCTACCTAGTGTCGGGTAGGCCATGTACTGCAGTAGTACAGCCCTGCCTTGCTCTGCGTTTTAATTTGCGAGGTTTTGCATATTTCAAATTTTGTTAAAGTTAAAATAGCACGGTAAATTTAGCCCACAGATGGTCTCATATTGGTTAGAGGTGGTTTTGTTGGAGCTATCCCAACTCCTCCCGATAATCGCCCGATTGATCCCGACTGATAATCTCATGAAAGTCACTCAGCCCGATTCCTCCCAGAGTGAATATTTTATGACCATTCATCCAGTTACAGGAAGCAATTAATTAATGTGCATGACTTTAGTGCAGATGCTTCTTATTAATCGTCAAGCTTCATCTTCATAAATAGGACGTGAAATTTGAACATTCAAAATGTTAAGCACATTTGATAAATATAATGACAAAAGTGCAATTTTATTTATATGGATATATGGGTCAGCCCATAGATGACCTCCTATTAATTTAAACCTTATTCGTTGGAAGGGCCAGAAGGTCTTTTTGCAGTGGACTGTAATAGTTTCTTACCTTCAGCGGACTGTATTTTTTTAGGTATCGCTGGATGGTGGTAAAAAAAAATGAAATCTTTAAAAAAAAATATCTGTTTTGACGGTGGGAACTAGGTATAGGAAGCAGATGGAATAGGCAATAGGTGTATGAGACGGGTAGGAAGAAAGAAAATGCGGTACATAGGAAAAATACCTTTTGGCACAAACATTATATTTGATATATATCTATATAAATTATGTATATTGCTTTCACTTTATGTACTTATTTTTTAAAAGTGAATAATCCTTATAATGAGAATGGTATATTTAAGGATATTTTGAATTTCCGTGCATTTCCCGCCGTAGAGTATTTATAAGTCATTTATAATATGTGTTGAGATATTTATCATGTGTTCAATAATATACAGTGTTCCGTATAATCATATGTTTGTAACTATACTTTTTACTATGCGTGACCATAGCAACCGTGTGTATAAACAGTTTTTTGCGCCGGTAACTAGTTTCAGTCTTAAAGCTTTAACATCCAAACGTTTCCTCACAGAAAAGAATCTCAAGACTCCACGATTTAAGACTAAGTTAGCCAGGGCCTGCGGTACAAGCATCTCAACTCCTCTCCAAAGGTAAATGCGTCGGCTTTAACTATCATTAGTATATCGTCTTCCTGTCACTTGAGCCCTCTCAAACGGGAATTCGCCAAATAGGTATAAAACATTTTATATTACATATTTTGGAATATATCCCATTATGCATACCTTTATTTTACTAATGGAAATTTAGGTTCGTTTACTGATAATGTTATGGTTGCTGATTATAAAGGCCTTATGTGATCTATCTACTTTCTGTGAAGAATACATTTGTTGTGCAGAACTAAAGTGAAATGGAGAGTTACACTCCTCTTAAGGGCTTTTAAGGGCTGTTGCATTAGTTGAGAGCCTTCACTGTAAATTGTTTTGACTATTATTCTAATGGTTAAGGTCTGCTTTAGATTGAGATACAGTTTGGATCTGGGAAGAGATTTTATAAGGCAAAGGTTCAACCAAGTGTTCATTCTATTTATGAACTTTATATCTCAGTCTGATCTATTTGAAAGCGAAGCTATGGTTTTGTTCCTATTATCATTTAATATATTATGGTTCACATAGCACGATAGCGTCGATATGTTCCGCTGAATATCGTAAATTTTGGCTTTGTATCGTTCAATTCAATTCACTCTTTCCTTTTAACTGATGCATTGAAATATTTAGTTTCTATATACCCTTCATTTCTAAATGAAAAAGAATTTCATTCATCGTTTCAAACATAATTCACTCAATTTAATTTAAAAAATAACGCTAATTAGTTAATTAACTTTCCATATAAATGAACATTGTTTAAATATAGCTATAGCGTTAATATGCTTCGGAAAATTTTCGTTTAATATAATTGAACACACATTGTTTTATTTATTAATAAGTCATGCTTTGCCGATTCCAAAAACAATTTTCTATTTTGTAACTATACAACAAAAGATGATTGATTCTACTATTTTTGTTGCAACATTTTTTAAATATTTAATGGTACCTGTTAAAATAATTGAATTGTTAAATGAGTTGATTGTGGAACCCCGCTTTCATTAATATAAAAATAATTGGTTTGACAGATTCGGTTAAATTTCCAAAAAATTTCTGGCTTTAATAAATAGCTTTAAATAAAAGCTATTTATTGTTATTTATGTAACTAGACAGAAAAATGGAATTTTTCTGACAAATGATTTAGTTAGCCTCCGAGCCGGAGGTGAGGTCAGGCTGTGGAAATTAACTGCTGAGGCGAAGCCGAGGCAGGTAATTTATTCAATTGAGGCAATATATTAATGAGGCAGAAATTTTTCCTTTGCTGCCTTGTTGCATACAAGTAAGTATTTACTCATAAAAATAAATTTAACGAACACAATTTTTTTTAACAAATACTATTATTGAACTATTTAAATTTAAAAACAAGCAACAATATCAAATGTTACAATTATAAAAAAATAATTGGTAATACAGTAAAAACAAAACAAAATTATTGTAATACATGAGCTGCAGTGTTGCCACTAATTTAATTTATGTATGATTATTTTAAGACCTACTATTTTCTGTAATATGTTTATTTCTTTTTTATCTTTTTACTCCATTCTATTTTATAAATATAACCTATTATAAGTTTTTATAAACCTTCTTTTATATATTCGTAATATTTTTAAGGTAAATTGTTCAAATAATTTAGGTTTAAGATTATATAAAACAAAATGTTGAAATAAATTGGACAATATTATTAGATTTAAAAAATAAAAAAACTTTAAATATTACGAAATTGGACGCGAGGAAGCTATGTGCCACACTAATTGGCAGAGTATTTTATATACTTCGCATATATTTGAATAAACAAAAAATGAATTGGATTAAAATATAGGGGTTTAGTATAAGGGAAACTACTTTTATAATAAATCTATCCAAATTTTTAATGCTCTCTCTCTATTTATATAATTCGTGCTTTGGAAAGTAAAATCTAAAATAATGAATGTTTCGTAACGACCAGCAACTCTAACGATACGGATTTCAGTTGTTGAAAGTTAAATTACCTATATAATGTAATTTCGCTCCCGTGGTACGTACTAGATTTGTCCTCAAGAAGGGAGAAAAGAACACAAATAAAACCAAAGATTTCGATTTTAACTATTTCTTTAGGAATTAATAACTAAATTTACAAATTTGTATACGTTTTATTTTAACAAAAAATTATTAAGACAAATAATAGTTTTATCTAACTAGGCAGAAAAATGAAATTTTGTCTAACGAGCAATTACGTTAGCCTCTAAGCCGAGGACAGGCTACGGAAATTAGCTGCTGAGGCAGGAAATGAATACACAAGGCAGAAATGTTTTCTTTGCTGTCTTGTTGCATAAAATATATTATCAAATTATTAATATAACATTGCTTTGTAATAAAACAAGTATACAACTAAAGTAAAATAAGACAAATTAAAATAGAACTGAACACAAACAAAAAAAGATGTTATGACACGCACTGGTACTTATAAGAACACTGTGCTTTTCCTGATTAGGCAGGGAAATATTTCCCTGCCTGTTTCTCCTTGAAAGCATGCGGAAAATCACTGTCTACATGAATTTTCGAATACGACTTACAACAGCCTACAGACAGACATTTTTGTAAAAACCACTTTTTTGTACTCTTGAGTACAAAAAAGTGACCAAAAACCATAAAATGTGTAAATAGTTCAAAATTTCAAAATCGAATTATTGTGAATTGGACGTTTACTCGGTTGCAATACTTTCTACTTTGATTATACCGAGAAAGCCTTAAAAAGCAGGAGCATTGTTCAAATTGAAACTCTAATCCAGCAACTAGAGGTTTGTTTTGAATAAGCGGTTAAGCTATCGTATACCAAACCCTGATGAAGATCCGTCCAACCTAAGGGGGTAACATTTTCTAAAGCTGTAGTGGGATCTAACAATTCCTGCTCAAATTTATCGATGGAGATTATTTAGTCTACACGCTCACAAATAGTTGATAGCTCTCAACTTGGTCTCGGCTCTTTAGAATTATAATCCTTCTCGTCGAAATTTAAATCCTGTTTCAAGTCAATATTGTTAGAAGAGAAACCAAAAACACATAAATTCATCTTATGAAATTTATAATCTATTAAGTTTTCACTATATAATTGTTTTTAGATATCTGCCTTTTTAATTAATGATAACTAATATGTTTTAGAATTTTAGTAATTTAAGTTTGAAGCACTAATGAAACTCTATTAATTTCATATTTATTAATATATTTTCTATTGTGTGAGGGAGAAAAAAAATACTTTGGACTAAACTGAAGAAGACAGTGGGGTTGAGAATCGCTTGGTGCCACAATTTTGCTGTATTTTTACACTTGAGAGATTATATATGTATGATTTATACATAGGAGAGATGATATTCCTTTATCAAAATACAGTGGAACCTCGATAATTCGGACTAATTGGGACCAGACACTGTCAGAATTACCGATTTGTCCGAATTTTCGAATATGCTGTAAAACAACTTTTTCACAGACGAGAGGACCTGATAAAGGTTCGCCCAAGCTTCTTCTTTGGGCAAACCATATGTACATCGCATCATCTAAAGCGGTATCATTTGCCGTTTGTAACGTTTTCCGGTTTTTTTTTATCCTTCTTCAGAATCTAGCTTTGACGCGAATTGCAGTATGCTATCTTGATTTCGTTTTAAATCACTAATGGTAGATGTCCCCACACCATACTTTTTTTCAAGAGATGCCCCACTTTCACCTTTCGACATATTTTCTAGAATTTCTAGTTGTTAATTTTTTCAGTAGGCAGTCCGGATTTTCGAGAGTCCGAATTATCGAGGTTCTACTGTAATACATTCGAGTAAAGCCCTCGCACTTTTCTAACCCCTTCCCTAAACCACGCTATATTCTTCGTATATACCTTACTTTGATATAAGAATTTTATTGGTTTAAGTATTAAGTTATAGAGGAGTAAAAATGTGCAGAAGATTATTACATTAAAATTGGCTATATTTCGTCCCTTGATTGGCCATCAGCCATGATATACTATTACGTTTTAGTGTCCATTCACTAAAAACCATAACTCTAGCTATTTGTAAAAGTATGAACTTGTCGAAACAATGAAGGTTGATAAATAATTGAAACGAGCGTCTTACATTCAACAAAATATGCGACCTGTCAGTCTGCTTGTCAGTAACGTTTACGTTTTCGACGATAACTTGAGTAAAAGTTCACCAATTTAGATGAAATGTAGTATACTTATTCCTTTTCCTAAAGCTCAGGCTACGTTCGTTGTACAGCGTTATCCGTCGAAAAGATCGAGCGCGCAACGCTCGCGTAAACGTGAGCTACAGATGTAAAATTGGAATTGCAGAACGGGGAAATATTCTATCATCACCTATTCGATAAGACAAACATTTTTTACAATTTTTTTTTATTTAGTAAAACCAACAATTGACATGGCTAAGAAGTGATAAAGACCGTTAAAACTATTAAAGCAGACCTATACACGTTTAAAATAGAGAAAACAATTTTTTTTACCGATATCTCCGTAACGATTTTAATAAAACTTCATGTACATCGTCTAAAGTACAATTGAAACAGACATGTAAAATTTCAACTTGATGCAAGCAGAAGTTATTGTGTAGTGAAGTGAAACATTTTATAATTTAGGAAAAGTAGAAAAGCTCGCTTCTCCCCCACTACACGGCTTTCTATTAAAATCGTCCTCTTCAACTATCAACTCATCATGATAAACTATTTATTTGCTTAATATTATATATTTATTGCATTGCACTCGCTTTAATGATAGAGCCATGCGATGTATATTCACTATAAATATATAACAAATTAACATTTAATAGCTATAGTAGGGTAGAACTAGATTTTACAAATTGTCTATTACATTAAACTATAATTTTTAACCCTTAAATGCTAATGGTAATTGGATGGCTGGTATTACTAAACCTTGGTCGATTCGACTAACATATGCAGAAAATACATTTTTTGGGTTGAAACTACACTTTTATAAAGATAAAACTATTAAGAACCCATTATTAAATCTTTTAGTGAGATATACAAACTATTGATGACAAATAACTGAGTGAACATTAATGCACCAGGTCCCATGCCCCAGGCCAAAAGCCCTAGGCACTTTGCTAAGTGTTACAGGCCCCAGATTATCGGCCATTGGTCTCTGGCCCAAGGCCAATTACCCTAGGTCCATTGCCCCTTACCCCTAGGCGTATTGCCCCTTACCCCAGGCCCATTTTCCCAGGCTATAGGCTTATTCGACGACCAATTAATTCCCTACATCTATACTAAATGTTAGTCGAATCGACGAAGTAGCTTTGACGGGAATTTGCCAGAAAACGAGTGTATCATCAAATGGACTACTACCGCTACACTAGCAGGTGTGTTACTAACCAGTGCAAGCACTGCAGAAGGATGGGGTATACCCATCACCATCGCATACGAGCGTAAAAGATTAAGGTTCAAACTGTGCTTGTCGATTCGACTAACATTAGCATTTAAGGGTTAAAAATTTTATATAAAGGTTTCATGTTAATCTTATGGATGCTACAATAAAAAGTATATAGCAGTCCTGATAATGATGATGTACCTGATGGGACATCCGAGATATTGATGAAAATAAATCTTATTTTGCAGATATTTAAAGACGAGTTGTAAACAATCACCCAATTACAGTTGTATTCTTTTTAAATGTATTTAATGATAAAGCTCTTAACTTTGATATTATCAGATCTAAATTTAATATGTCTATGTACTCTCATCTGACCGATTTCTTTATTTACCAAAAAGTCCGTTTCACTTGACAAGAAGTCTTTTGAATTGAATTTTCGATTAAAGTTATGGTGAAACAGAAAATATCTGTACCTATTTAATTTTTATTTTTAACTCTATGTATAACAAAAGGTATTATTTATATGTTTTTATATAGGTGTTTAATCTTTAAAAAATATTTATTATATTTTGTTACCCAGTTAATCCACAATATTTTCATTCAGTACATGTTCTTTTTAATCATAATTTAAAATAATAGTTTGTATGTATTTATAAATCTAATACACCTTTTAAATAAAATTGCATAAATTCAATTTAAAAATATAATTAATTTAAACGTCAAAAAACCATGTAAATTTGAAGTTACAAAGTAAGACAAACAAATAAAATAAATCTCTTTAGTTATGCCAGTGTCAGGATGTTATTTATTCTATGCGCTATGAATATTAAAATAAAAAAATAAATTATATATAATATATGCTTTTACCCTATACATGCCCTTTGAATTTAAAAACATTAAATTTGAAATATGTTCGTTGCTCCATATTATGAAAATAGCCCATTACTGTTAATGGAACAACGCTTCTTCTCTGCTTACCGTGAGAACTCAGCGTGTCGTAGATTTAAACAGGGTTTGCATAAATAGGTTCAAAAGTAGCGCTAGGTTTGATTTACGCGAACTATTATTATAATGAATAATATTTTTGAGTGTATCTTCTGTTATTGATTACTGAGTGCATTTTATTTTATGATGAGTGCACACCTGGAACTCAAATGATGATTGTTAGCTTGAGGGACTTTACAATAGGAGATGATATAGAGAATGAGGGTTACTATGAGTGCTGTATATAAGTAAATATAATTAATAGGAGTATAATAACAGTCATTTTATTGTTAATCCACGTGTGTTTATTGTAAATACACTTGTTTATTGTCAATCTACATGTGTTTATTGTCAATGCAATTGTTTATTGTCAATCCTCTTGTTTATTCTCAATCCATTTGTTTATTGTCAACACAATTTTTACTTTTCCTCACTACCAATAGTAGGAAAAGTACGGTTTTCACCAAACAAATTTTTTTCGAGATTTCAACGGAATTATCCGTTTTAGGTGTTTTTAAGACCCCTTGAGTGATTTTCAGCATGACGTATGTATTTATGTATGTATGTGTTATCATCTGTAGTGGTGCCGCCCGGAAAAATTCAAATCTTTCCACCATCTTAAACCCAGTTTGTTGAGTCAGCAAAAATTTTAAAAAATCGTAATAAATCGACAATGGTCCTGATCGAGTTGAAATTTGGCACGAATATACCTCTTTGTATGACAAACAAGCCACTAAATTTCATTTTGAAGTTATCAATTTTTGATTTTTTTAGCTTTGACGGTTAATAATACCGAAAGTATTAATAGGTTTTTGAAATATAGCATATTGTTGAAACGGAAAAAATTAAGGAGCAAATATAAGAAAACCCGATGAAATTCCATTAATTAGTTTAAAAGTTATAAGCGGATAATAATTATTTATTAGTGCGATAATTTTGATGACGTCCAAGTTTGTTAACATCTGTCAAAATACCGCCAAACTTCAAATAATTAAATAAAATATAGGTATTAAAAATAAGTTTTTTTTTGAAGAATGATAATAAATAAGTTAGTTCAGAACGGTCACCCATCCAAGTACTGACCACGTCCAAATGCTGCTTCCTCCTGCTGGGAAGCAGAAGGAGAGGCCACTTTAATGGCCTCTGAAGTGAGGAAAAGTTCCGATGTACCCCGTACCCGATTTTTTTTTCTTTTATTGTATCTCCAGAATGATTGGTGTTGGAGAAAATTTCATGCATGATATATAATAGGATATAACATTTTTCTGTATGACTAATAACAATGGAGCTATGCTGCTGTAGAGGTAGGAGGGGTTGTAAGGTGAATATTTATGCCATTTGGAGTTTAATTAGTGTTGATAGTTGAGTTTTTTTGCAAAGTCAAGCGATCTTGATGTAAAATAAAATGCACAATATATATATTATAATAATAGACTTATAAAATAAAAATGATAATTCTATTTTTTATTGTTAAATTATTATTATTACATAGAAAGGTTATTCTAATTATTGAAATTTTACTTTAAGACTTAAGGTTGTTTATGTTAATTGCAAACAAATTCAGAGAATCACTAGTTGTATGTTTTTAAAATTAAAGTGATATTTAAACTAAGGTGCTAAATTTGCCGATGAATAGCTTTGAAAATGGTTTATTATGCTCTGAGAAATCTGTTTCTACAACTTGTTACAATATTAGAATTCTGTAAAGGTCAGTTCAATTACTGCCTTATTTGTAAGATTGTTAATTAGATAATAACATTGAATACAATATTTAATTAATAATTTTAATTATTCAAATTAGAGTCGCTTGTCTTTCTAGGAAACTATATTAAAAGGGTCAGATGGAAGGACATTTAAATACGTAAGAATATCTATCCTGACTTTTGAAATGTATTACTTTGAATTCCTTAAGAGGGTATGTATGTACTTTTGAATTTATCGGACAAGATTTATCAGTTCGCCTTTTATTACTTTCCTAACATTAAACTCTTAGAATGCATTTTCTATTTTCGGTTGTAATCATGGTATAATTTTCATAGGGATGAAAGGAAAATGGTGATTATAAATCATTGGTGATACGTAGAAACACTAACAGTTATTCTGATTATACAAAATGCTTAATTTTAGAACTGAATTTCGGAGAAGCGAACCGGTTTTAGTACTTGTGACGTTTAGTGATCGAAAACGAAACTAAATTAAACAAAGGTTAAAGCTGTAAGATTCTAAGAAAAATAATCAGTGCAGATGGGAGAATTAAATTAAAAATAATTGCAGATGCTAGCAGAATCTCTTTCACAGTCAATTTAACAGACGGTTTCTGAAAATAAAAAAAGTAAATACGTATCTTATATGCTTATTTTATCATTTGTATTCACCTTAAAATAAATACATTTATTTGTTGCTTAGACAGGGTGAAAGCTGAATGAAATGCTTTAAGGATCTTTCTTGCAGACTTTTTTTTTTAGCTTATGTGAACTTTTCTTCTATCATATAATATGATTCATGGTGTTAACATTTTTTATCCCAATCCATTTTTAATCTTTCTGATGATTGACATAAGATCTCTTTTGACAACCTTTTCCTGTCTCTTCCAGTTCCTACTTGACCGATGGACACCGCGTCAGAGATTCTGTAAATCCTCTGACGCAGCCACCTCCGGAAGATCTAGAATCTATTAAACTTGACAGCAAAAACCTTCGATTTAGATTTGATTACTGTTTGTGTATAACCAGTAAGCACATTCTTAATCGTTTTGCTTTCAAGCTTACGGAAGCTATGTGATCGTCCTTAGGAACAAACATTTATTTATGCCTCCGATTTAAAAAATTCCAAAACAGATATCCGTTTCAGACTTGAGGGAACATCTTTGGTTCCTTAACCACAGACAGACCGACAGACAGGCCTCGGTGCTCTCTGACAGGAGAGCAGTTTTAGCTATCGGGCGTGTTTCACAACCTGGATAGGTAGGTGAATACAGATCTAAGTTCGATTTCTGGATTGCATGAGGGCCGCCCGTCATCGTCATATAAATAGGTATCTGGTTATGTGAAATGGCGACTACCGGAATGTGTTGCTTCTGTATATCTCTCTTTCACTTTAATCATAATAATGCTTTATAAGTTGAAATACGAGAATGGTTTTATACATTGTTTGCCCAGCACTATACGCTTAAGCTGGTTGCCGTTAGCTTTGGAAATTATGATAATATTGTTTGAAATTGTTTAAATATTTCTATAAATCCATTTGTTCAAATAATTTCCAAATTTTTTGTTTTTAATTATAAATATAATAATATGTAGGAAAGAGTAATTAACTTTACCTCTAGCAGGGAGAAAAAGTGAACTTTCCTCCCTAGTTTACAGGGAGGGTAGTTAATCATTGCACCCGGGTTAAACAGGGAGCAATGAAAAATAGACTGCCAATTAGTATGGCACATAGCTTCCTCGCATCCTATCATGTACTCTATTGTTATATTAACATTAACAATAACGTTATATTACTTTATTGTTATATTGCCTAATACTATTAATAGTTTTAGCGATTTTTAACCCTTCATAGCGGTGTCGCTGTTGGTTTTACTAAAAAATTGTATTTGAAAAAAATGTTTGTCTCATTGAATAGATGAAGCTTGATTTTTTTCCCGGCCTAAAATTCCAATTTTAAATTTGAAGTTCACGTTTACGATAGCGTTACGCGTGAACGCTTGAACGGATTACGTTGTCCAACGAACTCGTCCTGGGCATTGGTAAAATGAACATGCCTACCAAATTTCATCAAATGTGGTCCACATTTACTCAAGTTATCGTCGCACGTTTCATGATTCGCGGACACACAGACCGACAGACAGACAGACAGACACGGAACCAAAAATGTTCCCTGATGTCTGAAACGGATTTCTGTCTTGGAATTTTTAAAATCGGAGGCATAAAACTTTTTCGTTCTCAAAAGTGAACACAATGCTTCCGTTACCTTCGGTAAGCTCGAAAGCAATAGGGGAATCATAAACTTTCATGATTTCCTCTAGTGTTGCCCTAGACTAGATAAAGCACACGTAATTTAGGTTGGTGGTAATACACATTTCATTTACTAACTTTTGTTTAATGTCTAAATCTATAATGTCATCTTCACACATGTCATGTAACCTCCACACCCTTTCGTCTGCTACTCCCATTATAAAAAAACAGATGTGTGTAACAATCTTATGAAGGTGTACGGAATGTTTTTCTTTAGACTGTTACTCCCTTTATAAAAAACAGAAGTGTGATATTACTTTTTCTCAAAGTATATTTGTCTAAACATCCCTTTGTCTTAATAGTTTTTTAGACAAAGGAACTTATAAAAATAATCTTAATCATTTGTATTCTAAATAAATAAAGGGGAGAATCAATCTAAAAAAAAGTACCTTGTATTTATGACACTTATTTACTTTAGCACTCTCCTATGTTCTAAACAATAGTCTGCCCACCAAAATTCTCAAAGGTTTGTGCGTTTGTCTTTCCAAGACATTGAGAGAACTCCTAGGGCAGACTCGTAATTTAGACTAAGGAATATATGCTACTCAGTATTATGATCCTTTCTCTAAATAACTGTTAAGACAAAGGGATATTAAGTGGTGCTTAAGTAAATATGATGTACCCCATTTACTTCTTCCCTCCCCTTAAATATATCCGATAAGAAATATCCCTTAGAATTTCTTGCTACGAGACCAAGGTAAATATTCGTGTTTGAATCGAGTAATTTTGGAAAGACAAAAAGGCCTAGTCAAGATATTATCAATGGCAAAATTACTAAAGATTAGATCTTTCAATAGAAAAGCAAGAGATTATCTATCCCAACTCCTGAGTTAAGTGCTCTTAATTTTGCTTGCACGGCCAAGCTTAAATAAACTTCCCAATATAAAGGGCAAATAGGTAAAACACTCAACAGATTATACTTAACTGAGATTTAGTTCAACCACATTTACCTGGAATCGAATTAAACCAATTATTATAATATTTAACTCACGCTTAAGACTTCTAATTTGGATTTGGCACGAGGAATTCAAATGCTACTTTAAAGCAATTATCTTATTAAAACTTTATATATATTTTAGGTTTGCGTCTATAGCGGTCATGTTAAAGGAATAACAAACTGTCTCTCCACGTAAACTGAAATTACTTTAAAAATAATACAGTTTTCCTCCAGAAGGGAGAAAACATTAACTTTCCACCCTAGTTTATAGGGAGGAAAGGATCCCATTACAGCCTAGTTGTGAAAATCGTGGCGGAAAGTAGAAATCGTGGTGGAAAGTAACAGTAGAGCCAACTTATTATTCTATAAAAATCAGTGTTGCCTGTTTTGTAACTATGTAGTAGCAGTTTTTTTAACTGAATGACTCGACTGGTTAACAGGTTTTTTAAAAAATATTAGAGAGTTTAAATAACACATACTTTTGATTGCCGTGATACTATAATTTTTATGGACATTTTAAAATGTCGTATGACTTCATAACTGAGTTTAAACAAGACTTTTAGAAAAGAGGTAGGTTACGTCTAATCAGGTTATATTTATGTTTTTGATTTCTCGTATTTTAGAGATAAACAAAAATAAATTAAATAATTCAGTTAGTCATTTTGTAGTATTAATAAACATTTGAATTATTATTATAGTTACATAGTTAAAGAAAGTAATTATAGAAAACATAGTTGTAATTGATGAATTGCACATTTAATTTACATTATTTTTTTACTATAAGATGTTATAAAACTTTTTTATTGTTTTTAAAAGTCATTGTTAAAATTAAAGGAATAAACATTTGTAAATTTAGTTATTAATACCTTAATAAATAGATAAATCAAAATCTTAGGTTTTATTTGTGTTGATTTTCTCCCTTCTTGAGGAAAAATCTTGTACGTACCGCGGGAGCAAAAAGTCATAGTACCCTCGCTGTAATTAACTCCCTCGGCTATGCCTCGGGATTAAACTTCATGGTTCCTGAGGCGCAGCCAAGGGAACCAACTAAATAACTCCCTCGGCTACGCCTCGGGATTAAGACTGTATGGTTCCTTCGGCTACGCCTCAGGAACCAACCAAAACGCTCAGGGTGTAATGACTTTGTTTCCTCCCTTGGTGCGTAAATAACTATTTCAGCTTTCAAAAGGCCATTATTAGTGCCAATTGCGGAAGAATATGAGTTAAATTAATAAAAAGATTTAGTCAAACTTTAGACAAATATATAGATATAGATGAAATAAAGTGCTGCTTAAGCAGTATGAGAATACGATACAGCGCCAGGGTACGACAAAATTCCCAATGAATTTTACAAGTATGCCTCTGAGAGTTTTATCATTAAAATGCAGCAACTTTTTAACATGATAGAAAAAAGAGATTTTCCAGGGTCATTTAGAAAAGTTATAATTTTTCTACTGCATAAGAAAGGAGATATTAATACTGTTTCGGAATTTCATTTATGAACTCCATAGCAAAAGTTATTACGGGTATCATGTTAGAAAGGTTGACTGACTGGGTCGATACGAAAAATATCTTGTCAGAATACCAAGCAGGATTCCGAAAAAAAAAATTCTATTTACAACAACATTTTTACATTTTTGTCCATCGTAGAAATTAAAATTAAAAGGGAAAAAACAGAGAGTCTATGCGTTCTACGTTGATTTAAGAGCAGCTTTCGACTCCAATGATCCGCCCTTTTCTTTAAGTTACTAAACATAAAAAATTTATAAATATGCTTAATGCTTAGATCTCTTTATATATATTTATATATAGAATTAAGTAATATTTTAATGATGCAGCAGCTGCTCAGATGAAAATGAAAGGTTGTATGCAGTTGGGGGTAAGCATTGGCGTAACGTCTGCTCTACTGTTCTTAAATTTGGAGCAGTTGAACGCAGAAGCCAAAGCTTACTCTCTCGACTGCATACCACCATATTTTTCATCTGGGTTGCATCTGAAGGTATTCCCCTTTCCAGCTATACTTCAGTCGACACAAACCTGTGTAGCAGTTGAAGTACAACCTCCCCAAAGTATAATACTATTGTGTCCTAGTATAAGAAATAATATATTACGCTGCATAGCGGTAGAAATTTGAGGGAGGCAATTGAAATTCAACTGACTAGAAGTACAATTCTGCTGTGGGCTGGTATAATAAATACAATATTACGCTGCATAGCAGTAGAAATTGTAGGCAGTTGTCGTTAAACTGTAATTTTACATGTTCGACTGATTCACAGTCGAAAATGAACGTGAACGTGACTCTTTGACTGCACCATTCAACTGCTTCACAGTTGAAAATGAACGTGAATATGCCTTTCGACTGCTCCATTCGACTGATTCACAGTCGAAAATGAACGTAAATGAGTCACTTTCAACTACTCTATTCGTCTGTCTCACTGTATAGACCCTACACTGAGTTTCAGTATAAAAACTATCGATATATCGAGAATTTTCGATATATACACTCAGCTGAGTTACAGTCTAATTGTCGCAGTATAGACTTCGACTAAAAGATCTCCTACCTCAAACCTTATTTGCACGCAGCAACATTTCGACTGCGTTATAATCGAAAAAAAGTCCTTTTTTCTCTCCATGTACAAACGCTTGAAGAGGCAGTGGCCACGAGACCTCTTAGATAACTGAAATATGTTTTATTTATTTTAATATTTATTTCTTTGTCAATAAAATCTGTCTAATATATGTAATATAACTTAAACATTTCTCATAGGCGTTTAGCCTTGGCACCCCCGTGGCTTTTAATGTTATATCAAATGATAACATATTAAATCCATACTCGTAAATGGAAACTAATCTAGGTTTTCCTAATTAAAATTCTGTCTTAGAATATAAATTTCATTTTATTGTTAAAGGAATGAGTAGGAAAACACTCCTGTCGAATTTCCCAGCGCAGTCCCCCAAATTATCAGATTTTTTTTTCTTTTTTTCAAAAACATTTCCGTCGAGTTTTATTAAATGATTTTGTTGTCCATTTACCTAACTGCGAATTTAACTATATAATGAGGTCGTTTTCCTGATGTTTAGTAGATAATTAATATAATTTGATTTAATTAGTATGATATAATTAATTTAACTTCAGTATGAGAAAGTCTTGATCAAGTTTGTCCTACCGATTTAATATAAATATAGGCTGATATATATATATATATATATATATATATATATATATATATATATATATATATATATATATATATATATATTTTTTTTTTTTTTTCAATTTAAAAAAGATTTAAATATTTTTATAAAATCAAAACATATCTGTAGATGTAGACGTAGATATATATAAGTAGAAAAAAAACGTTTTCTGTTATTTTTCCATTATAAAGAAATCACCTATTTCATTGAGCCCTTATTTTTTTAAATTTACATGCTTCTCCTTTTCAATCGTTTTAGAAAAGGAAATGTAAATGAAATATATATATATATATATATATATATATATATATATATATATATATATATATATATATATATATATATATATATCGCAAAAATATTCAATTTAAAAAAAAAAAAAACATTACCATCTTTAGGTAAAATAAAACATTTTCCCTCATTTATTGAATACTTCCATTTGAATGTTGTTTTATTCAAATATAAAACGGCTTTCAAATCAAGAATTGTTAGCATATATATATATATATATATATATATATATATATATATATATATATATATATATATATATATATATATATTGTGTGTGTATGTGTATATATATATTGTGTTGTGTGATTTATATGACGAGTAAGAATTTCATATATATATATATATATATATATATATATATATATATATATATATATATATATATATATATTTATAGTAAAAAAAACAATGCCATAAAATAAATAATTACGATGCATCATCTTGATTTAATATGGCAGCCATTACTTACATTTATGTTAAAATATATGACAATTTAAATTATAGTAATAAGTCTCTTCAGCATAATTTTAATAACTTCTTTGCAGTGCTGAAATAGAATCGCCATATTTGATATGATAATCTATATAATGATATTGACGGCTGCCAAGAATAAATTATCTGAAATTTGATCCCTAAGGGCATAAATAAGGATATACAATAATATAAATATAAATGGATAGGATATATAAATAAGGAGATACAGGTAGTGTAAGATGATGCTGCCAAATGGCAAAACGAAACAAAAGAAAAGCCAGATGGCTCATAGCACTGAGTTGACCTAATCTGATAAACATTAGGGTCTTAACTGGACTGGACATCTAGCTTAAGGGACGTATGACATTATTAAGAATCGAAGACTACCTCACCTTTCCAGTGCGCGCCGAAGAACAGGTGACAGCTTACCATTTTATGGGATTATGTGAAGGATATGGGAAACTGCGCTTTCACACATTTGGAGCGGGAGGGATCAAAGAAGAGTAGCTTGTTGCACTTAAGTGACAAGACATCCTCTACTTCAGGGATGCTCATCCCTTACAAGGCCCATGGCGTAAATCCCCCAAAAATGGGCACCCCTGCTCTATTTTATTACCTAAACTAGGGAGATTTGAGGGTAAGACTGGGCGTGAGATTCAGGGGTTGGCCAAAATGTCCTAAATATTGTTTTGTTCCCTCTTGTTGCATGGGTTTTTAAAATTGTGACCTTACATGTTTAAGATAACAGCTCTGACCAGCAATCAGCAATGTTCATTAGGTGGTGACGATTATTACTGCCTACTGTAGTATGCTGGGATTCCTTTAATAATGCTTGAAGCGAAGTACCTTAGTCAGTAAAGTTTTTTAGTGCATTTGAATTACGGAGACAAGAAAGAGACTCCTGAATTATTGAAATAAATTTCATTGAGTTTTCTTAAAGCTTATAAAGATCATGATAAGATGAGACTAGTATACAAGAAAGACCTGCCGTTCTAGTAAAATGATTATTAATAAGTTTCTACTCTTGTCCGACAGTATTATTAATTTTTAATTGAAAACACTCCTCTTCATTATTAATTTACACTCGAGAAGTTGAGGGTCGAAATTTAATTTTAATTTATTAATTGTGCTATTTTAATAAGCAAAGATACAAATGTAAAATTGTTTTAACAACTACTGCATTTCTATTAGACACCTCCCAGCCTGATGGCTGTATCAACCCGAACAAAGGTGAATCACAAATTGTACTCTATCTCTAAAATAATCCGTTTGCATTCTATAACCCCCCCCCCCCCTTCCCCCAAGAAAGGACAAAGTTAACTGTAATATTTCATTAATGGCAAGTCCCTAAGATAAATAATTGAACTTGTTTCTCTCGCTAAAGCCTTATTTTTAATTCATGACTGCGGTCTATACAGCTCTCTTGCATCCATTAGCTTGATTTAACCAACATAGAGCCTCTGTTTTCCCATTGTTTTATTCAATAAGCCACCTTTTTTTTATGGTGTTAATAGGTTTTTTTTGGATTACGTAATTTTTTGTGTAAACATTTTGTAGCTGTCTTAAATTTTTAAATTATTGTAGAAAAGTGATGTTGGTTAAATTTCTATTTTTCCTCTTAATCAAAAATATAACTATTGTGACGAACACACATTGCTTAATGAAAAATGTCCAAATAGTTTAGTGGATGATTTTGGCGTATCTGATGTTATAAAACTGTTTATGATTAATTGAGAGTGTCTCTAAATAAATAGTCAGTTTTTCCTTGTCGGGATTAAAGTCCCTACATACGGTTTCGGTATTTATACCATTTGCTAAGTTTTGGGCTGCATAGATGAACTAGCAGTAGTTGTAGTTAGGGGTCGAGGAGACCAATCCGAGCAACTAGACCACATTTAGACCCTCTTTGCCCTCGCCAATCAAATAACCTCAGTCCCACCCTGAAATCTCCTAAAGTATTAAAGTAGAGGATGTCTTGTCACTTAAGTGCTATAAGTTCCTCTTCATTGATCTCCCTCTCTTCTAACGTGTAAAAGCGGTTAAGACCCTAAACATGTTTCTCAGGTAGGGTCTACTCAGTCCCATGAGCCATCTGATGTTCCTTTTGTTTCCCTTGTTAGAATGCATCTTGGACTGCCTGCATTCCTATTGTCATATCCATGCCATCTTCTCTGCTTCCTCCTTTTTGATTGGTGCCTTAGGCCTTAGACTATCCTCTATAGTTATTTCTTAATTCGAATTGATTGTGACAGAGATGGAAAATCGAAATAAAATTGGAGTAGAGATCCAATGAGATGTCGAGATTGTGTCATCTGACCTTCTAGTAGTCAAAATCTCGAGCTCTCAATGGCTCTCTTTTCGATTATCTTGCTCTGTCAGAATTGTTTCTAATTGCAAGGCTGCTGTATACGAGTCAATTGCGGGCTCCAATCTACAATACGTCATGGAAGCACAGATGAACTACATCTCACTTGGCTGTCGAATTGACTCATGTGTGTCATTTTCATAATATGTGATCCGTCTATTTGCATTCCAAAAAAATCAAGCATTATATATCAAGTTTACGTTCTAATTTATCAAGCATTACCAGTGGCGTAGCTAGGGGCATTGGGGGCCCCTCGCTAAACAAAATTGATGAGAAAAATCATCATCAATCCTCTTGCGTTTAGAACTGGGGGCCCCCCTCGTCGTTGATTTGGGGGCCCCCTGCCGGTGCACCCCTCCCCCCCTCGCAATGCGGGACGGGTAGGCCTATAGTTACGCCACTGAGCATTACGTTCTCTATCATTCAACGTTCCTGATATAGTTTTAAAGTTTTTGACGTGATACTCCGAAACATACGGATACCAGGGCTGAAAGGAGAACAGTAACGAAAAGATCTACGGTTTACGGATTATGGTCTAGAGCGAAGAATATCTATGAATATTTAGTATCCAACGTCGCACCACTATTTACTGGTCTTATATTGCTTTGCTTTGTAAGTTTCATCACACGTTTACGCGAGCGTTGCGCGTGAATGCTTGGGCGGATAACGTTGTCAAACGAACTCAGCCTACACATTAATTAAATGAACATGTGTACCTAATTTAACTAACTTGGTCATATTTTACTCAAGTTATAGCCATCGGTAGATTTCTTCACGCTTGGTTGGGTGACGGTGATTTTGGTCGTATTTTTTGGCTTCATTGCCGGGCTCCAGAACGTTCCATAAGGAACTTCGTTTCAAAAATTGGCCTTATATTACTTTGTTTTGTAAGTTTCATCGCACACCTATTACCTAATTTTGAACCAGTTCCCGTCTTTCAATTCCTCCCCAAATTTTGCACATGGAAACAATTTAGGTGAAGAATTAAAAAAAATTGAAATAAGACCAGTTTTTAAAAATGGTATTTTTATATTAATCATTTACCTACTCTTACGAATATCTCGCTTTCTATGGCTCGGAGACAAATTAAGGTGATTATCAAAAAATTATTCAAATATAAATATAAATAAATAATAATTAAATTAAATTTCTCACAAAATTATCTCATTCATTTTTTACATACAACGAACGGTTTTGCAAATATCCAGCTTACTATAACATGCGTATTGTTTGTTTTCGCACGACTTTTTACGTATTTTTCTGAATATCTCGCTTCCTCTGGCTTGGAGACCAATTGAGGATTAGATCAAAATTGAAGAATAAGAATATACAATTTCACACAAGAAGCCTTTTGTTCATTTTTTACGTTTAATGAACCGTTTGGATAATTAAGTGCTCTACTTAAGTCAATAAGGTTTACGATGGAGCTTTAGCAATATTCTAGCTTAACAGGAAGTCCTGTATAAGCCTGTTTAACATTCTAAAATACCTGTAAGAGGGTATTAAACTTCAGCAGTGGAACTCGAAGAATTTAATTCACTTTTAACGTGAATGCTTTGAAATTAAAATTTAAATATCGGAAAGTAATTATAACTGAAGATCCTGTAGCGGCTCTGTTTTTATTAGTGTACTCAAAGAATAGATGCATCAAATTTTTTGTGTTTCCATTAGAATATCTTGATTCACTGGTTATTACGTTATATTAATATCGAGTATCGCGTGGAATAAATAATAAAAATCAATATTTAACTATATTAAGAACAAAAATTAAACTAGTTAAACTATAGTTTGAGCTAGAAAATATATAATAATAATAACTTCCTAGCATTTTGCATGTTATGGTAAATAATTGTGATTACTCCTTACCACTTTGAAAATAACATTGGCAATTATTATTTAGTGTTTTTGCCTGGTAAATATAATTGAAATACTATGATTAGATTTCGTTTCAGGAGTTTAAAAATTGTACAACATCTGGGATAAGTATTATTAGTATTATTTCCTGTTCAATTTCCATATTGTTTTATTAATAAACACATGATTACTTTTAATGTACATTTTTACATATCCAATTGACAATTAACAAATAAACGTGATAATTTGAGTTGTTTTTCTTTTCAGAACTGACTAATACGAGAATCACAAATATATAACACTAGGCATCGCGTGGCTCTATCATTGAAGCGAGCGTATTGCAATAAAATACTGACTATTGAAATTTGTTGATCATGATGAATTGATGAATGTCATAGTTGAAGATAAGTGGAAGAGAGTAGCGCGGGGAAGAGTGGGGGTACTCGGTACAAAGCTTAACTTCCTAAACTAACCTACAGACCACACGACTCTAAGAATCTTAACCACCCCTCGTAGCTTTTAAACAATTATTATAAATGTATCACTTCATTACTCAAATACTACTGCTTGTATCAAGTTAAAATTTTACATACTTGTTTCAATTGTACTTTAGACGATGTACATGAAGTTTTATTAAAATCGTTGGGTTAGAACGTAAGATAACGGTAAAAAGGTTGTTTTCTCTATTTTAAACGTTTAGGTCCGCTTTAATAGTTTTAGCGATCTTTATTAATTCATAGCAGTGTCGTTGTTGGTTTTAATAAAAAATGTTATTTGAAAAAAATGGTCGTCTCATCAAATGGGTGATGATAGAATTTTTTCCCGTCCTGAAATTCCAATTTTAAATTTGAAGCTCACGTTTACGCGAGCATTGCGCGCGAACTCTTGGACGGATCACGCTGTCCAACAAACTTAGCCTGAGTATTAGTAAAAGGAAGATGTATACCAAATTTCAACCAAATCGGTCAACTTTTACTCAAGTTATCGTCGGACACGTAAACGTTACACACAGACAGACAGACAGACAGACAAGATGCATATTTCGTTGAATGTAAGAAGCTCGCTTACGCTCGCTTCAATTAGATAGTAATTTAATTAACTAGTTTTATCAGATTATCTTATTTCTGGGGAGTAAAAGGAAAGGATCAAAATAGAATCTGTATAAAATATCCTTTGACATTTTAACTAGGTACTCATTTCAATCTTGGTTTGTTTGTTTCAATTAAAATATAAGATACAACACAATATAGTTCTTTAACTTTGGTACTTAAACGCCGTGGTTTTAGTTTTATAATTTACCTGTTATTTACTTTCATATTCTTTCGTTCTTAATCTTAATTCATCTTTATGTTGAATACTATGTGTGTGTGTCTATATATATATATATATATATATATATATATATATATATATATATATATATATATATATATATATATATATATATATATATATATATAAATAAATACCAATTATACGTATTTAGCTCTAATAAATTATTAAAATGTATAAAAATATCACATGCTATGTATATTCCGTTATTATAAAATAAATAATATATTATACATATTCTTCTGTAGCTGTAGTTATAATATTATATTTCTAGGTGATTTATATAGCAGATAATAATACCTATTTCGCATACCAATTTTTATATCTTTCACCCTCAATACGGTATTTATACTTGGCCATAATTTCATAAAACATTTCTCAACATTTCATAAAATATCATTAACTTCATAAAGCTCGATCAGGAGAAACGAATACTCTTTTCTTAATGTTGTTAGGAATATGAGAATAAAGAAAATTAAATTAGAATAAAAAAGAAGAAAACAATATAAATGTATTAGTTGAAGGGATGAAGTGAAGATTTGTCTCGGAGACTAGTCTCAGCAATTCTAAACCGATTCGAACTTTGAGACTGAGTCTCGAGACACAGAGGAAGAGCTTGTCCACTTGAGATTCTGCGAGTCTCTGAGACTTTAGCGCTAACTCTCTGAGACTAGTCTCAGCCCCACGTCCACTTGTGACTTTAGTATCGAGAGCGAGTCTCGAGACTAAAAAGTCTCAGATGGTCACCTACCTTACTGTTGGGTGTCTAGCCATACAAATATTGAGGGAAACGAAAAGGCGGTCCAAAACTGGTCTAGCAAATAACACTAGCCAATGATCTAAAAATAACTTAAATGCAAATGACAGGGCGGGGATAAACTTGTGCATTCGCCCCGAATAAGCACGCGTTCCCATTTGACACAAGGGGAGGGGGCGCACGACCACGCGCCACATGAGCAATAAGCCACCCTGTTCGGACCTCAATACAGTCAGGAAGGTAATAATCAGTTAAACAATAGCAATAAGAAATGTTATAAATAAAGAATATAATTGAATATGCCAAAAAAGAGAGGTGGAAGTTAACTCAAATCATTCGGGCCAACCCGAGTTGACCCCATCTACACTGAGCACATGCTCACTTTGATGGGGTTGAGACATGCGGTTCCATTCGGCTCGCCCTGTACACATCTGAGCAAAACGGGGTGAACACATGCTCATTCCGGGCGAATGCTTTAGTGTATCTCCGCCCTTACATGGAACTATACCAATTAACTTAATGATCAAATGGCAAGAAGAATGGAACCATGGCACAAATACAAAACTGAAATACATGAAACCCCTAATTTCTGACTTGAAGACAAGCTTTAGACTAAACTACACGAGAAAATTTAGTCTTTTTAAATTTAATCTTTTTTAGAAAAGATGGCATTTTTTATAAAGAGCTCTTTCTAGTTCAGTTTCAGGTGTGGTTATACCCTCTTTTGGACCACACCGAATATTTGCCGTGTTTTTCTGTTGGTCCGTCGAGTACTACATATTTGAACAGGCATGGCTGAATAAAAAAGGTTAGACTTGAGAGGCCTCAGATCTCCCCTCTTCTAACTGGCAGTGACATGGGACCACATATCAAAGTCCCTTGATAGATAGATTTCCTAATGTACAGTTGAGGTAACAGAATAAAGAGGACATATTCCCCAGAGGGGGGTGAGTATAAACTGCCAGGCCGGGCAGGATGTCTTTTCACCCTTACTGCATATAGATCGACTTATTTAATCTCCTCTTTTTCTCTCCCTTGCTCGATGTTCAGATGTAACAAAATCACGTGGTTCGTTTAGTTGAAAAAAAAAAAAAAAATCCTTTAATCTTATCATTCTTAACTTCCCTATATTACTATTTCTTTTATTTTATTGACTTTGCTTATTTAGTTTATTCCTTAATGTTTAATTTCAAATTACTTTATTTAATTGACACTTTATTTGTCTCCTCTCTATAATCTATGTTGAATAGATACAAGCTTTTATTTTAACACTATTAGTTGATTTATTTGTATTTGTCTCCTCTCTATAATCTATGTTGAATAGATACAAGCTTTTATTGAACACTTTCAGTTGATTTACTTTTATTTGTCTCCTCTCTATAATCTATGTTGAATAGATACAAGCTTTTATTGAACACTTTCAGTTGATTTACTTTAATTTGTCTCCTCTCTATAATCTATGTTGAAAGATACAAGCTTTTATTAAATTCCTTCAGTTGATTTTTTGCTTCCGAGCTTACCTAAGGTAGCGGAAGCTATGTGAGCGTTCTAAAGAACAAAATATTTTATATCTCCGATATTGAAAATTTCAAGACAGAAATCCGTGTCAGATATCAGAAAATATTTTTGGTTCCGTGTCTGTCTGTCGGTCTGTCAATAAATTTTTGCGAACCAACATATCATAAAAACTACTAGTCTGATTATATTGACATTTGAATGGTAATCATAATTAGCTCATTGTTGTTCCCATATAAGATTCATCAAGCGCTCATTTGTTTCTCTTCCACATACGCCTAAACATAAATTTATTTACACCTATAGCTTCAAAAGTACTTATCTGATTTGTATGAAACTTTTATAGTTTATCGAAAGAAACCCGAAAATAGTCCCAGATTAATTTGAACCGTCTGCGCTCTTTAACTTTTGCTAAATTGATACTTTAATTCATGTAAAAAATCAAAACAATTTTGACAGATTAAAAAAACGAAGGAGACAATTTAAACAAAATAGACAATAATGACTTGTAAAAGCATAAAATCAATAAAGTACGTGGTAGGATGAGGTAGCTATGTGGCACACCAATTCGCAGTCTATTTTTATTTGAATCCTCTCTGTAATCTATTTTAAATTCCAACGATCATTCAATAAATGGGTTTTTTGTTGATTTAAACTTATTTGTCTTCTCTCTGTACTCTATGTTAATTAGCGACCAGCCAATATTAAACTAATTTGTGTCTATTTAAAATTGTTTTACTCTTTTGCTGTTGCTCAGGTTAATAGCAATAGCAATAGCATAAAACTCTTTTGAATCAGAGAAACTTATTCTTTGCCACATATTGCCACGGAATTAATGGTTGACTTATTTAAATTCTATCTATCTGTCTGTTTTATTATTATTTCTTTATTTCAGAACAGATTTATTTGTCACTTCTTATGAAAGATTCCGTCATTAGTGACATTTCAATCCCTCTAACTAATGAAATAGAATCGGATAATTAAATAGTGGATTTGATGAGAGTGCGATAACATTTTTAAATTACTTCCCACTTCATTTTCTATTAGTTACTATCATTAACTGTGAGTAATATTAATAATTATTAATTTGTTTCAGGTATGGACTTTTGAGCGTTAGCTGTTGATTTACTTAATGGTAATATTTATTTATATTTGATAATTTATTTACACATTACGGTGAAAAATAACTGAATACATAAAAATTGTATATTTAATTGTATCAGATTTTTATTTCTCATTTTACTCTCGACGGTTTTCTTACGTAGTATAATATGGAGAGTTAAATAATCGTGATAGCGCTCCAATTAGATTTTGATTGTTTTACACTTTTTCAGTTCCCTTGAGTCCAATGAACTGTTTTTTTTTTTTTTTTTTTTTTTTTTTTTTTTTTTTTTTTTTTTTATATATAAACTGACTGTCTGTGGTCTGATTTTACTACGTTTTTATTAGCTTGCTTTCTTGTTTGTTTGTTTGTTTGTCCAGTACAAATCTTGCAATCATATTTTAACTAACATCCCGAGTAGCTAGACATTTGAAACTTTCAGAATAGCTCAGAACACGATGTCAATGCATTATTTCAATACTTTTAGTAATCTTTCAGCAGAATTTAATTTTTTTTCTCAGCAAATTTTGCTGTATGGAAAGTTAGTTCGGAAAAAATCCGCAAGTTTTTTTATTATTTATTTTGACATGTCCCATATTTACAATCTTCAATTTGACAAGTTTCATATTGATTTTTATTTCGTCAATAGAAAATTTAAAAACGTAGTATATAAAAAGTTCTTTTTATGTTGTAATTATTAGTCCTTGTAGACTCGTCGAGCCTAAACTACTTGTTCCGATTTCTATGAAATTTACTATACAAAATAATCACTGCGGATGTTATATTAAAAAATCTCTCCGCGAGTATGCAACATATGTTTTTGCAGCCACTTTACCTTGTGTAGCATATATCCTTCATCAAAGACATAAAAGCGCTTTTGACCAAATCAAATTTTAGGTATATATAAAATTTGTATTTTATATATACCTAAATCTCTATTTTCTATATCTCTATTTTCCAGATCACCATTTGTGGCCCAAATGATTTCATAATCATGTTTCTGACATCAAATAAAGCACGTATACCTACCAATTTTCGTTCATATCGGATCAAAAATAGCAATATTTATATTTTTCCCCCATTTTTTTTTACTTTACCCTCCTCTTAAATTAAAATTTAACAAAAGTGTACATAGAAATAATTAGCGCACTCTTAAAGAGCTTTCCAAAGACATGCATGAAGGGTATATACTATTTGGACTTTTGTACCCCGTACCCCGTACTTCTTCCTTCCGGATGGCCCAGCAAAGTTGGAGTTAAGCTTTTCTCATGTGTCCCAAACGATCTATGAATAGAAGCCTCAAATTTTTGTCGGAGACAGCATTTTATCTCGACAGATTGACTTTTTCGATCACCCAAGAAACCATTTTGTAGCTTGCTGACAAATACTTGACGAGATTTTTTTATTTTTTTTAAATGGGACCAAAAATTAAACAATAACTTTTTGAAGGTTTTCTTAGCTGGTCTTGAGAGTAGAACTAAAACAGTGAAGGTGTTGTTTGGAATAAAAGTCCGTTGTTAATTTCTTTTTTTATTTTATTTCACAAAGCTTTCTCCCAGGGAACCTGAGCTTCATCAGTTTCGAATGGTAGAATACTATAAATTCAGAGAAATTAGTCAAATGAAAAAAGCAATTAAGAACAAGCAATAACATTTTAAATTCGTTGAAAAATAAATCAAATAAATTATATATTCTGTGATTCAAATACTGTATGTATATTTATATGAGATTTGTTCTATTAATGGGACCGATTTTTTTAACTTAAAGACTGAAACAGATTTATCATATATATGTATATACGATTCTCGCCTGTTACCTTCCTGACAGGTGGTTTAATGATATTTTTATAACATAATAATGTTGTTTACCACATTTATCTGTTATAAATAATCCTTGTTGTTCAACAATTTATTTAAAAGGTTTACTTTCAAGACAGTAACACAGATTGGGCATGTAAACCACCGTCTGTTGGTATTTTATCTAATCGCTTTACTTTGTGATTTAGTTAAATTGAAATTACATTGAATTACACTTGACTAGACCGGATCAAACGATTCCTTCTACCTCTTGCTTCTATGATTTTTTTTTTTTTTATTATTTTTTATTAATCCTTTCAACATCCCTTAACCAATATTAACATGTATAAAAGAATATATTTATTTATATATTTTAGATGTAGAGGAAAAATATCTACAATATACATTTTTTGAAATCAGATATATTTTTTCTAATATTTTAATATTTTTATTTTGTTTGTTACCCTATTTCTCTTATAGTTCAGAGATTGTTGGAGATAATCTGAATTTACTCTAATAATTTACTATTTATTCATAGTATAGTAGTAGTAGTTAACCTAGTACTTCCTACTAGACGGGTAGGACGGACCACTTGTTCGAACCTCGCAATCAGGCCTACAGTGGACCCATTTTACTTCCCCGTGGTGGAGAGTTCCAGCTACTTCACACATCATACATTTGTACATTGTACCGCCGAAGCGAGTATGATGTGGTCATTAGTAAGCTATATGAGCGTGCTTCAAAGTGTGGGAGATGAGAACCCCTCAGGGGGTGTCCCTCGCCCTGCTCCGTCCGCGATTCATAGATGCATTCAGTGTATCACGGCCCCGGATCGAACCCACGACCTCGAGTTGCCTCGACTCTGTGATAGCTGAGCGGTGTCTTTACGACCTTGGCCACCCTGGCTCCCTATTCATAGTATAAAACCTTTTTTTCAGATCTTCACTATTGAATTAGTACATTTTAGTTAAAGATGAGAAAATTATACATATATTACCTAAAAAATAACAAATTTTCAGCATTTCTTGTGATTTTTACTCCCCTTATAAAAAAAACCAGAGGGGAGTAACAATCTAAAGAAGATCTACGGATTGTTCTTCTTTAGATTGTTACTCCCCTTATAAAAATAAAAATTGGTTAGGTGTGAAGTCTCAAGTAAAAAGGGTTTCGTTGGTATTGTGAACACGAAATTAGTATAATGGGGAGGGGGGGGGGGGGGGATTTGATGTTTTTTGATAAAACGGTGCGAAAAATTAATACACTAACCTAAAGA
This sequence comes from Gerris lacustris, assembly GCA_951217055.1. NCBI lineage: Eukaryota > Metazoa > Arthropoda > Insecta > Hemiptera > Gerridae > Gerris > Gerris lacustris. The sequence goes on along the minus strand of OX578284.1, from coordinate 53,766,555 downwards.
GTTATATATTTTTGTAATCTACTCTTCAATACCTTTTATTTGATACCCCACTCAAAATTTAAAAAAAAAAAAAAAAATCCCCGTTAGAAGGTATTAGCCGCTATTTTGGATTCCCAGTTAATCAGATCAAATTGGTATTCTTATTTCTTCTTAAGCCAGGCTGACCGCACATTTTGAATATTTTTTTATATTTTTAGTAACAGCCGAAATGCAGTTTTTTTGAGGGGGGACACACAAAATATTGATGTTTTTTTTGACAAAATGGCGCAGAAAATTAAAAACTAACTGCAAGTGTTATTGATTTTTGTATTCTACTCTTCAATACCTTTCATACATACATTTGATACCCCACTAAAAATTTTAAACAAATATTTTTTTCCTTGACGAGAATAATCCACCATTTTGAATTTGAACAGGTGATAATTTTCAGTTCGCTATATTTTTCCTGTGTGCGCGTCAAAACGATCTTTATTATTGGAAAGTTTCATGTTTTTATCTCTTTTGATTCAAAAGTTATTGGAACCATACAGAGTGACAGACAGACAGACACATGAACGATACTATAAGGGTTTCTTTTTTGGTTTTACCAACGAAACCCTAAAAACCAGAGGGGAGTAATAATCTGAAGAGGTGTACGGAATATTCTTCTTTAGATTGTAACTCCCCTTATAAAAAAGAGTAACGATCTAAAGAAGGTGTACGGAATGTTCTTCTTTAGATTGTAACTCCCCTTATAAAAAAGAGTAACGATCTAAGGAAGGTGTACGGAATGTTCTTCTTTAGATTGTAACTCCCCTTATAAAAAAGAGTAACGATCTAAAGAAGGTGTACGGAATGTTCTTCTTTAGATTGTAACTCCCCTTATAAAAAAGAGTAACGATCTAAGGAAGGTGTACGGAATGTTCTTCTTTAGATTGTAACTCCCCTTATAAAAAAGAGTAACGATCTAAGGAAGGTGTACGGAATGTTCTTCTTTAGATTGTAACTCCCCTTATAAAAAAGAGTAACGATCTAAGGAAGGTGTACGGAATGTTCTTCATTAGATTTTTACTCCCCTTATAAAGAAAACAGAGGGGAGTAACACGTTTCGAACCTTGTAAAGGTTATCCTCAGTCTTAAATTTCTAAATTAACAAAATCATTAATCATGAAACCTTAAAGGATATTTGATAAATAAATTAAGAAGGATTCCTTTTTTTTCATGATTACCACTAAAATTAACACTAACAAATATTAGTCAATATACATACAAATGGTGTTGATGGTTGATATTACAATTAGTCTGTCTCCGTAGGAGAGCGTGATTAATCAAATTATTATTGACTGAGGATGACCTTTACAAGGTTCGAAACGTTTCTTCATAAAATGGATTAAGTCTACTTCTTTTTACACCTTTACACCTGATTATCCATCCACTCTAGCAACTATTAATAAACAGGTCAAGTGTGTGCTAGTCAGCACAAAGCGAGGGTCCGTAGGCCACACTATATAGTGTTTAACTTAAAGTGTATAAACAGTATTTTTCTAAAATGCTAAAAAGCTTACTTTGAACTATCCTAAGGGTCTGATATTCTCAAAACACACTTTGATAAAGTATTTTTTTGCCACTGAACCGGACAAAAACCATATACATACATCGAAAAGACCATAATTATAAAAAAACGTATTTTTTCAATAAAAAATAAAAGAATATTTTTTTCGATATTTCCAAAAAGTGGTATCTTTACTTTTGGTCGAAGAATGTTCAGGAATTTTTTCAGATTTTTCGCACTTCACATAAGCGAGATAGAGAGGGGGGACACGTTTCACACCCACTTCAAACTTGCCTACGCTCACCCTATCAAAGTTATATCCAAAGAATTATATATTTTTGTAATCAGCTCGACGTACCCTTTCATATGATACCCCTCACGGTGTCGAAAAAAAACAAAAACATTTTAACCCTTAAGTTTTATTAAGCTATTTTTTTTTGAAAAATGTTTTTTTTAAGTCGCTATATTTTTAAAATATGTGGCCAGGTTCAAGACACATACATGCCAAATTTCAAAGTGATCGGACGAAAGGTGTAGCCGTGAGAGCACGCGAGAGGACGGACGGGCACACACAGAAAAATATAAGGGTCGTTGGTTTTGCCTACGGACCCTAAAATTATTCATTTAATCTAATTGTTGACACTGACCTCGTCTTATCGATAAGTCGAAATAAAAAAAAACAGAAGACAAATCGGGTAAGATTTGTATCTGTCAGTATGTTTCTTATAGTGAAAACACACCAAATGTCCTGAGGAACCTTGTAAGCTTTTGGAGAAATCCGGTCCAAATCTGCTCGGGTGTGGAACGTCGTTCCGGAGACATTTAATCGTGAACGCATCAATCTTCTAAAGTACTTTCTCCCTTCCCTAAGAGGCTTGGATGTGTGGGCGCTGCTCGAAAGTGTCGAACAATAATCCGTTTGTCGAGTATCCGCGGTTTAACACACTGCAAGACGTATTGGTGAAGGGCTCGAGTCCTGTATACGCACTCTGATCCTTAGCCCTTCTACAGGATTGAAGTGTTTTATCTCGAGTCCTGTACAGGACTCTCTCTATATATACTACAGGATTGGAGTATTTTATCCCTTTATCCTTTCTACCTGTCGTTCTATCTTCAGGATGGATCACCTCTTTTTATCAACACCCTTTTATTGTCCGTAAACTTCGATTTGATTTTTTAATCTGTTAAGATTAGCTGTTAAGTTTTTAGACTTAGTGAATCACCTAATAAACATGTCTGGTAAAAGAATATAGACTGTCAATTAGTGTGGCACATAACTTACTCGCATTCTATCACGTACTTTATTGATTTAATATTTTTACAAACCATTATAGTCCAGAAGATTAAAAAAGTGTCTTTTTAAGAGTTTAAGCGTCCTTTAAGAGTTTTTTTTTCTTTATTCAAATGCCCATTGCCAAGCTATGTTTCGGGGACGATTTTAGTCCACCACATTTTCTTGAAAAGCACCAAAAGATTAACAACTTATACACAAAATTCTAGCTTGATGTTTGTCACACACTTTTTTGCATGCTATCTCCTGGACTATTATTCTCAAATTTATTTGCTTCCCTTCTTTTTTTTAAATGTCAAAATGGTTTTGATGTTCTACAAGAAGTAAAGTATCAATTATACAAAAGTTAAAGAGCGTAGTCGGTTAAAATTAATGTGGTGCTATCTACGGTTTACTTTTGACAAACCATCTAAATTTCATAAAAATCAGATAAGTACTTTTGATGCTATAGGTGTAAATAAATGTATGTTTGTGCGCATGTGGAAGAGAAAAAAATAGGTACAAAAGGTTAAAACTTTCATGGGACCAACAATGGGCTGGCTAATCATGACCTACTATGTAAATTTCATTAAAATAGGGGCAAGTAGTTGTTAAGATGGTTTTTGCAAAACTTGAATGACAGCCAGACCGGAGACTAAAAATTTTCCCTCATGTCTGACACGGATTTCTGTCTTGGAATTTTTTAAATCGGAGACATAAAATATTTTCACATAGCTTCCTCTACCTTCGGTAAGCTCAGAAGCAAAAATATTACTTCAAAACATCATTCAATTTGTTGAAAAAAAATAGAAGGGGGGGGGGGGGCACAAAGCATACATAGCGCAAAGATGAGTTGGTAGAAAAACAAATCCTTCTATATATTTGTACTCAGAGCGTCATCCTATTTCATTTATCACCCTACATGATAAATTTTCATTTAAAGGGGGGGGGGGGATCAATTCTTGTTTTTGAGCGATAATTTCTTGGGGGTTCACTATGATTGCACAATTTATCTAGCTTTGTTTGTTTGTCTATAAATCTTGGGAACCTAAATTTGACCCAATTCCCAATTACCTATTAAACTGGAACTTGCACAAATTATGTATTTGCAATGACAATGCAATAATCATCTCTTGGTTAATTCATTAGTTAATTAATTATATATGTCAAAATTGTTCTGATTTTTTACATGCATTTTAATGAAATCAGATGAGTACTTTTGAAGATATAGGCCTTAATGAATGTATGTATGGAAGAGAAACAAATAGACGTAGAGGTTGAAAGTATAATTTGGAGAATCTATAGAATCATGCCACCATATAATATATATATTATATATATATATATATATATTATATATATATATATATATATATATATATATATATATATATATATATATATATATATATATATATATATATTATTATATATATATATATATATATATATATATATATATATATATATATATATATATATATATATATATATATATATATATATATATATATATATATATATATATATATATATATATATATATATATATATATATATATATATATATATATATATATATATATATATATATATATATATATATATATATATATATATATATATATATATATATATATATATATATATATATATATATATATATATATATATATATATATATATATATATATATATATATATATATATATATATATATATATATATATATATATATAACTAAAGAGATTGATTCAAAACAAAATAATTTTAATTCAAAATTAACAGAAGATATTGATTCAAAAATTTCACATTTTTTTTCTCTTCAAAAGAGAAAAAATTGTGTACGGGGTACCTCGGAAATTTTCCTCACTTCAGAGGCCACTAAATATATATATATATATATATATATATATATATATATATATATATATATTATATATATATATATATATATATATATATATATATATATATATATATATATATATATATATATATATATATATATTATATATATATATATATATATATATATATATATATATATATATATATATATATATATATATAACTAAAGAGATTGATTCAAAACAAAATAATTTTAATTCAAAATTAACAGAAGATATTGATTCAAAAATTTCACATTTTTTTTCTCTTCAAAAGAGAAAAAATTGTGTACGGGGTACCTCGGAAATTTTCCTCACTTCAGAGGCCACTAAAGTGGCCTCTCCTGCTGCTTCGCAGCAGGAGGAAGCAGCGTTGGACGTGGTCAGTACTTGGGTGGGTGACCGTTCTGAACTACCTGATTTATTATCATTCTTCAATCATTTCAAGATAAAAATAACTTTTTATATACTACGTTTTTAAATTTTCTGTTGAATCGTATGTAATGTTGATAATATAATTGTTATTGTTATATAATATATAATGTTAGTAAAAAAAAATAGTTCCGAATTTATTTACTTCACATAAATGACAACCATCTAGAGAGCTGATCTTAAACCTATAAATGGACAAATCTTTGTACAACGGATCTCCCCAAACACCAAACACCAAACACCAAAGCTAAAACGTGCCATCGATATATTTGAAATAATATAATCGATAAATAATATAATCGACATTTGCTGTCATTCAATGTTAATCTATCACAAATTTGAGACCCGTCAAAATGAAGATTGCGTAAATATGGGACATGGCAAAACAAATAAAATAACTTGCGGATTTTTTCCGAACTAACTTTCCCTACAGCAAAATTTGCTGAAAACGAATTAAATTCTGCCCGAAGATGACTAAAAGTATTAATACTAGTGATGCGGTGCATAAAGAACTCGCGTAGATTGTAGTCTTATATCACCAATACTATGTTCTCAACCAGGATAATTTTTCGGTGGAAACCTAACATATTCTTATTCAACCTGAAAAGAGCTTTAAAATTATTTTACATAACTCAGCATACAAGAATAAGCTTACTTTTTAACACCCTTATCTCGGTCACATTTGGTGCAAAACTTTTGTAAAAATAGTTACATATTCATTTGCTACTCATAAAACCTTTTAACACAACGTATGGCGTGGCATGCTGATTACAACTTCCTCTTTAATTGTCTTTATTATTGGCCCCATTCTTAAAATTTCAACTTCTTAAATCGTCAAACGAAGCCGAGATGCTGTAAGCCGAATTTAATTTCGTAATAATTCGCAACTTCTCGGTAGCTAAAACTGTTTTCCTTTCATCCATGCATAATCCTTATTTAATAAAGTTATTAAGGGCTCACCACGTTACCTGTTTTTACCTACATAATCTTTCCTTAATTAAATGATTGCCTGTTGTAAAAGTATTTTTCCATAATCTTTATTTAATAATATTAATCACTGCTCGCTACGCTCGCCTGGTTATACAGCATTTGTACACAATATTTATTTAATAATATTACTGCAGGCTCGCTACGCTCGCCTGTTTATATAGCATTTTTACATTATATTTATTTAATAATATTACTGCAGGCTCGCTACGCTCGCCCGATTTTACATAAACTTTATTTAATTCAATTATTGCGTGGGCTCGCTACGCTCGCCTATTTATATAGCATTTTTATGTTATCTTTATTTAATAAAATGATTTCAGGCTCACTACGTTCGCTTGTTGAAAAATTATTTTTCCATAATCTTTAGTTAATAATATTAATGCAGGCTCGCTACGCTCGCCTGTTTATACAGCGTTTCTACAGAATCTTTATTTAATAAAATGATTGCGGGCTCACTGCGTTCGCCTGTTTATATAGCATTTTTATATATTCTTTATTTAATATAATTATTGTAGGCTCGCTACGCTCGCTTGTTATAAAAGTAATTGTCCACAATCTTTTTAATAATATTAATGCAGGCTCGCTACGCTCGCCTGTTTATACAGCATTTATAGTAAATATTTTATTAAATAAAATGATTGCAGGCTCGCTACGCTCGCCCGTTTTTACATAATCTTTATTTAATTCAATTATTGCGTGGGCTCGCTACGCTCGCCTATTTATATAGCATTTTTATCTTATCTTTATTTAATAAAATAAATGCAGGCTCGCTGCGCTCGTCTGTTACAAATTATTTGTCCATGATCTGTATTTAATAATATTATTGCAGGCTCGCTACGCTCGCCTGTTTATACAGCATTTGTACTTAGTATTTTATTTAATAAAATGATTGCAGGCTCACTACGTTCGCTTGTTGAAAAAATATTTTTCCATAATCTTTAGTTAATAAAATTAATGCAGGCTCGCTACGCTCGCCTGTTTATACAGCGTTTCTATAGACTCTTTATTTAATAAAATTATTGCAGGCTTGCTACGCTCGCTTGTTATAAAAGTATTTGTCCACAATCTTTTTAATAATATTAATGCAGGCTCGCTACGCTCGCCTTTTTATACAGCATTTGTAGTAAATATTTTGTTAAATAAAATAATTGCAGGCTTACTACGCTCGCTTTTGTAAAAGTATTTGTACATAATAATTATATAGTAAAATGAATGCAGGCTTGCTTATAAGGATTTATGTATAATTATTATTTAATAATATTAAAAAATGCTCGCAGTGCTCGCCTTTTTATACAGTATTTTTACAAAATCTTCAACCTTTAAAATACCTTTAAATTATTTATAACAAGTCATGCAGACTAAAACTTCTTTTAGTTTTCGTTATATTCGCCGCCATTTTGAAAATATTATGTTTGAAATTCAGATAGGTAGATATTCCTTCCTTAGAGTTCAAGAGCTTTAAATTGATGTATAACATGTCATACTGACTAAAAACTTTTTGTTTAGTCGTCTGCCATATTGGCCGCCAACTTAAAAATATTAACTGTGAAATTTTATTAGTTACATATTCTTTTTCTTCTCTTAAAGACCTTTAAAACTATGTATAACACATTATGCTGGCTAAAGATATTTTGTTTAGTCGTCCTCCATCTTGAAAATATGAATTGCGAAATTTTATTAGTTTCATATTCTTTTTCTTCTTTCAAATACCTTTAAGAAGATGTATAACACATTATGCTAGCTAAAACTTTTTTTTTTAGTCGTCCACCATATTGGCCGCCATCTTGAAAATATTAAATGTGAAATTTTATTAGTTACATATTCTTTTTCTTCTCTTAAAGACCTTTTAAACGATATATTACACATTATGATGGCTAAAGATATCTTTTTTAGTCGTCCGCCATATTGGCCACCATCTTGAAAATATGAACTGCGAAATTTTATTAGTTACATATTCTTTTTCTTCTTTCAAAGACCTTTAAAACGATGTATAACACATTATACTGACTAAAACTTTTGTTTTTAGCTGTCCGCCATATTGGCCGCCATCTTGGAAATGTTTAGTGTGGAATTTCCAAAAACTATACAGTTCTCACAAATGCTGAGATGCATCTATGTGCTGAATTTCGTTCAAATCGATCAATTTTTGCGCCAGTTATCGTTGGACAAACAAACAAACACACAAACTTTTCAAATCCCAAGTCTCTGAAATGAAGAACTCACTGCGCTCGTTCAATAATGCATTGTCATCGTGTTCTGAGCTATGCTAAAAGTTTCAAATGTCTAGCTATTCGGGAAGTTAGTTAGAAATCGATTGCCAGATTTCTACCGGACAAACAAACAAACAAGAAAGCAAGCTAATAAAAACGTCGTAAAAATAACCTTATTTTTAATAGCTATATTTTATTTAATTATTTGAAGTTTGGCTGCAATTTGACAGTTGTAAACAATCTTTGACGTCATCAAAATTATCGCACTAATAAATAATTATATTCACTCATAACTTTTAAACTAATTAATGAAATTTTATCGTTTTTTTTTTATATTGGGTCCTTAATTTTTTCCGGTTCCAACGATATGCTACATGTCAAAAACGTATTTATACTTTCGGTATTATTAACCGTCAAAGTTTCAAAATTCAAAAATTGATAACTTCACAATGGCGGCCAATATCAAAATGAAATTTTGTGGGCTTGTTTGACATACAGAGAGGTACATTCGTGCCAAATTTTAAATCGATCAAGTCCATAATCGATTTATTACGTTTTTTTAAATTTTTGCTGACTCAGTAAACTGGGTTCAAGATGGCGGAAAAAGTTGATTTTCCCGGCGGCACCACTACAGGTAAGGACTGATTTTTCTGCTAAGTTTCAACTCTCTAGGTTGAATACCTTGGGCGCTACAGTGATAACACACATACATACACACACACATGCATACACACATACGTACATTCAGACGTCATGCTGAAAACCACTCAGGAGGTCTTAAAAACACCTAAAACTGATAATTCCTTGATAAATCTTTAAAAAAAAATTTTTGGTGTAAACAATACTTTTCCTACTATAGGTAGTGAGGAAAAGTAAAAACCATGAAACTTTCCAATATTAAAGATCGTTTTGACGCGCACACAGGAATAGTATAGCCAACTCAAAATTATCAGCTGCTCAAATCCAATGAAAGGTATTGAAAAGAAGATAACAAAAATATACACTTGTGAAAAGTGTTTAATTTTCCACGCCATTTTGTCAAAAAACATCAAATTTTTGCTTGTCCCCTCTCCCCCCCCTAAAACTATATTTCCGCTTTTTCTAAAAATATGCGTTCTGCTGGGCCATAGAAAAAATAAGAATAACAATTCGATCTGATTAACACGGTATCAAAAATGGCGGATAACTCAAGTCATTCGATAAAATTTTTATTTTTTTATTTTTAGTGGGTTATCAAATTAAAGGTATTGAAGAGTAGATTACAAAAATATATAACACTTGTAGAAAGTGTTTAATTATCCACGCCATTTTGTCAAAAACATAAAAATCCCCCCCCCCCCTTATACTAATTTCATGTTTACAATACCAACTAAACCCTATTTACATGAGACTTCACGCACTACCAATTTATTTCATAATTATTTTTAGAATTTTTATGTTATCTAAAATTTAGTCGTATCTCTTTTTAAATTTTTTAATCCAATTGATAGCTCTTTGTTATACTATGTATGTAAAAAATTATGTTTATGATTAACAAATATGTTTTTGCGAATTTTAAAAGAAAGTAATTATTATCATTAAGGAATTATCTCGCCTTAGTCCCTTAGTTGGCTCTGTGTTTTTAGTAAATTCCTTCCCCGTCAGCTACCGCAATTTAAGCAACATTAAATCCCTGAAATCCCTACTCTCCCTCTGATAACTTAGTTTATCCATTTTATTGTCACGGTTATTTATTTATTGATGGTATTATTAAACCCCTTTTATGGGAACCACAGCGCTCTGCTGATTTGAAATCATCAGTAAAACTGAATATAAAGTGTATTAAAAGTATGTATTTCTTTTTTGTATTTCAATAAATGGTATTTTTATTTTTATTTTATTTTATTTTATTTATTATTAAAGTTATTTATTTATGTACATATCTCTCGTGTTTTGTTTTGTTGTCATATTATTATTCATTTAAGGTCTATAATGTACACGCTGATTTTTATTGTTTAATTTCTAAATATGTCATTTTATTATATATATATATATATATATATATATATATATATATATATATATATATATATATATATATATATATATATATATATATATATATAATATATATATATATATATATATAAAATATGTTACCTAATTTATAATTTATAATGTGTATTTTAAAGCGCCCTACTTGTGGCTTTTTTTAGCTGTTAGGGGCATTTAAAAAATGTTTAAATAAATAAATAAAAAAAGACTTAATTTCAGTTGTTAAATGTTTAGTTATTCTAATTAACTTAATACTCCTAAGTTCGTTACTCAAAAAGCTTTTATCTATTCAATATTAATTTCTGCAATACACAATTTATATATATCGGTATTAATCTATGCATAATTGGTAATCATCCTCATCTCCGTATCCAATATCTATCATGTATCGATTAGACCATATTTCATATTGTTGAATAAAATTAGTACCTGAGTGATTTAATAGCTTTCGAAATGAGATACCTTAAGTCTAATTAATTTTACCTTTACATGAACATTTCTTACTTACAAAATTAATACCGCTATCTTAAAATTATTGTATAAATAATATGAACTAGAAAAGGGGGGATGTTCTGAAGTATATAGTTTGTCTTAATATAACTCCGTAATTAAATTTTCCAAACTGTCTTATAGTTTATCTTGTATTAGGGAGAATTTTCGCTGGTATAATGTGTATTTGAATTTAATTAATCATATGGTAATTATTTCATATTACGCCTCTGTTTAATAGTATGTATTAATTTATTAAACAATTCATGCATATTCATTCATTTATACATGATACACATTTGGTATTAACCGGGGGTCGCGGCCCTTACTAAAATTCCTAATCTATTTGAAAGAGATTTAAAATGTTTTATAAAATGCCATAACAATTTTTTTAGGCACCATCATTCCGATCATACATATTTGTTTAAAATTACGGTTATTTTTCTTTTAATAATGTTAAATACTTACATTTCTCACTCTGATAGATATTTTAAACGATGTTTAACAAGTCATGCTGAAAAAAAAAAAACTTGATTTTTTTCGTGTCTTCCAATTAGCAGCCATATTGAAAATATTAAGTTTGAAATTTTGAATATTTAAATATTACATATGATAATAAAATACGATATATGAAAGACTTTATGTATTTATGTAACCTGTGTTGAACTATAAGTTCATGTAATATTTGATTAAATGTAACCATGTTCAATTTAAATTAAATTTAATTTCCATTTAAAATTGAGCAGTTATTACTTTTCTTTAAATGCTTTGAATAATTACATATTTGTTATCCTTTGTTCTCTTTTATAGCAATAAAAAAAAAATTCTAAAAGTGGGTTTCAATTTTCTGTAAATTTTGTGAACGTTTCTCTTCCCCAAAAATTACAATTTTATACTGGATTGCTTTGAAATTAGCAATGCTAATAATTTGGTAAATTAGAAATTATCGAATTAAACAAGTTATTTCCAATGATACGTTTATTAGATTTTGAGTTCAAAATATTCACTTTTGTGCCCATTATTGTGAATCAATTTTTGGAACGAAGTTCCTTATGGCATGTTACTGCGTCTGGAGTGAATCCGAAAAAAACGAGCTACACAGAACCAACCGTCACGAAATCGACCGATGACGATAACTTGAGTACACGATAACCGATTTAGTTAAAATTTAATACACATGTTCATTTCACCAATGCCCAGGACGAGTTCGTTGGACAACGTTATCCACCTACGCTCGCGTAAACGTACTCTTCAAATGTAAAATTGGAGTTTTAGGACGTGAAAAAATTCTAACTTTAACTATTTAATAAAACAAACAACTTTTCTAAATGTATTTTATTTTTTATTAAACAAAGACTGACACCGCTATGAAGTGTTACAGATCGTTAAATTTATTATAGTGAACCTAAACGTTTAAAATAGTAAAAACAACGTTTTTACCGATATCTTACGTTCTAACGTAACGATTTTAATAAATCTTTATACACATCGTCTAAAGTACAGTTGAAAAAGGCTTGTAAATTTCAACCTGATACTAGGTGTGCAATGCAGTTTGCTTGCAATGTTGAGCTGAGAATGCATTTTATAATCTTAATCAATAAACATTTTTATTCATAAACAGCTGAAATCGGATCAATAATTTCAAGATAAAAAGAACTTTTTATATACTACGTTTTTAAATTTTCTGTTGAATCGTATGTAATGTTGATAATATAATTGTTATTGTTATATAATATATAATGTTAGTGGAAATAATTCATATAAAAATGCCATTTTTTAAAACTGGTCTTATTTTCAACCTTTTTTTTTGGTTTCTGTATTCTTCACCTTAGTTGTATCTATGCGCAAAATTTGGGGAAGATTAAATGACGGGAAATGGTTCAAAATTGGGGTAATAGGTGTGCGATGAAACTTAAAAAGCAAATAAATTTGACGCCATTTTTTTTATTTATTTTTGGTTTCTGTATTCTTCACCTTAGTTGTATCTATGTGCAAAATTTGGGGAAGATTGAATGACGGTAAGTGGTTCAAAATTGGGGTAATAGGTGTGCGATGAAACTTAAAAAGCAAATAAATTTGACGCCATTTTTTTTTTTTTTTTTGTTTTTGTATTGTTTACCTAAGTTTGACGAGGATTGAATCACGGGAAGTGGTTCAAAATTGGGGAAACAGAAATGTACGATGAAACTTACAAAGCAAAGTAATATAAGACCAGTAAAAATAGTAATATTTCTAATTTTTAATTAAAAAGCATTTTATTCCAGTTTTTCAATTTTACCACCCTCTTAAATGAAAGTATGATAAATGAAAACATAACAACAATAACTGTATGTACTCTTAAAGAGCTTTCCAACGACAAGCATCATGAAAGACATACTATTTTAACTTTGTACTCCGCACCCCTGTGTACCAAATTGTTTTGTGTACCGTGCCGAATTTTGTGCGGATCAGTTCAACCGTTCAGGAGGAAACTTTAGTACCCCGTAACCCGTACCCCTGTGTACCAATTTGGACCATTTCAGATTTATACTTTCATGTGGTTGGTCACTTGACCGAGCCGAATTTCGTGCGAATTGGTTCAGCCGTTCAGGAGGAAACTTTTGTACCCCGCACCCCGAACCCCTGTGTACCAATTTGGACCATTTCAGATTTACACCTTCCTGTGGTTGGTCACTATGACCGTACCGAATTTTGTGCGGATCGGTTCAGCCGTTCAGGAGGAGTATGCATCCAAACAAATGCAAAGTGTAGTATAAGAGCTTCGCTCAGCTCATCAAGCAGAAGTTTTTGTGTAATGAAGTGAAATATTTTATATTATTTTAAATGGAGTATAGGCCGGGACGAAAATGGGTTAAGGACTCACTCAACTACAACTATACTTTTTAACTATCAACTCATTATGCCGCTTCGACTTCGTTAAGGCATCAGATGTTTTATTGTTATTAAATTGAGACTGATCCAGTTTGCTTTTTGGCATTTATTTTAATCGAAAAAGGAAAGGAAAATCAAAACATAAATAAGTAAATATAATTAAAGATATTAATTCAAAGAAATATAATATATGTTATTTTATTTTTTGAATTTATTTTTTTAACATTTTCTATAATTACCACGCTATCTTTTCAAACTCAAAAGTAAATTTAATTAATTTTCTTTTGCATTCTGAATATACTGAATAATAAGTTTTAATTAAACCATATTAATTCTGTAAGCGTGCATATACAATATAAAATTATTACACTTGTATAATTAGCTAGAACTTTATTAAAGTACGTAATTCTTATCATTTCAAAACCTCCAACAAACTTCATAATTAACCTTTACTAGCTCTGTTATAAACTTTTGTTTCGAGAATTTCAAAAACCTCACAAAAGTTTATAGTGGTTTAAAATAGGTGGATTTCCAGGTATTAAATTTAATCTATATATATAAAAGGAAGAGTGACAGTGACTGACTTGTGATTTTTTTAAAGTTGATTTTTGTGTTGGATACTTTCGGAGATTAGATACATTACAGACAGACAGACACAGACAGATAAACTCAAGAATGTATATGAGGGTCATAATTTTTTACTAAGGGCAAGGTCCCAAAAAGGTTCATTAGAATTTTAATCTAAGAGGATAAATTCATAACAGGTTGTTATTTATTCATCTTAGTCTGGACATTGAAAAGGTCAGGTTAAAAGGTTTACGCAAGACTGAACCTGCCTTACTAAATTAACCAGTTAAGAAAACAAAAAACAGTTTAAAAGTTTTCCAAGACTCACCAAAGTTGTTTAAGTTTTATGTTTAAATGATTTAGGTCCCCATTAAGTTTTCAGCACTTGATAAAACAAGAGGATGATAATGGCTATAAAATATTTTTGGTTTAAAAATAAATGGAGTGTTTAAAAATATAGTAAATTTGTAATTAAGAGTATTGATTTAGCTACTTGAAGGGTAAACCTCGGTAGCTTATTGAAGGGTTAACCCTAGTAGCTCATTGCAGGGTAAACCCCGGTAGCTCATTGCAAGGTTAACCCCGGTAGCTCATTGCAAGGTTAACCCCGTAGCTCATTGAAGGGTAAACCCCGGTAGCTAATTATTATGTTCTTTAATTTTCGATCCTGTTACGCTTTGGATTCTCTACTCCGGCAAAGGGCCAGTCGCTCACCCATCAATCGCCATATCAATGGGTAGCTACTTAAGTAAAGTGGCGTCCGTCAGGTTACGGAAACCAACTCTAAGGTTTATGCAGGTGATAGTGACGCGCCAACCACGTGTTATCCATTACATACGAGTATGTAGTTGTATATGTTTTGGGAGGTCTAAGCCGATAACTTGCTGTTTGGCCACATATTCATATTTTAATAATATTAAAATTATTAGCAATCACTACCTGTATAGAATTTATATCATCAAATGAGTATGAAAGAGAAAAGGAAGGTATTGCATTGAACCACTGAACTTCTCTTTGAACTTCGTCCAAAGAGTGAATGTTAGTAATGAGGCCCACCTGAAACCCAATTTTATTGATCATCATGAGCATTTCCCCTGAGAATGATCCCTGTAATGGCTTCGCCGAATTTTATTGATCATTATGAGCAACTCCCTTGAAAATGATCCCTGTAATGGCTTCGAAACGTCGGGATTCACAAAATATCCTTCAGATTAACTAGATTTCTCATCTGGTTCATCATCATCATCAATTAAAGTGATTAGATTAATTGTGGAATTCTTTCAATACGTTCGGTATATTTCTCAAGTGTAAAGATGTCAGTATCTTTATCCCCTTATTACTAGTTTTTTTTGTTGTGTAGAACATCTTTTTTCTTTTATCATTTCCTCTTTTTGTTTGCTGTTTATTGTTTGGTCTATATTTTACCGTCTGAACATGTGGACTATGGTTTATTGCTTTCACATCTTCCTTCGCTGTAGATCTTTTGTTGCTTTAACCACCACTTGCAACCTCTCTCTGTCTTTAATGTCGTCCTGTTGCTGCCACAATCTTCCTTTACATTTATTTTCCTCTCCCTAACACTCTCGATCATACTCTTTTTTGCTTCAGAGCATACCCAAGCCTTGTGATCATTCTGAAGAAAGACTTCTTTTGTTTCCAAATGTTAGATTTTCTGGACAAAAAAAAAAAAAATGCGTTTCAGATGCCGATCAACATTTTTACGAACCAACTTAAAACTATTTAGCCGATTTTAATGAAATTTTGATGGTATAATAAAATTTTTCCCACAAAAATGTCCATATTAATTCAACCCCAAATTAAAAAATTTGGATAGTCTGTCGAAAGTATTCTTCAGAAAATTCCATTTAAAGGTACGTTTTCCTAGACGCGACTCCAGCAATAGACGCCGAGCGACTATCGTGGAGGACTGCTCTTCTTAGTGTGCGTGCTACCGTTTTTCTAGCAGAGCGGCTCTAGTGCTAATCGCTGAGCAATTGCGGCCGCCTGCTTCAGAAGCAGTCATAATCGCAGTCACAAGCGATTCATCGTGACTTTACTACGAACGTGTAGTGTCGGCGAAACTTTTCTCCGAGTTTTGTTCAATTTTTCATGAAATTAAATTTCTGTTATTCGCTTCGCAAATTGATGTGATTTTCGGAAAGTAACAGTGAACTAAGAGTCCATTGTTAGATATGGGAGTATCTATAGAGGATATCTTACAAGAATAACATAAATTGTTTTAAAAATTCAATTTTTTAGTTTTTGGTAGTATTCATACTACGGAACGTTTAAATTTTAATTTAAATCAAATTATAATTACTATTTACAAGGGGATAAAGACAGAGAAAACTAGACTTCAGCGCCGGGATTTGAACCACGGACCTCTCTATATTGGTCATGGTTCGAATCCCGGGCCCTGAAGTCTATTTTTCTCTGTCTGCCTCCCCTTGTAAATAGTAATTATAATTTGATTTAAATTACAATTTAAACGTTCCGTAGTATAAATACTACCAAAAACTTAAAAATTGAATTTCTAATTGCTTATACTAGGTACAGGTACTTATTGGGTACTTTATAATTATAAGCGTTATTTCTCGGTCTAGTTCTATTGTCGTTAATGTTGACTTCTAGACTTGTAGAACATTTTTAAAGCTTAATTCTGGACTAGGTATCGTTATTGAAAGAGAAAATTATTCTTCAGTGTAGCTTAATTGGCTAGAGCATCTGTACTGGAAATATAGAGAGGTCCGTGGTTCGAATCCCGGCACTGAAATCTATTTTTCTCTGTCTGTCTCCCTGTGTAAATAATAATTATAATTTGATTGAGATTGTTTTCTTCACATAAATTTGAATTAGTTTATTTATTAAAGCAGCTGTGAACCTTCATAAGAACATTATCGGTGCCTTTGTTATTCCTTTAAATATCCATTATTATAATTTAATATTTGTTGTATGCCTACACTGTAAGAACGATAATAAGAAATAAGTTATAAGAAAATCAATGTTGAACCAATGAATAATGTTATATTGCAAAGCTGTGATTATTATACCTCCTTCTTATAAATCAATATTGTTTTTACCAAGTTTATACTCTTGGCTTAGAGCCCGATTCCTTCTACTACTTCCAGTATTATTCCTTATTATAGTTTCGAGAGCTACATGAATCTTTTTTTTTTTTTTCTTCTTTAATAATATTGATTTATTTTCTATATGTAACAATCCTTTTTTTGACAGTAGTAAAAAGCATGTTTTACAAGAGAATCCATGAATTTGTTTGCCGAAATATTAAGTAATACTAGAATATGAATGACAGAGAAATAGTTGTAATCTTAAAATTCTTCATTGATATATTATTATGCACTACTTAAAAAATATATACTATATATATACAAAAATACATTTAAAAATACAACTTGAAATTTTTGTCTGTAAATATAGTTGTTTTTACGAGAGTTAAATAAGAGTATAAAGTTTATTGATACTTTATAATATTATAAGAATTATTTTTATGTTTTACAACATAAAATGTTTCAACTCATATTCCCTATTATGTATTGAGTAAGTTTGTTTTTGTCGACGTTTCTTTAGAACTTTTATGTGAGTCTTATATAAAATAAAATACTGTTAATATAATGCTGTTTTCTTTCATATTATAATAATTAATATAAAAATTCCATTTTTACCAAAACTGGTCTTATTTTCGAACTTTTTTTTTTTTGTTTTTGGTTTCTGTATTCTTCACCTTAGTTGTATCTATGTGCAAAATTTGGGGAAGATTGAATCACGGTAAGTGGATCAAAATTGGGGAAACGGAAATGTGCGATGAAACTTACAAAGCAAAGTAATATAGGACCAGTAAAAAGGAAGGAATCACAAAAGAAAAATATATATATATATTTTTTTTTTTGTAAGAAGATTAATAAGTTAAAGTTAAAAAAAAATAAGTCTCTTGATAAAATTGATAATTATTTATTAATTATTATTGTACACCCTTATGTTTGAATACTTGCGAGGTCAGATGGCTGATAAGGTGTCTATTTAATAAAACAAAAATGACAATACCATTAATAAAGACATTTCTACCCTTAAGGTCATCTTCAAACAAATTTATTCTATAAATAAAACCAAAGATACATCAAATTAATTTAAAAAATCGGGTACAGGGTACCTCGAAACTTTTCCTCACTTCAGAGGCCACTAAAGGAGGAATCAGCATTGGACGTGGTCAGTACTTGGATGGGTGACCGTTCTGAACAAACTGATTTATAATCATTCTTCAACCTATATTTTTAATACCTATATTTTATTTAATTATTTGAAGTTTGGCGGTATTTTGACAGATGTAAACAAACTTTGACGTTATCAAAATTATCGCACTAATAAATAATTATATTCGCTTATAACTTTTAAACTAATTAATGGAATTTCATCGGGGTTTTTTTATATTTGTTCCTTAATTTTTTCCGGTTTCAACGATATGCTATACGTCAAAAACCTATTTATACTTTTGGTATTATTAACCGTCAAAGTTTAAAAAAAAAATTGATAACATCAAAATGGCGGCCAATATCAAAACGAAATTTGGTGGGCTTGTTTGTCTAGTGGCACCACTACAGATAAGGACTGATTTTTCTGCCAAGTTTCAACTCTCTAGGTTAAACACCTTGGGCGCTACGATGATAACACACACACATACATACATACATACAGACGTCATGCTGAAAACCTGTCAGGGGGTCTTTAAAACACTCAAAACGGATAATTCCGTTGAAATCTCGAAAAAAAATGTTTTGGTGAAAACAGTACTTTTCCTATCATAGGTAGTAAGGAAAAACAAAAAATCAATAACCTAACTTATTAGTTAGTTGTAGATTTTCAATTCATTTTCTATCCAAGCTCTGATTAATACATAATTATGGTTTACAATTTAGATTGTGTGTACATACAATAGATGTATCAAAGTTAGTTCGGATTTTTATCTCCGTCGGAGGCGGAGACAGTCGATTATAAATTAACATCAAGAGTTTAAATCATACATAACATTACTTAGTATAAATAATTTGGCTTCTCATTTACTCTATGTACAACATTAACCCTAGAACAGTAACCTACGTAGCCGCGACGTATATTTTATTTTTGAAACGTTGTTGTACCCTACTTCTTTGTTGTAGTGGTGATAGCTACCCATGTAATCTTCCATCAGTCTGTTGACCTTCAGATACCACAGTATTAAGACCTCCGTCAACTCTGTTCTATTTGCACAATCATGTCCAAGGAAAGTCTGTACGTCGAACATACGTATCATTGCCAAAAACATCTTTTTAGTGTACGTTTCCGAAGCGTGCATTAGAAATAAAGCCATAACGTTATATACGTTTTCAATGCTTACATTATAAATAAGGCCTTATTTTTGTATACAAATCCAGAACGTATAGCCCAAAATTAAGTACAATTTAGAGATTTATCATTGCTGAATTTTGGTTTTTATTTTACTATAGACATGATTATAAGTTATGAATGAGTACCTAATAGATATTTACTCGCAATTTTGTTATAATTGTAGTTTTTATTATTTAATTATGATTTTATGTATAATTAACCCGTATAAAAAGGGTTCTCAATTGTTTTGTTGCTGCGTTTTCTAGCGTCAAAAAGTTGAGTTGACACATTCGATCAGATGAGCCAGAACATGAATGCTGTTGTTTTTTTACAATATGATAAATATGGCATCTGCAAATTCTGGCTCTTCTTTAGACTGTTACTTTTCTCATAAAAATAGAGAGCAACAATCGAAAGTTGTACCGAATGTTCTTCTTTAGATTGTTACTCCCCTTATAAAAACTAAAGTTCTTTTGTCCCAAAGTAAATTGGACTAAACATATACCATTGTCTTAATAGTTATTCAGTCAAAGCCATTTTTATTCTAAAACAACATAGGGGAGTAACAATCTAAATATGTTCCTAAATTCTTTCATTATTTGCAGTCACCAATTTTATGAACATAACGATGGAAAATGTTTCACTAGAATGCAGTTCATAATCTAACTCTCTGAGCAATTTACTAAAAGTGGTTAGAAAATCCATACATTTCTAAAATAAAAGCCTAAAAGAAACAATAAGGAATTCTGCTGAGACCCTTGAAGATAATCAAGATAAATATAATTCTAATTTTAATCAGCCAAAAGAAGACCAAAAATTTGGAAAAATACTAATTGTTCTATCTTTCCTTGCAACTTACATAAAATGACCAAGTCGTAGGTACTGCCAAAAATGCCAACCACCAATTTTAGGGTCACACATGACAAAATCTTGCTTAAAATGCCTTAATGTAAATAAATAATAATATAATATAACCCTACTACTCGAAATTATTTGTTACTAATTTTTTATTGCAAAGTAAAAATATTAAGTAATTTATTTATTTATTTATTTATTTATTGTTTTTATATGGGTGTTCGACAATTAAGTAATTTATATTTTTCTTTTTATTTATTGTTATTGGTATTTATACCTAAATGCCCAGTAATTATATGAAAACCTATATTAATATTTTGACATTTTCATGTCTTTACTTTGGCATATTTGTTCCTGTTATTTGTATTTTCTAATAAAAAAAAACAAACTTAAATTTCCCCTCCCCCCTTCTATTTTTAAAAAAGGTAATTATTTATCCCATTAACATATTTTTCCTCCCCCCATAATAATTTCAAACTTTTAATAGTTAATAATCCGTGATGAATGCCAATTTATTGGCATTATAATTGTGTGTACGTCGCTGCGACGTACCATTAGCAATTAGAGACAAATATGCTGGGTTACCGTTCTAGGGTTAAATAACATTAAATTAAATGTCAATAAAATAAAATAAAGGTCAACACGTCATTAAAATAAAATATATACCAATTAACAAATTTATATAACAATTTGAAAAACTTTTTGAAATTATTTTAATAAATTGTATATGTGGTAAATTCCTATCAATTTATCATCATCAAGAAGATTAGTATTTCTTATGTGGTTCTATTTATTTTTTTATTTAATTAATTTCACCTGGACTGGTTTTGAATGGTTCTTAATTAATAGGTTGAAAAATAAAGTAATGTGTCTTAGTGACAGACGTATTCTATCATCTCTAATATAGGGAGGAAACCTTAATTAAATTGTTTGTAGTTGCTGTTTAACCCCTAGCGCTATCTGGGAGAGAGTTTTGTAATTAATTATTCTTCGAGGTAATTTTATTAATAAGTCTCTAACTAATCAATTTTAATGAAATTATTTATTTTTAAAATAATGCTCTTTCTTTTTCTTTTTAATCGTGTTATATAAATGTTTGTTGTGGCTTCGAGGTAAGATAGCAAGACACAAGATGGTTGCTTAGTTATAATTAGTTCGTTTAATTTAAACTTTTAACTTAAAATCAATTTAATAAAGTAAAGTTAAAGTTTAATTTTAAACTTAATTCTCTTCGTATTAATTAAAGTTTACAAGGC